>WAAB01024963.1:77449-102323 GCA_013389865.1 Piaya cayana
CCTGTGCCTGGGCGGTGTGGACATGCAGGGTGACTGGCAGCAGCACTGTGGTCTCACAAGGTAAGCAAGTCTTAAAATCCAGACTTTGCCTCCAGTCTGGTACCCAGCCACTGGCATTTAACAACTGAGAAAGAAAAAGGGAGAGAAATGGGGGCAGAGAAATGGAAAATAAGAAGGATGGGTACGCACCAGTCAGCCACACACCAGCAGCTAGTGTGGATTCTAAGAAGTATGAAATGGATTAGGGGTCCTCTTTAACCCTCTCTGAGAGTCAATGCAGGCCACACAGGCTTACCAGCAAAACCAAGCCTGCTCTCATCCACAGGATGGCAAAAGTGGAGCTGACAGAAACACCCTCTCAGGGCCCTGAGAGCAGACTTCAAGCTTCACGATGTGGTGGCCTCCTGCTGCATGGCAGGGGAGGCTGTGGGGAAAGGATGGCTTTGTGGGGCACCATGCGCAGTCCAGAGAGGTTGAGGCCCAGATATGATGAGGGAAGAAGCCAAGTTAGAGACACCAAGCACTGCCAGCACGCTCAGGGCTGCCATGGCACCCGAACCATGTGAGGTGGTGTTCTCTGCCATCCCCCAGGGTGAGCCTTGCTACAGCTGGGACGCCTTTTGAGCCAACAGCAAGATGTNTTTGTGGGGCACCATGCGCAGTCCAGAGAGGTTGAGACCCAGATATGATGAGGGAAGAAGCCAAGGTAGAGACACCAAGCACTGCCAGCAGGCTCAGGGCTGCCATGGCACCCAAACCATGTGAGGTGGTGTTCTCTGCCATCCCCCACAGTGAGCCTTGCTACAGCTGGGACACCTTTTGGGCCAACAGCAAGATGCGAGTATCTGCTGACTGCAAAATGGCAGTGGTTCCACAGGGCAAGGAGGAGGCAGAGAGCAGCAGCCCTGGCCTGTGGCAGCTGTCAGGGTTGGGACAATGCAAGAGATGCCACTTTGGGACACGAGGGTGAAACGTGGCTTTGTCTTGCTGAGGCTTTTGTTGCTCTTGTGCTTTTTTCTCATTTTCATGCTGCTCACATAACCTGAGTCCCTGAAATGCTTTCTATGGGGTTTTCATGTCACTGTGGTGGTGGCACCATAGTGGTGGCCATCGTTGGGTTAAGCTGTAGCTGTTCAGTCTTTTGAGCTCTTTATCAGTGATAACATTTAGTAGATTTGGTGGAGCATGAGCTATGTCATCAAGTGTACATTGTGTGTGTGCGATGTGTTCATTTTCCTCAGGGAGAAGTGCAGCCTTTAATAATCTGTTGAGGGATGAACTAGGAGGAGCCGGGTTTTCTTGCTCAGTGCATGCTAGCATAACACTTACAGCAGCAGCAGATGAACCGTTACTGGTTTTGTAATGGATTAAATCCATCAAAATATTTTTTCTGTTTTGGCTCTCTGTGACTAATGAGAATACATCAATTTTACTTGTAGGTGATGGTAATCCTGGGTTGTTTTGTCAGCTTTTGAATCATTGCCTCAGAGTCCTTACAAAGTTCACTTCATAAATTTTTTTGTTTGCAAAACATTTCTTTTTACCTAGCAGTGTCTTTAGTCATTTTTACATATTCTACAGATGTCTGGCATTAAGAACAATAAAACAAGCCTAATTAGTTGCTTCAACCAGTTTCTACTTACTCTGTACAATAAATTAGCAATTTTAGACCATTCCTTCTGAAAAACAGCACTTTTTATTTGTGTTTATCATAATACGATTGTGAAGAATGCATCAAATGTTCCCTTCAAGGTATTACCATTGAGTGGCACGCATCTTGTTAACGCAGACATACAACGTGCAATAGGATTTAGGTCACACTTTGCACAATTACACAAATGCTTAGTAATCTACCTTCATATTTGTGTAGAGTCACAAGTAAATAATCCAGTATATCACATGGAAATACCAATGGCAAGATACCTAAACAAAGTTTTGGAAAACAAGGTGTTCTGAGCTTACACTGGCTATAAAACCTGCAACATTCATTGATTACATCCATTATAGTTAATTACATAAATATGATTATATTAAGATATAATTATATTAAATATATTAGTATGTAATATTATATTAACAGATAATATTATATCAATATCATATTTAATACATTGCTATTATTGTATCTTCACTATATAATGTTAAATTAGTGCTAATATAATATCTTAGCATGTTAATATAATCTATAATTATATAATATAATATATATCATTATAGGGACTGTTTTAGTCAAACAGCTGTTTGACTAGAAGTAGCTTTGAGATCAGCAATTAAAAAATCTAAAGTCTGTCAAACTCACAAAACTGCATTTAAGGCCATTGTGAAACAGTGATACACTCCATCTTTTTATCATAAATGATTCAGGATGTTTGGGCTGCATCATGATGCCATCTTTTGTATTTCTAACATTGAATTTACAGTTCAGTTGTAAACCCAAATCTCTTTGTGACTTGTTAACCACTTATCTATTTAATATAATTAAGGTGTCTATAGTTGAAAACAGTTTGCATACAGTGTTTAACATGAGATTGCTTTAATTAAGTAGTTGCAGTTGCCTACTGAACAAGGGAAAGGCTGTGGATTTAGTCTTTTTGGACTTCAGTAAAGCCTTTGACACAGTTTCTCACAGCATTCTGCTACGGAAACTGCCTCTGACTATATATATCTATCTGTCTATAGAAACATTTGGTTGGAAAAAAACTTTGAGATCACTGAGTCCAAATGCTAGATACTTTGTAGAAGCCACTTTTCCCTACCTAGAATCCCCATCTTGTTCAAAGCATTCAAGGTACCTTGTTAAAAGACAGGTTCAGCTGAAACTAACAATAGATACATGCTTGTAACAGGTTAAAACTTTCTAATAAAGATCAAATTAAAAAAGTAAGTGATAATTTCCAAGAATGGTAAGAACCACATTAGGACTTCTGATTACAAATGACATTTCTTATGTACCATGTGTTCCAATGTATAGGAAACGTTTATGTAGGTTGAAAACTTCAACCTAAACTTTGAATAATTCACTTACCTTGTTTTCCCAAAATGCATGTGTACATAAACCGATGGTATCTCCATTTTGTATTCCTCATGATAGTATACGCTCACCTTAATAAAACCTTTGTGATGGATAGTGTTTCACATTTTTCAGCCACCAAGATATCTATTGCAAACGTATTTTTCACCTGGCATTTTAGAAAAGAAGTAGAATGACTACTCTTACAAATATAAAATAAGGAATTCTTTACCTACTGATACAATGGTTAATTTAAAAATCTGGAAAAGTTTTGCATAGAGAAAAAAAATATTGAAATCAAAGTACTTACAGAAATTCTGTGGAGTTCGTAACAGCATATCTAAAAGAAGATAACAAAGCAATCTGTAAGTTGTTGCAATTTGCATTGATTGAAAGGGTATTTTTGCTCTCTCACAGTGCATCTGAATATTGTTCTGCTTCTTTTTAGACATTTAAAGTGATTAAATTTGAATAACATTTTAAACGTATTTTTAAAAGGTGTCTGAGTAAAAAAAAGTCAAAAGTGAAGTTCTGATCACGTCGTTTTGTTAGCCCTGACCTACTGGATATGTGTGACTTCACCTTTCTTGCGTGATACAAGGACAGCATGCTAAGTTTTTTTTATCAAGGTCTGCTATTGTAAAAGAAACAGAAGGCACAGTTAAGTACATAAAGTTAGCAGAGAGAGTTTCTTGGAAATCTCTTCCCTACCCTGCAGCAATAAACCAGAACAAAACATGGACTGTATTTTTCAAGGACAAACAATATCAAACTGATGTAATTTCCTTCATTAGTATGACTGGCTTGGTGTATAAGCAAACAGTAGTGAATGTAATTTAAAGTTTAGAAAGGTTTTTTTGTGCAGTTGTGCTATGCAGCTGCCATAAACAATTCCAGGAAACGTGATTTAAATTAAATCACGTCTGTAGATTTGTAGAATTGGCTGAAACAATCTACTAAGCAGTAGCCACCAGGTTATCAAAGCGAGAGTGCATAGACTGGGATCTGACAGAATTTTATTCTGGTCTTGTTTTCACTCTGTGGGTTCATGAACAAGTTGAAAGTTGGGAGAAAGTATTATATTATAAAATATGTGGTGAACACCAAGCTTTAAGATCATCTTAGTGAGTTGGACTGTTTATAATCAACAGGATGACTTAATACTACTGAATTTTATGTTGATGGCTAAATTATCTTCTACTGATGCTGAAACTAGATACTGATACAAAAATGCTTGCTCTAAAATGCTTGCCTTAGCATTATTTCAATAGTGATTGTCTTATTTTAGCAAAACATGAACTATGTTAGTCTGAAATTTAGTTCTCACCGATCTGCCCATCAAGGGAGAGCAAATTCTACCATATAGGTAAGAACCCTAAATACAGGCAAAACCACTTTTATTAAGCACTTCCCAAGCCCTTCAGTTCCTTCTCAGTATTTCATCTCTGAGAAAATGCTCTTCCTTTGTCCTAATTGGAAAACATGGAGAAAGGTGAGTCTAATGAGGTAGAGTGGGAATTGTCCCAAGTTTTACTACTCTGCTGTACCTAGCAGAGAGCACATTGCTAGGTTTTAGAAGGGTTTTTCATATAATTTTCAACGTAAACCATAGAATTCAGAAGATCTAGGAATGATCTCTGTGAGATTGCACTTCCCCCAGTTGTGCCATCTGCTTTGATAGAAAATCAGGAAAGCAATGAAAATATGTTTGATTCTCTCTACTGGGAGTCAACTGGAAACTAAGAGAACCATGATGGTGGCCTCTGTCAATCTCCTTCCTTACTCTGCAAAACCCTGTGGAATTCTGCTGGCTTAAACAGTGCTCAGAAAAGGCAGGTAATATTTTACTTCTATGATGCACGGTGAATCAAGAAATGACTAAAACATTTTTAAACTCCTTTCACTTATGTTTGATGCAAAAACAAATAACATTTTCCCCAGTGCCTTTGAATCTTCATTCCCTTTTACCATTCCTGCTGCAGATAAACAACTTGCTATCATTATATTTTCTTCACAAGACACTAGGCTTCTCACAACTATTAAAACAAAGGAGATTGGAGCTAGCATATTTTTAAACAAAACGCACATTATTGCTCTAGCCTGGATAGTTTTTTGACTCTTAACATTGCAACACATACTCTGAACAAATATCTGCTGAACAAATTGAGAGTGGGATATTTTTTCAGGACTAGTACTGAAGCTGTTATTTCTAACTCTGAGCCTGCTGCTGAGTGTAGTAGTGAAGATTCCCTCTCTGCTTCCAAATGTAGTTTTGGATTACAAAATTGTAACACAGAGGATGGTCTTTAAATGGAAGAAAATAATGCACCTGAGAATGAAAAGATAAATGATGTTCTGCCCAAATATTTCAAAAGCATGGATTTGAAATTAAGCAGTAGGAAACAACTAAGGAACAAATATCCAGACATGAAAACAAAATATTCCTTTCTCTTCACTGTTCATTAGTCTTCACAAAATGTAGTCTTCTGAAAATAGGATAACCACAAGTTAGGTTTTGATCTGCCCCGTGAAGGGTCTGATGTGGAACTGTTCTCTCATCTACTGGAAATAGAAGGAATGCAATATCTGCCTGCATTCCAGGAAAAGACCAGTCCTTTACAGCTGCTCAGTAATCAGCATATTTCTTCCAAGTGCACACATAAATCACAGAATCACACAGAATCACCAGGTTGGAAGAGACCCACAGGATCATCGAGTCCAACCATTCCTATCAATCACTAAACCGCGTCCCTCAGTGCCTCATCCACCCATCCCTTAAACACCTCCAGGGAAGGTGACTCCACCCCCTCCCTGGGCAGCCTCTGCCAGTGCCCAATGACCCTTTCTGTGAAATTTTTTTCCTAATGTCTAGCCTAAACCTCTCCTTGCAGATCTTGAGGCCACTGCCTCTTGTCCTGTTTGGAAACATCAATTTCAGTAAATGGACTAAGCTTCATCTCCAGTGACCTCCTTCAGAAGGAGTCTTATAGAGATAGCAAGATAGAAGGATTATTTCATATCAAGTGACATATCACAAAATATCAGGCTGGGGTGATGCCAGTCTGGGGCACCAAAACCCAGGGATGACAGATGTATACAGAAGTCCAAGGAGCAGCATCACAGATGACAAGATCATAAGGAGGGAAAGCACCTCTGTGCTCCCCAATAAAAGAAAATCCATGTTTTATGAAAATTCAAGTATGTAGCACTTGTAATACAAAAAGCTCACCAAAGGACTGACAAGCAAGAGAGAGCAGTTTCAGTTTCACGTAATCATAGAACATTAGGTAGGAAGGGACCTCAGGGATCGTCTGATCCAACCTTTCAAGCAATACGTAGTTTAAATGAGATGGCCCAGAACCCTGTCAAATTGAGCCTTAAAAGTGTCTACCGTAGAAGAAACTACCACTTTCCTGGGGAGATTATTCTAATGCTTAACTGTTCTTGTGGAGAATAATTTTCTTCTGGAATACTGTCAGGCTCAGTGCTGTGACTGCTCCCCTGGGGAGCCTGTTCCAGTGCTCCCCACGCTTGGGGTGAAGAACCTTTCCCCAATATCCAACCTAAACCTTCCCTGGCATATTTTCCCGCCCTTCCTTTTGTTCCCATCATTGGTCAACAGAGAGATTAGTGCCTGTTTCCCCTCCTCCCCTCGAAAGGAAGGTGCAAATCACAATGAGGTGTCTCCTCAGTCTCCTGTTCACCAGGCTGAACAGACCAGACATCAGGATTTAGGGGTATTGCTCAGGCTCTTTCTTTTCTATGTCACTGGTACATTCTCCTCCAGCAGAACAGACCTCCTGATGTCCCTTCTAAGTGATGCCAGAATTCCGAGCAACACATCAACTCATCCCTACTTACATCTAGTCAACCCGATGCTTACAAGTCTCCTTTTGACCCCCGCGCCAAACAGCAGGAGACACATAACCACGCAGGAGGAATCACACAGGCCACTTTCTTGCCCCCCCCACTCAGCTTCTCCCTGGCTGCAGGGGAACACGGGGGCAGGGGGGAACAGAGAGTAGGGGGGGACAGAGGGCAAGGGGGGGACACAGGGCAGGGGAGGGGGGCAGAGGGAAGGGGGACACAGGGAAGTGGGAGGGACACAGAGAGTGGGGGATATGGGGGGGACACAGAGAGAGGGGTACACAGAGAGGGGGGACACAGGGAGGGGGGGGCAGGGAGAGGAGGGACACAAGGACGGGGGACAGGGAGAGGAGGGACACAAGGAGGGGGGACACAGGGAAATGGGGGGAAGATATAGGAAGGTGTGGAGGGGAGAGAAGGCACTTGGGGAAAGCAAGGGGATGGGGCAGGAGAGCAGAGGGAGGGAAGAAACTAACCGGGGGTCAGGGGGGATACACAGNGACAAGGGGCGGGAGGGCAGAAGGGGAGGGACACACGGGACGGGGAAAGAGAGGAGGGAGGAGGGACACGGTACCTGCACAGGTCTTCCAGGACGGCACTAGGGATCTCGGCCTGTTTGGTCTCCATGGGGAAGCGCGGCTCATCCCGGCTCGCGCCCCGGCGCGGCGAGTTAGGGTTATCTCATTCTCCCTATCTTCCGACAGTTTTCAATCCAGAAAAAAAATCCAGCTGCTGTACACATGAGCAGAGCTGTTCAAAATGTGTGCCAGTGCCGTAGGACAGGCAGGTGTGTAATGAACACCAGCCGCCGGCACTTCAGTCATGAGGAACATTAGAGTGTCACATGATGCTCCAGAGAGCCCTAAGATGCCCACAATGTTAAACTCAAACACATGCCCATGAGGAGACCTTCCACTTGCTCTGATGCTGAACCAACCAGTCATTCAACTGTTTTAGCAACTTCGAAGTCACAGTCATTAACTACAGCTACCACCTACTCTTCCTATATCATTGAATATGGACAATATAGGACCCAAACTTCTTTAGAAAGCTCACTAGTGAGTAAGCTCTTCTCTTGACTAAAAGGTAGAATCTCTCACTTGCCATGGTAAAGCTGAAATACACTAGCACTGAAAAATATTTCTTGGATTCCTACTTGTGAATGAATCTCATTCAGCATTGCTAGTTTAGTGTAGTTTATAAGTTAAGTCAGTGTTTTCTTACTGTGATCTCACCAGAATTAGAAGACCTCATCAGAACTGAATACAACTGAGTTGCAAAAGAAAAAAAAAATCAAATTTAATTCATTTTATATGCTGGCATCTTGAAACATTGTGTAAGACCTGCTTAAAAGATTAGCTGGCACATAACTGTATTCAAAGAGGCTAATCCTTGCTACAATTACAGGTTTTTCCAAATAATTGTAAACCAGTAAGAAAAAGTAGCATACAGGCTGAATGATAATTATTTGTTACTGAGTGTAAATACATTGAAATAGTGTAAAGTGCTGGTATCACTTAGTTACAGTCTCTGACCACATTCCAACTGCCTATAACAGGTGTGGGATGAAAGCTTTTCAGGCTCCAGTGGAATTGATTGTTTTTACCTTGGCATACCAAGAACAACCTGTAACAGATCTTACTGGTAGCTTGAGTATTGCCTTAAACCAAATAATATGTGGCCCTGAAAATCAAATATATATGTGATTTAAGTAAATACATTTACCCCTCTCTCAGAACATAGGACCAGAACATGTTCCTGTGGACTCCAGGATTTTGGAGGATGGCGAGTATTCCCAGAAAATCTGCTTAAACCTTTGTTAGTAAATTACATATTTGATTTCATCTGAACAGGCTGGACCACTGGGCTGAGGCCAATGGCATGAGGTTTAACAAGGCCAAATGCCAAGTCCTGCACTTGGGGCACAACAACCCTGAGCAGAGCTACAGACTGGGAGAAGTCTGGCTAGAAAGCTGCTGCAGTCCTCTCCAATCCATACTCTATAGGTTATTTGTTTTTACCCCCATGCTCAAAGCAGGGCCAGCAACAGAGGCAAATTAGCTTGCTCAGCCTTGGGTCTTGTTGAATACTGACTGCCCCAGAGGATGGAAAATTACAGAGCTGGAATGAGTAACTTTTTTCAGTACATGCTGCTGGCCTCCCATTACGTCACCATAATTCCCAGCAGCCTTTAAGGCAGCCTATTGTCCTCTTTATTTTTCTTCCATTGTTTTCTGCAGAAAAAGCCACACCAAACCCATTTTTACACCCTTGTAAGGGATGCAAGAAATGAAGTGCCTATATTTCCAGTTGATGCAAACTATAATAAACATATTTAGCCCTGGAGTTTTGTGAGTGGCAGGTTGGAAGTGGCTACGGACCTGTCAGAAAAGTGGATATGCAGTGTCAAACCCAGATTATTAATATTCCTTGTGATTAGACAGCACATGAGTTAAGGTGACTGCCAGTCTTTCCATTCATGCAGAAATTCACCTGTATCCTCATTGTAGGAGTGTAATTCTGCCTGAAAACATATCAGATTCTATGATAAATTTACCAACAGGCCAGCTCTATCATAGCTGCAAACCTTAATAGGCTTCCAAAGACTTGTAGAGCATGGCAGAGACAGTTTAACAGTCTATGCAAAATTACATTTCCTATAACAGAGGACTTTGACATGCTACTGGAAACAACTACTTGCTTTTCTGAAGAGGATTGGTTTCTCGCTTGTGAATGCAGAGTGGTTCTGTCCTTGCTCTTAATGGGAGCCCTTGGAGAGAAAACGTCCCCCTTGAAATGCCAGGCAACTTGCACATGCAGCTGGTGACTATGCAAAGGAGTCAAGCACTTAGTTTTCTTAGCTCCAGCACGGCTGTAGTTGCTGCCTTCTGCCAAATAACCTCCTTTGCCAACTGCATGTGTCTCTGTAAACATATGGTCTTTCTTTGCCTATTCTCAGTAGCAACGACCAGTCCATTCTGTTAACAGGGCATACTTGAGTTGTCCTCAGCTACCGGCTCCTAGTTTCTTTTTCCAAGAACACAAAGACACAGTTGTTGTACTCTCATTTAAAAAGTAACTTTTGAGGCTGACCCATCAAGAGTAAACTGTAACTGTATCACAGTATCCACTTCCTAGGTTACAACCCCTTTACCCTACCTGCCCAACAGCAGATTTACATTGTCTCATTACCTTAAACAGAACACTATAAATAATCTTCATGCATTTCCACTACTTCATGACTAACTAGCTTATACCTGCTTTGTAGAAAGAACTGGCCCACAATCATAAACATCAGTGTTTATGAAGAAATAAATGAGACAATGAAGCATTTTAAAGAGCTATCAAGGAAGGAAGGGCAAAGATTTTCATTTAGAGAGTTATTATCGTAAGTTTAAATTATGTTTCAGTTATTTCAGTATTCAGATGAACAAAAGACATTAAAGTCTAGGATTTCATAGTTTCACTTATGTACCCACCCAAGTACAATGAATACACTTTGATTAATAATTTGATTCACTAGAAATGAACATACACTCCATCCCACTTCACCATGCTGCTTCCCCTATTTGACTAGCCTCAATATTTTCTGAAAAATATTAATTTATATTTGGCTTCCCTTCGCTGTAATACAATGCAATTCTTTCAACCCTAACTCACACAGGTTAGTACCTCCCTATGAAAGATAAAAAATGGTATTGGGGAAATCAAAGAGAAATCCACCTTAGGTCTTTGGCACTTACTGGGCCAGGAGAGAAGCGACTTTTAAGACAACAGCTCCATTTTACACATACTTCAGAGGATTTTTTTTCCACAGATCCTCTAATACCTCTGACACCTAAGCAGACAACCCCAGAGAACCATACTTTGGTTTTAGTGTATTTAAAAATTGTTCATATATTTATCAGCTTTGCAGTACAACATTTGCGAACACAACAGAAGACAGGCTGCAAGTAAGTTTCAGGTGTACTTTATTAATTTCAAGCCACTTCCCAACATCCTCCACCTGAGTTACAATTTTACACATACTGTAGAAGATCGCTCTATCTCCAGCAGTATCACAGACTTGTCTGCCTTCTGAAGCGTATGGGGGGGGTTAATACACATATAAAGGTTCTTCAGAGGTTTAATGCCACTTACCCTATGTATGGAGATAAATATTATTAAAAAGGTTTTAAAGGAATCATTGTATTCTATCAAAAAAACTTCTTAAACAGTTGTTAATTTTTAAAATTATAGTAGTATACATGGTAATAAAACCACATACTAACTGCATAGGGCTAGTATTTTTTCTGAACGCTTGGCAACCTAAGCACGGTAAGTGTGAAGCTCCTTGTCACTATGAGGGAGAAGAAAGGGAATTTGGGCAATAGATTCAGCCAAATTCTGTATGCAGGACCTCAGCTGAAGATACAAATTACATCTTCATGTACAGGCCAAAATAATAACTTACGCTTCCTCCTGGAGCAGCTGAGAAATAGTTCAACACAAAAACTCTAGTTGCACAGCTGTTCTTTTTGCATCAAGTTTCAGCCACAGAAATGCAGCTGACTGCAGCAACACAAGCAGCTACTCTGCTCTCCTCAGAGACCACAGGCTACTGGGACGGCCATTGCCTAAAACTGGAGGTTCCTTAACAATGTCAAAAAGTCCTCAATTCCAGAGGCTTTTGAAGCCAGAACTAAACATTTTCTACTGTTGCAAACAACTGTCAGCTAAGGCCAACACTGGATGGAGGACTGAAATCCACTTGTTCTTTGAATAATCCCTGTCAGCTACTCTGCGCCAACAACAGAAGTTTGACAGAACTAAAACAAATAAATAATCAGCTAAGTTAAGTAAAAAAAAGCATGTCATCTGCTTAAATATTTACTAGTTATACTACATGCATTTTAACCAAATATAATGACAGATTTTTTCCTTAATTTCATAGGTTTTGAACTGATCATTCTAGCATTACAAGAAAACTGCATTTAAAGACTAATGCCTATTTACCTACATTTCATCACAATAAAAAGATCTCTTCAACCAGAAATGAAACAAGCCCATCTATGTAACAAATTCTAATACAGTAAAAATATACTTCAGGAATTAGCAGGACTGCAGCAGTGTTAATCAGTTCTAAACTGCAACGCTGGAAACCAAAAGATTAAGACAGAACTACACAAGGAGTATCTTTCATATCTTTGATAGGACAGAAACCTTTGTTCATGTCTTCTGGTAGTCATCATCTTCTTTTGAGCTGCACCTACAACACAAAGAACAAGTGAACGAGCAACTTTATGCTTCTCCAGAATAGCTTAAAACAGTTCTGTAGGCATTAAGGGGCATCTTTTCTACTGCTTTGTTTCTGTATCGCCAACTCATTTCATTGTTTCCTATTCTAAGAATAAAAGTACAAAGCAACAGAAAGACTAAGCTGTTACTACATCTGTGTAAACTTGCCCTCAGAAGTGCTGCCTATGTTGTAAAAGTGCAAGTTACTTTCTGCACTTAACTAGTAAGCAACTAGTCCCATTAAATATGATAACTAATTTTTTATTTCCTGTATGAACAAGATACCTTAACATCTGAAAATAAGGAAAGATTTTTTTTTTATTAAATTAAATTGAGAAGAGACAGGTCAAAGGTTCCAAATAGGCATACAAAACCACCCATCTCCTGCTTGTTTTCGTAGTTAGTTCATTATATCTCCTCGGTGGGGAATTCCCCACCAGCAGAATGACTGCTTTGTGTCATTTTTCCATTCTTGAGTGCACTGAGAGTGCATGATTGTTGCCATTAAGCACCTAGATGAATACAAAAACTCTTCTTATTAAAGAAGTATTATCAAGTATGTGAAACCAGTGGGGTTTTCACAGCATTTCAGAATACATTAATAAAAGTGAAGAGATGAACTCCTTAATATTGTCATATTTAAACAGCAGCATGGACCTGCAAAGTTTGACTCTGGTTTCCTCTGGTTGTATAACCAACTCAAATGTCTCAAGCTGTTTTAACTTGTTGCTAAACGTTTATCTACACATGCTGTCAGAAATAACCTTGTTAAGAAGGTGAAGCTGGTGTCTCAGCAAATCAGACCCATGGAGTAGGCGTTGAGTGGCCTGTGACTCGCTTTCCTTTTTCTCTTTCAGCACCATCAAAAGGAAAAGTGAGAAAAACAGCACAAACATTAGTTAAAGCCTGAATTTAATCCCATGTCCTACAGGAATAATTTCATTACAATGAAAGCAGACAGACATTATCTGTAGGGCTTTTTGCTTTGTTTTTGTTTAAGCAGTGATAATTACGTATCTAATTAACGTAGCCTATGGCTCTCCCAAAGATCGTAACATTTAATAATCCTTTTAATTAAATGATTAACAGGAAATGCAGGGGCAGTTCTTACGAATTACCTGATTTACCATCACTGAAGACAGATTCTTTTAAAAATGGCTACGAATGCCTTGTTCACAAAAGACTTTATTATCTAATGATGCATACTGAAAACATACAGAAATCTGCATGGTCCACTTTACATGCAGCAGAACAATCTTCACTTTACAATAAGTAAGTGTCAACTGTTTTATGCAAGAGACAACACTTTAAAGTCACATTTCTTAAAGAAAAGCTTCATTTACAAAAGAAATAAAAGGTAAAGAAGCAATTACCGCTTTTAAAAAGCAGCTGCTTTGTTCAAGAGTGGAAGGTTTATGCCTGTATTGAAAGACAACATGATCACAAATAATGAAAACAATGAACAAATGAAACACTTTTAGCATAAAGCAGTACACTTTCAAAATGACATACAAATAGTTAAAAATCTCATTAGGTTGTCTATCTATCCTTTAGATATAAGGTCTTTCGAATGAGAGCCCAACATATGTAATTACTAAATGAAAACTCTTCTGTAAGTATTGGTTCTATGTCATAGTGAATTGTATTTAACAAAATGTATACAAAGTCTATAGCAAGTTGAATAAAAAAATTAAAGTAATAAGAAACAGTACACTGAAGGCGCTCTATCCATCAAGTGCGCACTTTTAAAATTTTAAATGTGATGAACAGAAGTTGTAACTATGCCACAGTTGTAATGCCAGAAAATAAAACAAGATCATTTATCAAACATGCAGGGAATTCTGCCACAATGCTATTGTCTCTCATTTGTCAGTTGTTCCAGTAAAATAACAGCTTAAACACCGGTGATGTTGATGGGTTAGCTTACCTTCAGTGTACTGAAAGTTGTACACAACCTGCTTTAAAAGAGGAGACCATCCCTGCGGGCAGGCTCAAGAAGAAACAGACCCCCTTCGGCACTGACTACACCAAGGGCATGCTGCTGTGGCCTGCACACACACACCTAGGAAAATGTGAATATAAACAGCATTTATGCTGGCCATTTTTTAAAGACAAAAATGAAGCCAAGTCTGCTAAAAACAAATCAACCACCCAGTATTACTGCTCTTTTTTTCCTTTTTTTTTTATAACAGATGCATTTTTTCTTTTTATAATATATATGAACTGCAACCATATACATTAGCATTGTACTTCTGTGCAGTCTTGGCAATTAAAACAGTTCTACAGTGAAAATTTTCACATAAGACACAAAACAGAATTACTCTAACATTTCTAAAAGAAATATCAGCCTTGATGTTAATTCAAATGTATCATTTCTTCCTCAACTTTGCAGGGGAAATATTTATGTTTATATACATTAATAACTGTTGTGAAATTTCTTCAGTCTTTGTATCTTAATTACTCAAACCCTTTGAACTTCTTCATCTGGCTTAAATTTTTTCCTGGATGAAGGCGTGCTGCAGAGCCTGGTTGATGCTAATCCGTTTAGCTGGGTCTAACATTAGAATCTGGTCCAACAAGTCCTTTAGCTGGTGTACTTTTTTACGCTGGTCTTCAGGGAGTCGTTGGCACCCAATTAAGTCTGCTAACAGGTCCTTGGTTGGATTAATGGTGCTCATAACAGTAACTTTCTCCTATAAATACAAAAATGGCAGCCTTGTAGAACAGAACTGATGAACAACGCCTCTAAGCCTTCTACAGAGCTTCAGCAGCAACTTTTCTACAGGGTTATCCCATTTCTTATTAGCAATCCTAACATCGAAGTTAAATGTGGACATCAGCCACGTGGAAAGTTCCCTTATCTGAGCACTAATTCTGCAATTTTTGATAAATGTACTAAAATAAAATTATGCAGAACAGTAAGAATGACCTCCTAAAACATAAGCACATCATACTGAATTCGAACATCCTTCTCTAAAATGAAGGCAGAATGTCTTTTATTAGTAATTTAATAATAGAGTATGTGGAGATTCGCTGTATACCTACCAAGATTCAAGTCAGATTTCTCTTAAGTGATCCTAGATTGCAGGAAAAATATTATATGTTGCCAGTTTATAACCATGTAACCTGTCCATATTGCTGCAAAAGGACATTCCAATAGTTTACAGATTTTTATTTTTAAATAAGATGTCAAGATATCTGAAAGACCATAATAGTAGGAAAGCTTCAGAAAAAGTACTAGGTTAGTCAACACATTAAGGACTTACCCTTTCTGTCACTTTATCTACTTCTATATACATAAAGTTGAGATTTTGATCAAAGTGCTGATCTTTGAACACACCTTTTCGAATCATCTGGAAAACAAGGGAGAGGCTTGAGTTTCATGAAAGTTCTCCGTGTCTTACAAATTCCACAATTAGCATCAACGTCTACTAACTTA
Source organism: Piaya cayana (assembly GCA_013389865.1). Lineage (NCBI taxonomy): Eukaryota > Metazoa > Chordata > Aves > Cuculiformes > Coccyzidae > Piaya > Piaya cayana. The sequence continues at coordinate 93,043 of WAAB01024963.1, forward strand.
TTCCAACATGAATAATTTAACACTAATGAAAAATATATCAAAAAGACAGTAAGAAATATCTAGATTGAATAGAAAAATAATTCAAACTACTTGAAAAAGAACACAGTATCTCCCATTGACTTACATATTTTTTTCAGTTCAGTGCCTAGGTTTCTCCTTTCACTTTATACTTAGTCTATGAAAAAGAAGCTGCATATTTTCACTTCATAAGATTTTAAATCAATATTTATTATACAGTCAGAATGATGTCTGATATTTACTTGCTGTTAAGAGAAGATGTATATGATAAGAAACAGAATTCAGAGAGAAAAAAGAATGTTCTACTGTTCATTACAGCACTCTAAAATCACATGCTTAGTTTTCTTACCTTGTTTGGCATCTTTCCTTTGAGATCCATGGCTAGTTTCAACATATGGTTATTGGTTTTGCCAGGAAAGAGTATTTTTCCTGTGTAAAGTTCATATAATGTGCAGCCTACAGACCACATATCTATACCATAGTCATAGATTTTTCCTATAACTGAAACAGAGCAATTCCTGTTAATTCAATAAAGGCAGCCTTAAAAGATATATCACAAAAAAAATTTTGATTTGTGAACTACACTGGTGCTCCTCCTAAGCGCAAGTCATCACCATAAAAGAAGGATGCAAAACATACAATTTTTACAGTATCCCTGTTTTAGAAAGGGAGGTTTTTACCTAACATCTAAACTGATCAGCATGAATTAAGTTAGTAAAAAACAAGAAGTCAGAACAACGGCTCTAAATTAAAACATTACTATAACCAATCAGAATGACTTCTCCCTGTCCTCACTGAGCTGACCACCAACATCCATGAAGAGCCACACCAATAGCCATAGCTATTTCTAGAGTGAAGCTTTGCTAGGAGCAGACAAGACAGGTCTTGTCCAGGTCCAATTCTCATTTGCTAGTACCAATATCCCTGCTGCTGCTGGGTATACTGATCATACATGTGACCAATCCAAAGGTACTTACTGATTTCTGGAGCTCGATAAAATCTACTAACTAGATATGGTGTGATGTCATTATCTGCAACATGTGAAGCTGATCCAAAGTCGCAAAGCTTTAATATCGTTTTAGACTCATTCACCTGAAAGTTAAACATAGATATCCATTAGCACTATTTGTAGAAAGAATTACCAATAGCACTTTGGAAACAACAATAAATTTAATTCAGAGCTAGGAAAAACATTCAGCCATTAAATAGAAGTTCTTCCTATATTTTAATCCTCCTCTCTGTATTCTAAGGAAACTGTAAAGCCTTCTTAAATTGAAAGTGACAGTGAATGTCTTCAGATCCTAGGAAATACAGAAAAAGTCAGTTTTACATACTTTTCCCTTACCAAATTACCCTTGGTGGACCCAGATTTCATTCCAGATACTAAAAATTATTATCAGTTTTGACTTCGAACTCTAGTATCCAGAGTACCACTCACAAACTCGCATATTATTCACATATCTCATGCTTACATAGGTTTTATTGCTGTGATGAATGGCAAGAAGCAAACATTTTAAATAAAGTAAAAATCTGAAGTTTTCCTCAGTGGATGAGAGGCAAGAAAACCAAAGGAAACATGTTGCATTCCTCTAATGTAGCTCTCANACCAACATCCATGAAGAGCCACACCAATAGCCATAGCTATTTCTAGAGTGAAGCTTTGCTAGGAGCAGACAAGACAGTAAGTTCAGGTCCAATTCTCATTTGCTAGTACCAATATCCCTGCTGCTGCTGGGTATACTGATCATACATGTGACCAATCCAAAGGTACTTACTGATTTCTGGAGCTCGATAAAATCTACTAACTAGATATGGTGTGATGTCATTATCTGCAACATGTGAAGCTGATCCAAAGTCGCAAAGCTTTAATATCGTTTTAGACTCATTCACCTGAAAGTTAAACATAGATATCCATTAGCACTATTTGTAGAAAGAATTACCAATAGCACTTTGGAAACAACAATAAATTTAATTCAGAGCTAGGAAAAACATTCAGCCATTAAATAGAAGTTCTTCCTATATTTTAATCCTCCTCTCTGTATTCTAAGGAAACTGTAAAGCCTTCTTAAATTGAAAGTGACAGTGAATGTCTTCAGATCCTAGGAAATACAGAAAAAGTCAGTTTTACATACTTTTCCCTTACCAAATTACCCTTGGTGGACCCAGATTTCATTCCAGATACTAAAAATTATTATCAGTTTTGACTTCGAACTCTAGTATCCAGAGTACCACTCACAAACCCGCATATTATTCACATATCTCATGCTTACATAGGTTTTATTGCTGTGATGAATGGCAAGAAGCAAACATTTTAAATAAAGTAAAAATCTGAAGTTTTCCTCAGTGGATGAGAGGCAAGAAAACCAAAGGAAACATGTTGCATTCCTCTAATGTAGCTCTCATGCTCTGCTAGCCAGAGTTTTTAATTGAATCAGGAAAGAAAAAGAAAGGCATTAAGAATTTTTCCCTGTTATCTCATGCTCATAAATTAAATCTCCACCCAGACTAAAAAAAAAACCCCAAACACCCAAACAATTTTCATTTTACAGAAAGTAAGAACATTTTCCAACTATTGATGGAAGAAGTCCCAACATTTCTCCTAAGAAAGAATACTTCTCAGTACACTTCTCCTTTGGAAGATCTGTGTTCTAAAATAATACAACTGCATTCAGGTTTGTCTAAGAAACACTGGACTAAAAAACCCATATTATTTAGATACCATATTATATTTGTTACTGTTTACACAACAGTAGCATTTTCTATCAAGACATGAACCCTTAACTTTTTCAATTAAAGAAGATATCAACAGAATGGTATCATTTCAAACTCTGCAAAATAAGTTTCAATTATTTATTACTTACCAAAATATTATCTGGTTTAATATCTGCATGTAGGATATTGCATCTTTTAAGAAGCTTTAAAGCCAGGAACAACTGCTGGCTGTAGGAACGCACAGCTTTAATATGGAGTCCAACATCTTTCCCATACTTTTTCAGCACCTCTCGTAAATTCATACTATTAAAAAAAGTAGAAAGAGCTTAACAAGAATACAGTGGCCTCTTAAACCATTAGATGAATTTCAAGAAACCAGTTAGCTTTAGACATCTTTTCAGAAAAGCAAAATTCAAGTTAAGATACAGCATAGCTCATTGGTGTAGCTAACAGAGAAAGAAAAATGCTGGTCAGTCACATCTATACTGTATAATTACTTACTAGACTGGACTTAAAACACATTTTTCATCAAGATTAATATGAGAGGATTTAATTGCGCGTGAACACCATTTTCTTAACTGTACCACCTTTGCACCCATTTTCTGAAGAAATAAATAAAAAAAGGAAGTATGCAAGAGATACTGGTTGAACAGGTAATTTTTTGATAACTTTAACAGCAGATAAGACTACCACAACTTCAAGACAAAACAAACATTGGATTTAAACATCAAGCAAGTGCATTATAGAGATACTACAGCACTACGAAGTGATTTCTTGCATGGCTTATTAATGAATATATTACAGTAATTTCATAAGGCTTGCTTTGCTTCAGCATTACTTATCTTCAACTCAAGTATGCCAAAAATTAAAAATCATATACAGAAGACTTAGAATATGAATGACGAAAGTCTCTAAGCAGGAATGGGAACTCAGGCAATTAATCTACTATAAAACACAGTATCTACAATTAACCTGTCAAAAGAGTCTAATGAGCTAAAGGAAAAACTGAGCATGCAAAGCACTAACAATTCTTTTCCTCAGACTCGCTATGTATGTACTCTTCACAGAATACATGGCATTTGCTGAACCTCTCTGGGAATGTATTGTTAATCCAAACCCACAAAATAAAAAATTATGAAAACTAATAAAAATATTGTGTTACACACACAAAATCCTAACAAGTAGCACTGGCAAGATGAACAGCCTGATAATACATTATTGTATTTCAAATATTGTTCAGACAAAGTTCATAATACTTCCAAGTAAAACAGAAATAGTTCAGTAGTGTGTGATTTGTACTTCCAGATAATATATATATATTTAAAAAAAAAAGTTTCTTGTATTCTTGAATCTTAGCCATAGAACAAGACATCAAAACAACAGCCAAGAAAAGAAATTTAAGAGATCAACCAATAGTGCTTTATTTTTTACAGAGAATCTCTAACATTTCCCATCTTACCTGAGTGGCTCAAATACCAGACAGAGATGTTGCTTGTGGTAGAAATGCCTGAACAGTCGTAGACAATGGAACTTGTCATCAGGGTCTGCATCATTGAGTTTTTTCAAGAATTCCAGTTCTTTTAGGCCAGTTTTTTGCCTGAAAACAAAATCAGTGACATTCTAATACCTTTTAAAATCTAGACATTCACTTGTATTGTTATAATTATCAGGACTTGAGAACTGTCTTGTCATTCCTTAATGGAACGTTGCTTAAAAAAAAGATCAGATCTGTGATTTGCTATTGGTGCTAAGAGACTGGGTAAGTTTAATTCTTGGATCTTCGCTGTGCCTCTGTAACCTACCTATCCCTTCCCCCTCCCTCCTGGTTGCATGTAAAGCTAAAATAAGGTTTCCTCCTGTAGTACGACACTTGAGTTTAAAACTAAAGTTTAAGAAATCGACGTTATTAAAAAAGCACTTAACCATTTAGACTACCAAAAATGTTTTAAGCTAAACTGACTGAAGTCAAATACAGACAAACTGAGTATCTACACAACATACTGAAATGAAATACCTTATCCCCACTATCCCATTTTAAAAAAGATTTTCTAGATACCTATTTATCTAAGTCAAAATAACCCAAATTCACATAAAAAGAAACTTCTAAAACCTTCAAAGTACAATGTATGGAAAAGTGTTTCACTGAAATTGTTTTTAACAGAAGATGACATAACAAAAGATTGTAGAAATACTGCAGAAGATATTGAAAGTTAATATTACAGGTAAGTCCCGACGATATAATTTAATGGATCATACTTGTTAATGTTCACGCATTCTGAAAGACCTGGTTTTGTTTTTATTGTTTCAACAAGCATGTATCTTATGTACATGCAAACACATAGAGAATATTAAAAGTAATTAATGAACAGATGTCTTTTTGCAAGTTGCAGTTTATCGATTAGATTCCAACTCATAGCCTGGCAAATCAATTCAGTCCATCAAACCAGAATTGTTACAGTCCACAACTCCTATGTAAAAAATTTTAGTGCTGGGCAAGCCTCAATTAACTGTAACCTTTCTTGCTACTACTATTCCCTGCAGGTCTGCAAATGAGAAAGTGCCTGATGAAAATGCCAGTACCCTTCTCCTGTGACAGCTGTAAAGTAGTGTAGATACATATTCCTCAAGTGCTTCCCATTATCTGGCTCATATTAGCAGAAAAGGCAGGAATCACAGCTGTAATCTGTTACTTCACTTGAAACAAAGGGAGATTCAAATCACATCATGAAAAACTTCCAACTATAACACATGCTTTATTATTAAACACAAACACTACTTACATAAGTTCATTGTTCCTGATGATTTTAACCGCTACTTCTTGGTTTGCTCTTGCCATATCCCTGGCTCGCACTACGTTACTGAAGACTCCCTGACCAGTGTAACCATAGACATTGTAACGTTTATCTAGAACTTCACCTATATTTACACCTGAAGGATAAAAATCAAGCAATTTAAGGAGTTATGAGTGACATACATAATAAAACTTTTTAAGAAAACAAAACATTCTATAAAATTGAGGAAAACCAGCATAATTACTGCTTAATTTCAAAACATGCAATATTTTATATCACATGGCTTTGTGGAAATTATAGGGAAAAAAGTGATTCAGTAAGTCTGGAGTTTTTTCATAACTGAGATTAAAACCTGAATGCTCATTTCATTCATTACATCACACATGCAGTGAGGGCACTGCAGTACACTTAGAATAATGATTTAGTGCTTTTTATATGAAGAACTTTTCCACTGAGTACCCTCATTCTAGCTCTCTTTGCAAATTAAGAAATAAAACTTACGGTAATAGCCTTCTGCGTCAGTCCAGTTATCCCTGAGATTCGGGTTTTCTTTGAAGTCTTTTCCAAACCCAGCTGCCCTTAGACGAGCACTCTGAAATAAAAAGAAAAGGAACAGCTTTGCCTGTGTGCTGTTTTAACTTGATGTTAACCTACCAAAAGCCCTTTTTTCCTTCCAAAACACTGTTCCGCTCCACAGTACAAATACACTTATCTTTTAGGTAAAAGAAACTACTGAACACAAAATGCTATTTACACATCAGTATTTAGAGACTGATGTAGGATAAGAGGATGGGAACAACCGATGGAATTATTATTAAACATAAATGGGGGAAGTTTCAATTGATATCCACAAGGTTTTCTATTTTGGCCCATCTGAGTAAGAGCCTTAATTACAGTATGTTTGTAGTAATAAAGCTTGGCGACTTGCAGGGAAAAATGTAAATTCTTTAAACCTTGAGTTTCTGTTCATTCAATACCTCTTCACAGATTCCATACTGTGATATTTAAAATACCTGTGATTATAAAATTACTACAATTGCTGTTGACATCTCTTAACACACTTGGCAATATATTATCATAGATTCAAATCTATGGGTAGCAAAGAATATCTTCAATTGAAGAACAGTTTCTGGAAGAGGGAATTACACACTTACAAGCTATTAATACCTCCTTGCAACTTCAAAATTTATAAAGCACCCCGCCACGCATAATCCTTCAATTACTCATCATTTGCCAGGTCAAGAGTTTAGTTTTTTAAAATTTTATTACCAGTGTTACTAGAGTGACACCACTTTGTCACCAATGCTTCTGTCAAACTAACAGATTATGTTCAACAAACAAAAATTAACTGGAGAATTTCTAAGTTAAGAAGAAAGTTTTTGATTGATTTCTCAGAGTTGTGCATTAAGCAACAATGAGGCAGAATTACAGAGAACAGCAAGTAAAGTGTCAAAACAAGTCACTACAATCCTTGATTTGTACAGCACTTCAGCAAATTTGTAGAAAAGGTGCTGAATTATTAGAGAAGTAAAGCCAGGAAATACATCACTTAATAAAAAAACTTAATGAAAACAAAAAAACCAAACCAGAACCCTCAGTAAAACACCATGTTACTCCAACATAGCATCATTAGCAAATTAAAGTATCTTACACAAATGCTTTCTAATTAACCATGTATGACCCTCTGAAAAAAAAGAATGTATTTGGAACAGTGTAGCATGGTAACATTAACATAGAGTATAAAGTTTGTTACTGTGTGCCACTATAGGTCCTATTCAAACAGACGAATTCCCTAATTGCTCACTCCGGTAAAATTCCCATTAATTTCAGCAGGTTTTCTTTCACTGGAATATTAATTAGGAACTATTCTGTCTACCTTGGCTGATCAAAAGATTGAGAACATACTATCCACTCAGTTATACAAGCTTTTACAAACCAAAGTTCCCACAAACCTCAAGTGACAGTAACTCTTAACAAAAATCAAGCAGAAGACCCATTTATAATCTCCAAGAATTACCTACATCAAAGTATGCAGCGAACATGTCATCTGATTCTGTGAACATATCAGGAGCTAGCAGTTTCTTCTGGGCTGAACCTTAAAATGAAACTTAGATTACTCAACATGAAAAATGCAGCAAACTAATAATAATTCTGTTACCAGGACTTAGTATCTTTACCATATAATCTAAGATCAATATGTTGGCAAACAAGTAGCTCTACTAATGTTTCTAGCAGAGATCACTCTGCATTCTATAAAAACAAAACTCAGATTGCAGAAGTTCTTCAAAGTACTCAAAAATGTACACCACCTTGAAAATTTAAGTATAATTGCTTTCAAATAATTAGCACAGCAGAAAGCAAAAGGTACATACTTACACGATCTCTACAGATAGTGACTATATACAGACATAAAAAGAAATATAAAATGACTGCATGTCTATATAAAAAAAAAAAGACATATTTTCAATATACAATTTCTGCTAATCACAAGGTATTTTACTAAAACCCAAAACTGTAAGGACCGGGAGCTGTTTATTTGAAAAATGTTTTCTTCAACCCTGTCAGAAAGACCTCACATGTAGCTTTTGGTCAAAGGCAATGTTAACTATTATGTTCAAGAGAAATATTTTTAATGTGGGCAAGATTATCCCTTTCTCACCTTGTGATCATCTTTAAAGTCCCAAAGACATTTTACTTGGTAGATAAGATAAAAGCAAAGAAATATAAAGTATATATTAGTGAAAGCAAGTAAACTTTAAACTATTTCATTACACACATTATGGTAGCATCCCTTTGTGACCACAGTAAATCAGACACCCCCTTTAGGGTATTAAGCAATGTAGAAAAATAAACAGTTAACCTCGGTTTCTTCAGGTCTCATGAGGCATACAGCCAACCACTTTCACACAAATAACTAGACTGAGATCTTCTGACAGCATCAAAAACTGCCATTCATCATGCCGACACAATTGTTTCAAGGTATAGACCTGTCATCTGACACTATGGGGAGACAGGTTATGCCACTGTTCTGAGATACAGACCCTTTCAGCAACTTCCTCACATTTTCTTTTTAGTTCCAGTTCACATTTTCACTAGGCTACAATGAGTTATTAACTGGCTCCTCAGCCACTTATCTATCTTGCCTATGTATGAGGTAAGGATTTAAATAAAAAAAAAATTAGTCTTAGAAAGAGAATCCACTGCTTCCATCTGTTGTTACAGTCACCTCCAACCCAGAATCCTAAAGATACATGAAAACCCCCAGAGTGAGTGTAAATAATCTGTTTTTAAAATCAAACCTTTTCCATATCTAAAAGACGTTTATGTACTTAGTTCTATTTTCATATACTGTAGTGGACAAAATTAGAAAGCAATACATGCCTTGACAAAAAAGGAAAACTATACTGTCCATAAGACAACTGAGTCTAAACTCATGCTATACAAATAAAGGACAAATGCATAAGATAGTTGTTTCCACCTACATTGCAGGAGAACAGTCTGAAAACATACTGCTCAAGGGAACTCTAGGACTAACTACAGAGTACAGCAGTCCCAAAGAGATGCAGGTTTATTACTTCAAAGAGAAGCATTCATTGGAATACAGCATATTTAGCTCCCAAAGACATATCTAACACATGACAAATACAAGCTAACTGTCCAACCATGTCCTAAGGGGATTGGGCAGGTTTCGCAGCACTTGTTAAACAGCCTGGTGTTGCAACTACAATTAAAGTAAAATTGCTGTTTGTGAATAGAGAA
>WAAB01024964.1:0-50607 GCA_013389865.1 Piaya cayana
AACCTGGAGATTCCATGATTCTAAGGCCAGAACCGAGCATCACCTCCCATGCACTCGCCAGCGTCTGCTACAGTGAGATAGCCGGGAAGAGCTGTTTTCCAGGTGATGTGACATCGGCTGCTCTCCCCAGGCTACAGAGAAGATGCTCTGAGCAAGCAGACAAACCGAGTTAGGCAGCTCTGGAAATACACGGACTCCGCTCCCCTCCTTCTCGCGGCTGGTGCTGAGCTGCTCCTGCACCTGGACTGGATGGACCCGCAGCCGCCTGGCATCTCGTCCCCTGCACACAGACAGTAAATCTCCACCTGCTCTGCTTGGAGGGGCCTATTTCCACCTCTCGCTTACTCTCCAGCGGCTCCAAGACTCCCTTTTCTGCACTAGTTCAGGAGAACATCTAGGCTGGCAGGCTCAGAGCGTCCCTTCAGCTCTCCTCGGCCCCAACACGGGTTTCTCTGGCAGGGAGCACTGCGGGAAGAGAATTCCTCTAACGATGATGGGAATGGTTGGACTCGGTGATCTGGTGGGTCTCTTCCAACCTGGTGATTCTATGATTCCCTAAATGATGGATAAAATTCCTTGGCTACACCACCTCGAATCCATAAATGTAGTTTTTCCTTAAATATCGCTTTCAGAAATTAAACATATTGAAGTCACAGGCATGATCGGTGCTAAGATCTTCTGTTCCCAGCACCGTGAGCTGTGCTCCTCCTGCCCCAGCGCGGCTGCTGATGCCGGAGCCTGGAGAGAGAGAGAGGGGGGTGCTGGGCGAACTGGAAACCCCCCCAGCACAACCCCAGCCCCACCAGCAGCCCCGTCCCAGCGGCTCCGCTTTCTCTCCCTCCTGGAAGCCGAGAGCTGAAACATTTGCATGGCAGATTTATCTGCCTGTCCCCGCGAGGAGGCGAGCCCAGAAATAAAGCTCTGAAACCTCTTTATGCCTGATGATTGATTGGGATGAAACGGAGGTGACAGGCGCTGAGTGACAGGCAGTTGGAGCAGACAAGAGGCAGCTCGGGGACCTGCAGGGACACACAGAGCTCCGACTCGCATCGTCCTCCACCCGGAGAACCAGGTCGAAGGCAGAGGGACACCAGGCTGCTCCTTCACAAGGACCCTGGTGTGGTCAGACACGGGTTCTTAATAAAAAAGCCTCGATCTGCTCCCACACAGGCAAGACAGAGGGAAGAAACACCTTTTTTTCAGGGATGAGAGACCTTCAGATACCACGACCAACAGTACCCAGAGCCACAAAGCAAGGTGGGCAGTGATGCTACCAGGGATTGTTGGTAGGTTGCATCAAAACTTGGTTTTAAAGCGTGTTTTACAAGCACTTAAAGAGAAATGAAGGTGGGTTTGTTGTCAAGAGAGCCAGACCCACTCCAAACACCCCCCACCACCACCTCCGAGGCCTCAGAGATGACCAAGCAGAGGAAACTTGTACCCTTCCCGTCCTCTTCTCTAGAGGAGCGAACCCCCTTTGTGCTGGAGGATGTAAGTGATGCTGTGGGGGCAAAGAAAAGGGGCTCTGCCTTAAAGAGAAATCCTGATGAATCCCTCCCCTGCTGCCTCCTCCGGCTCCGTGAGGAGCAAACTCTGGCTCTTCTCGGACAAAGAGACCTTGCAGGCAGCTCCCACCCCCTGCCCGGCTCCACTCAGCCCTTGATTCACAGCCAGGGCGGCTCCGCGATGGTGCTTGAAGGTGGAAGAGGGATGAATATGGATGAGGGCACAACCAAACAAGAGCACTTTGGGGAAATATGGGAGTGTGGAGATATTGAAAAACACATTTTTTTTGTGGGCTTTGATAGAAGCGTAACAGAGCTGCAGAGCAGCAATGGAGATAATTTAGCCGTTTGGAGTTTAAGGATTGTTTCGCAGAGTCAGAGCAAACACTTCTGCAAATGAAAAATGCCGGTTTGTACGGGAACTTCATCTCTGCAGAAAAACCATTACAGAACAAAAGGCCTCCAAGGCTGAAACCCGTTTGTCTTTTCCCCGCCGTGGCAGGTTTCTGGAAGAACTCCTCGTGCTCGGAATGAGTTTCTGCTTCGCCCTCCCCTGCATCCCTGGTGAGACGCGGTGCTTCCGAGAGGTTTCACACCGTGCCCCACATCTGCCTCCCACACGGAAAATAATGGAGAAAACGCTGAATGGAGCCACGGCGGGAAAGAGGGAGGGGGAGAGCTGTGCCGAATTCTGAAATCCTGAATTTCAGAATGGGAAGAGAAAAGAGGTGGCTTGGTCGGGGGAAAGCAAGCTCAGAATCATAGAATGACCAGGTTGGAAGAGACCCACGTGAGGCTCTGCAGAACCGTGATGTTGGATAATGTCTCTGTAATCCCAGGAAGAGGAGCCAGGGAGATGTTCTCCCCCTCCAGGTTCAGGACCATCGAAGCACTGGTCCCAGTTCAAATAAGGATGGTTTTACTGGCTCTGGAAAGCATAGGGGCAGGCGGCACCAAAGCAGGATGAGTGAAAAAAAGTTATTAGAGAAAAATATAAACAGAACAAAGGTTACACTACGTGCTACAAGTCATAGAACCATGGAATGGGTTGGGTTGGAAGGGACCTCAGAGCCCATCCAGTGCCACCCCTGCCGTGAGCAGGGAAACCTCCCATGGATCAGAGGGCTCAAAATGCCATAGAACTTGGCCTTGAACCCCTCCAGGGATGGAGCAGCCCCCACTGCTCTGGGAAACCTGTTCCAGGGCCTCCCCACCCTCACGGGAGAACATTTCTCCCCAAGAACTCATCTCAACCTCCCCTTTTTCTCACGTCCAAAAGGTAAAGACAGAGGAAGGTTGATCTCGAACGCCCACTTCCCACAGCTGGAGCTGCATCCTCTCCAGTCTGTCCCCCACTCCCGTTCCTCCCTGGCATCACGGGCTGCTGGGCAGCCCCTCGCGGGATCCCGGAGGCAGCAGAGTGGCCCCTGCTGTAGCCGTTTGGCAGGGCCATTCGTCAGCGCCAGCCGGCGGCGTGACAGAGCTTCCTTGTCGAGGCAGAGAATCAATACGCCAGGAAATAATGATAACGAATCACCCTCTCGCAGCGCACGTCACTCGATTCTCTTTCCCTGTGCTAAATGGCCTGATGGATTCCAAGACGAGGGTGTTTTCATGAGCTTCCCCAGCCCGTTCCTTCTGGAAGGAGGAAGCCTCTCCACACCTTAATCCTCCATCAAGCCAAAACACCGCAGACAACTCCTAAAGAGAGGGAGAGATCATAGAATCATGGAATCATGAGGTTGGAAGAGACCCACCGCATCATCGAGTCCAACCGATCTCATTTAGTTTAAGGTTAGGCAGCTCTTTCAGGAGAGAGAGTGTAAATGCAGGAGCGTGTGCTCTGTCCATCACGTACATACAGCCCCACATCATGTCAACACAGCCTTAAACTCAAAACTCAGTCGCCCCTTTTTCCTGCAGAAGCTGCGCCTCGTCCCTTGTTCATCTAAGGGACATGGGTTAGTGATTGATGGGAATGGTTGGACTCGATGATCCAGTGGGCCTCCTCCAACCTGGTGATTCTGTGATTCTATGATCGCCTCCAGCTCCCCGTAAGCTCCAGAGCAGCAACCGATAGATCTCTCCAACCTTCAGAGGAGGTTTCTGTATGAAATGACAGAGGAGACGCAGAAACCAGGTTTTCTCCATTAGATGTGGGAGCTGGAGTGGTTAAGGATCAGCTTCGGCAACGACAGAGCCTAAAACACCATCTCTGGGAAGATGAAGGATTTATGAGTGCCGAGGCTGAGGGGAAGCGAGATGGATTTGTTCATAACAGACAGCAATTCCCTGGGGAGAGATGTCAGAAGAAGAGGAGGGGAATCGCTTCCCAGAAGAAAGGGATGAGCAAAAGTTGTGGGGCCGAGCGTGGCTCCTTCCCCTCATGGAGCGCAGGGATCTGCAGGGCCAGTGCTACCCTCCCTGTCCCGAAGCTGAAGGCAGGGTCTGCGCAGCAGGGAACCACAACCACCCGTTAACATCACAGGAGCGAGACACAGCCTACCAGGAAGGCAAGAAAGAGCCTCCTGGGCTGCCATCCCACCCACCCTGCCAGGTCTGCAACCGCCTCGGACGCTGCTGCTGCCCTGGCAGAGCCCTCTCTGCTCACAATTTTATCATAAAGTACCAGCAGGACTTGTTGGGCTGCCAGAAGTGGTTCAGCTTTGCCGCAAAGGCACCGCTTCCCTGCCTCCCTTCATCACCTGGGGGAGAGTTTGCTAAGCGATCACCACGATTTACGAGTAGCCTCCCCTGCCCTGGTACCAACCCTGGGAAACCCACAGAGCTGCCCCTCTCAGCCCGATTCACACACCCGGAACGGCTCACGGGGAGAGAAACCGGCTCTGCATTCTGGTGTTTATCACGGCTGCTTTGCCTCAACATATGGGAAGGAAAGAGCAGCCAGCAGGGCTTGTTCGCTTCTGCTGGAAAATTACCCGTGTGGTTTATTGTCCTCTCGCCACCGGTCACCTTTGGCAGGAGCACCGAAGAGCCTCTGCAGCCGACAGCTCTGGGCTTTGCTGCTGGCCTGGGCTGTTGGCTTTGACAATCCATTCCTAGTGCTGCGCGAGGCTGTTTCAGAGACAGCAGAGCTTGGGAACCACGTCAACTGACTGCACGGTACCGCTGCAGGTACCGTTAGCGAGCTGGAGAGGGGGAACTGCTGAAGGAGATCCCCTCCGCAGAGTTAAACTGGTTTGCTGACTGGTGGTTTCCTTTGGTGCCAGCACCGTGTTGGTGCTCCGCGTTTCATAGAATCACGGAACAGTTTAGCTTGGAAGGGACCTTAAAGTCCATCCAGTCCCACCCTCCGGCCATGGGCAGTNTGGTAAATTCTTGCTCTCACAGGGCTGCTTTTCTGTGCAGGTTTCGGAGATGGAGATGTTAGCAGCTCACAGCTGCCTCTGAGAGGACATGTGACCAGGTAGAGTCAGTAATCACTGTTCTCCTGTCATTTAGCTCTGTGTGTGTCTCTTATCCAGAACAATTCCATGGGACAGTACGGAGAGACCACTCACTCCTCTCTCTTTTTCTCTCCCTCACCTCACAGGGTGGAACACATGGTGGAGGAGAGGCCAGGGCAACTTGCAGCTGCAGTGGCAAGTCTGTGTTATTCATGATTTCGCTTCTTAAGCAAATACAGCAATTTGATCAGAAATGCTCGCCCTCCTCGCTCGCGTATTGCCGAGTGAGTTTTGCGCTTGCGGTTTGCTCAACCAACTCTCTGCGTGTCACAATTCACTCCTCCGTGTGCCACACACCCACCGGTGAGCACCACAACCCAGCCCCTCCTGCAGGGCTCCCCGGCTCCTTACATCCTCAGCTCCCCTTCTCCAGCTCTCAGACCCGATGGTTCGTCTCCTGCCGCCTGGATAAAGTGCTCTTTGCAGGACCGTCAGCTCCTCAGGCAGGATCTCCGTGCGTCACTCCCCATCTGCATCCCGAGCTAACGAGGCTCTTTTGCTCACACAGGCGCCGCCTCACCCCACTGCCCCCCACAACCGGCCCTGAAATGAGCTCCTCAGCCACCGAGGCTGGAAGCAGGCATGACAGAAGCACAGCCTTTTAACTAACTCTTCATAAATATATTCACTTCTCTGCCTGAATTATTTACCCTGGGCTCAGGCAGCTGCTTTCTCTGCTCCAAAAGGGACACAAGAACACGGAGTAACTTTCTTGAGGAAGCTTGTCAGGATGAATGAGGGGATGGGTCAGGAGAGAAGTGGGGAGAGGAGTCCTTCTACTCCTCTCTCATGAGACCCCACCTGGAGTCCTGCGTCCAGTCCTGGAATCCCCATCATAAGAAGGAGATGGAACTGTTGCAGCGAGTCCAGAGGAGGCCACGGAGATGATCCAAGGGTTGGAGAACCTCTGCTATGAGGACAGNCACACTTGCTGGCTCTTCAGCCCCTTTCCCCTCTGCCTCACTGGCCAGGGGAAAGAGCTGAGGGAGAGACTTGATTTCTGGGGCTGTAACTGCCAGGGGTGGGGGCTGATCTGTCCTGGGGCTGCAGGGACTGGAGTGGAGGCGATGTGACCTGACTGTGCTACAGGGAGAGAACTGAGCCTGCAGCAACTGCCCGCGGGAGTTTATTCCTCAATAAAACGTCTCTTTATTAAAATACAATACTTTCTAATAACGGCAATACAGCATCCAGAGCAACACGCGCAGCAAACGTCCCACGTGGGAGCTGCCAGGGAACATTTGCCAGGGACTGTTTGATAACAGCAGAGTGATAATCACGCTACCAATGTCTTTAAAACCAAGCGTCTTCACCTACCGAGCCGGGCATCTCGGGCTGCAACAGGCTGCGATTAATCGGGTTAACTGCTTAATACACAATAGTCCAATGTTTGCTGCTGAGCTCCAGCAAGCCCCGTCCTTCTGTTCTCTTTCCTAATCCATATCCTTGCCCATGACGCTGCTAGACAGTTATTATCCACTGTTATCCAATAATAACAACGAGGTGGGGCTGGACCCCAGCAAGCTGTGTCCCCACTGCTTTCAGACCTGCCTGGCTCGGTCCCTTCGGCGGTGCCGTGACCTCCAAACACCACCCGCTCCATCAGGATTGGAGAAAGGAGGGGAAAAAAACCCCAGCTAGATATTCACGTGTCTTTAGGGAGCGATCCATCGCCACCAGATTTAAACCCTCCAGGAAAAAAAGGGCCTGAAGTCCACACAGCAGAACTGAAAACACGACCAGCTCCACGTTATTGATGGCTCAGTTGGTTCCATCTTAGCAGGAGACGCCCTGTTCCTCGCCAGAGACCTGGAAAGAGGCTCCAAAAGCAGCAAAGGGCTTGAGCTACAACAGCTCCGCGCTTGCAGGGCTGCGGTGGGAGGGAGCTGGAAGGAAGGAGGGAGTCACAGTGTGGGAAGGAGCAATCCCCATGCCAGGGGCTCATTCTCCTCCTGCTGCACCCACTTGGCCCCCCAGCCTGGGCCGGCAGCGCTCAAGGGCTGGGTGAGGCTACAGGGGTTTGGCCTGAACTCCAATCCAGGCTTCACCGCAAGCACCATCACCAGGACTTAAACCAAATGACCTTTCCCAAGCCCTTTCTGCAGGGGAGCACAGCCGACAGGACCCCTGCAACACCCCTCAGGGACTCAGGTTTCCGAGGCAGCCTGGGCATGTGGAGGAGAGGCTGAAAAGCAGGCTGAGAGCTGTGAGAGCTGGGAAGGGGATGGGAGCTTGTGCAGACAAACCCTCAGCCACCCCAGAGCAGAGAGCTCTGAGCACCGATAAGGCTCTGAGCTGCCCTGAGTTTAACCACGGACCCTCAACCACACGAGGTGCCAACCAGCCTTGCAGCCAAGGACATGATGAGCTGCTGCTCTTCAGAAGGTTCTCTGGGAGCCCTCTCCCTGCCACCATACACACCTGCAGAGGCAGATCCACCCGCTCTGCTCTCATCAGCCTTGACAGGGAATCGCCTCACCCTGCCAGCCGTGTTTCCAGCCGAACTCTCCTTGTTCAGCAGGCCCAGAGCCCAGAGCCCATCTGTCCGGGCTCTCCAGCCGCGCGGCACTGGGGCTGGGAGCTCCTCCTTGGGCCTTCGGAGACTCCTGGGGTGCCTGTCCTGGCAAGGTTTAAAACACAGCCGGACAAAAGGCCGAGCCCTGCTGCCTCTCCACACTCTTTGAACTGTCCCATTTTCAATTCCCACTTCAGTTCCCGCTGTTTAAGACTATTTTTCAGAGCCAGAATGAGATTTTCCTTGTCTGTGAGGTGTGGAAAGGGACCGCTCTGGGCTTCATTAGCCGACGTGCTGCTTGCGATGAGCGGAGTCTGTGGAAAGGGGGCTGGTGACATTCGATTATCACTTGGATCAGGAGAAAGAGGGAAAGCGACTTTCAAAGGCGAGGCTGACGCTGTTACAAACAGCAGCAATGACCTTCACACGCAGCGAGCTCTCCCTGCTGCCAAGAAGCATCCGCTCAGCGCTGTCAGCTGAGCTGCCGGTTCCCGGGGCAGGACGCTCCGCACGCCCAGGGCTTCGCACCACACTGGGAAAGGGTGTGTGGTGGGTGCTGCCACAGGCCTCCTGCTGAGCCCACACTGGCCTCCAGCTCAAACAAGAGCGAGTTTTCTAATTGCGATGCGATGGGTCAGCTCCCCGCCCGCACGGGGAAAGGGATCGGACACTGTCGGGGTGGGAGGTTTGTCCCCGGCACAGCCGGCAGGCAGGTAGGCTGGCAGCTCCGAGCGCCCTGCAGGAGGGGAACCACATGGCTAAAAGCAGCTAAAGGGAGATGAAGGAAAGGCACAGACGACAGCATCCAGCAGGAGCAGTTCAGGAGAACACAAACCACCTGCCAAGACTGTTCTGTAGGGACAGGGGACAGGACGAGAGGGAATGGCCTCAAGCTCCGCCAGGGGAGGGTCAGGCTNCCAACAAAAAACCAAACCCTGATTAACTCTCAGCTGCTTTTGGAAGAGGGGACAATGTTGACGCGAGGACGTGGGAGAAGCCAAGCTGACAAATCTCAGCAATACGGGATCCATCCTGATCCCAGAGTCTGCAGCAGGAGCTTTTCTCTGATCCCTGCATCACATGGATGCTTGATAAATCATCTTTCCTAATAAATCCATCCCTCACTGTACACACACGGCATCGGTTGCTCTAACTAGCCACGGAGGTGCTGTCAGGGCCATTAAATATCATTATCCGGGGCCGCTGTTCCCCCTCGTGCTGACGCAGGAATCAATCAGGCTAAAGCCTGAATTTCCCCCCACTTCTCCAAGCTCTCTGCCTTTGTCCCTCTCCATCACGCCATGAAAAAGAGAAGCGGTTCCGCCTTTTTCACCAAGGTTTAGCAACCCTCATGCTGGAAAGAGCCAGCTGAAGGGAAAGCGACAGAAAATGAGGAGAGTGTCAGGTTGTCACAGAGACGGGATGAGGTCTGACTGATGCCTTCACCAGGCAGGGGAGGCAGGGGGGGGTGGAGATGGGCCAGCGAGCCCAGAAGAGATTAGGCTTTCATTTTAAAAACCCACCTTCCTCTAATTCCCGCTAACGAGATAACCTCTTTTTTCTGAAGAACACAGAGGCTTTTGAACCTTTCATGTGCTCAGACAACAAAAAGGAAAAAAAAACCAGGCATTTGGGATTTTCACACCATCCAAGGTCAGGAATCGGTAACTCAAGCCGTTCGGCATCTGAGACTTGAAGGGCTTAAAATCCAACCTCATTTTCCTGGGTGACGGCTGCTTAACCCCGTCTGAAACATTCTCCAGACCACAGGGTCTCTGTTCTCCGCAGGACCCTCTCGCACAGAGGGGTGACACTGGACTCAGGCCACGTGTGCGTCGTGGAAAACAGTCTGAGAATCTGCTTTAATTCCCACACCAGGGAAGAGAGAGGTATAAACAGAGCATATTCTGTGCTTGAACAGCCTGAAGCCATGAACCAGGAGACCGTGAACCTGCAGAAACGCTGCTGCACTGCTACAGCCTCTCTGTTGGCCCCGGTATCAGCGCTATCTGTCTGGGTTACGCAGCATGACAAGCCTCAACAGAAGCCTCCACAGCCCCAGCCGCGAAGGGCACGTACACGTACAAGCCAGACGCGAGGCAGCTGCACCTCTGGATGACAAAGGAACTGCGAAAAATAGCAGCGATGGCTCATTTCCCATAAGGAATTATCTGCCCAGAGGTGCTCGGTGCTAAGATTCTACAAAGAACTCACGAGAACGGGGCTTCCCAAGGCCAACGCACGTTGGTTTGGGGGTTTCCCACACGGCGCATCCTACACGAAGACAAAACCCAGGAGGAAAAATGCAACAGATGATAAAAAGAAGGTCGAGAAGTCTGACAGAGGTGCCTCTTGTTCTCGGATCAAAACAAAGACCGTTCAAAGCGTGTCGTACGCATGCTGAGAGAATGAGAAACTCGCTGCTGAGCAGCACCGGGTGGGTCTCACAGTTGGCCCCCTACGCAGGTGACTCCTCCAAATCCCTCCTGCCTCTCGCACAAACCAGATTAAAACCTCATCCACCAGCTCACGTCTGATTGAGAACAATTCGTTCTGTTTTAATCAGAAATTTCATCCTAGGACAAAAATCCTGTTCCTCAAAGATTTATCAGGCCTGGACAATCCTCCTCAAAGAGGGACACGCACTCGCTTCCAAACAAGAGCATCTTGCTCATACTGGGAGCATGACTTAGGGTTCACCCAGACTCACCGATCCACCTCATGAGGGACGTCATGATTTGGAGATACTTGGTCTTCTGCACGTTGAAGAAGGTGAAAGGACCCAGGAGGAGCGTGAAGGCTGCCTGGAAGGACAACAGAGACAGACACGGGGTTAAAACCCAGAAACTCGGCTAGTAAGACTCATTTTTCAGTGCAGCAAAGCTCGGCTTGGCAGCCCAGCTCCAGCCACCACCGTCTGTCCTGGAGCTTTTCCTTGCTGCTGAATTTTACAGCTGAGCTGGCTGAGACACGGAGGGTCAAGCGAGCTGCTCGGTATCAAAGAACAAGCCTCAGGCAGCAGCAGAGCCCGGGACCCTCTTGGCTCACAGCCACTCGCTATCGCTGCTCCAGCACGCGTTACTGACACATTGCAGCAGCAGCTCTCGGTACAGCTTTATGGAACATTAAATATTAAACGGTGGCCTCTCTGTCCGGGCACACGCTCGGTTTAGGGCTGGAGAACAAGAGCCATGACCAGTCTGCGTGCATTAATGTTGCTGGGGCAGCTCCAGGGTGGCCCAACCCCACCAGCAACAGAGCCAGGGCTGCTCGCAACAGTCTTCTCCACGCTTTTAGCTGCTTGTTTTACAGCGGGAAGAGACAGCGAAACGGCAAAGCTGCTGACTTGGAAGCTGAAAACCTGCGCAAAGTGAGGTGGGGAATCAGAAAGAGAATCATAGACTCATGGAATCATTGAGGCTGGAATAATAAAATAACCAGGTTGGAAGAGACCCACCAGATCATGGAGTCCAACTGTACCCATCAATCACTAACCCATGTCCCCCAGCACCTCGTCCACCCATCCCTTAAACCCCTCCAGGGAAGGCGACTCAACCCCCTCCCTGGGCAGCCTCTGACACTGCCCAANCAGCTCATCCAGCCCTCTCAGCTCATTCAGTTCAGGCATCAGCCCAAGCCCCCGGGCCCACTAAACCACGTCCCAAAGAGCCACTCCGCACGCTTTCTGAACCTTTCCAGGCATGGAGACTCCCCCACTGCCCTGGGCAGCCTCTGCCAGAGCTTCACCACTCTTTTACTAAAGGGATTGTTCCTAATCTCCAATCTAAACCTCCCTTGCATCAACTTGAGGTCGTTTCCTACCATCCTGCCCCTTGTCACCTGGGAGCAGAGACCAGCACCCACCTCTCCACAACCTCCTCCTGCCACTCATCATGAAGAGCTCCCTTCAGCGTGGAAATCCAGGCTCTGCCAGTGAAGACGCAGCCCCAGCCTGCTGCATCCCCATTAGCTGGGTGGCAAAACATCCAACAAAGCTGGAAACGAGGACTATGCGGGTCCCTGTGAGAGTTTCTTCTGGCACACGAGGCAACCAGGCCACCAGCCCCTGCCTGGAGGAGCAGTGTCCTGTGCCCCAGCACCACCTCTCAACACACCCGAGCCCCACCTCATCCAGACAGGGCAAGAAGAGACCTTGGTGGATGCAGAGAAGCTGCTTGCGACAAGGAGGTGTCAGAGGAGGCAGCTCTGCCCCTGCCCCATGGGGATGGAGCAGGGCAGGGTCACACCAATGGGGCCAAGGGCTGCGAGCGAGCAGTACCGGGAACGCCACAGCACACCCGGAACAGCCTCACTGAGCATCCCAAAGACAAATATTCAACATTAATATTTACACACCGCTCTTTTCCACGACTCCTTAAAGCCGTTCCGAAAGCAGGTGTCACCGGGAAGGAAGAGCTGGGACGCGGCAGGGCAGGCTGGGAGCCCCCTGGTCTCTGCCGA
Source organism: Piaya cayana (assembly GCA_013389865.1). Lineage (NCBI taxonomy): Eukaryota > Metazoa > Chordata > Aves > Cuculiformes > Coccyzidae > Piaya > Piaya cayana. Next base: position 11,949 of record WAAB01024964.1, read on the forward strand.
CCCCGGCTGAGCCAGTGACAGGACAGAACCCGAGCTATTTTAAGCCCCCACAACCCCAAGACACCTTTTCTGAGACAGTTTCAGAACATCTGCAAGGCAAATTGGAAACGCCTCGCATCACAAGTACTCTCTGACGACCGAAGCAAACCCAGGAGGGAGCCAGAGGAGAGAACCCTCGGCTTCACGCATCGTTCGGTCAAGACATATTCTGACCCGAGGCCATCATTTACACCAAGTCTTGTTTTCTCTGCCTGCAAAAAAACCCCAAAAGGAACAGAAAGCACACGCAGAATTCAGATTTGTGAAGCAACTGAGGATCCTTGGAGGTAAAAAACTGAAACCACGTAGAATACAATGCCACAGGCATAACTGGTGAGAGTAAGAACCCAACCAGCCTTACTAGTCAAGACCTTTTCAGTTTTAACACAGAAGCAAACCAGGCAGTCACAAATCTTTTTTTTTTTAACTCTTCCCCATCTTATTCCTCTCTTCTATTCCCGCTCAACTCCCCTGTCCTGCCCTCCACAGCTGCTGCTCCATCCTCGGCTGACACACAAACCTCAAAGGATTGAAGAAATGTTGGAGTAGAGTGACACGCAGGTCAAGGGTCCAGAGTGAACAGAACAGACACCAGTGCCCTTACTGGGAACCACAGTCGAGTCTGTGACCAACACCTTTCACCCTGCCCTCCCAGCACTCACGCTGCTCAGCGTGGGCTCCCCTCAAAGCTCCTGCAGCAGAAAGAGCTGGGACAGAGAGAGACGGATGGAGGATGGTGATGATGAAGGAACAGGATCTTCTGCAAACTGGGATGCACCAGAACCAGCTGGTGAACCAGCATCTCAAACCACGGTGAGGACTGGAACAAGATCGCTGGGTGCTGAAGCAGCTGGGTCTGAAATCTGGATTTGCCTTAAGCAGTGAGGAACGGGCTGGGTGAAGGTGGGTTTGGGGCTCAGAGGATGAAAAGCATCAAAGAACTCGGGTCTCCTTGGCCTCTCCCCAACGTCTGCTAAGGAAATAGGAGTTCTGGCTGGTGGACTCCCCTTTCTGCAGTTATTCTCCAGTGCTCAAGGCATCCCAAACAACTAAATCCATGGAGTGACTCTCAGCTCTCCCCTCCTCTGTGGGCTCTGGGGAGGAGGTACAAGTCACGGTGCCTGCGCGGTCGGGTTCCTCTCCCATCCTCGCCATCAGCATCTTCTGTTCCTAACAAGATCCTGGAGCTGGTCCAAAGGAATGAAGCGAGAGATGAATCCCAATGCCATGGAAATGTGTCACCTTCTCCACTGGACGCCCATTAGCGAAGTGAGCTGGGTACCCACAGGTCGATACAAACGATGCGCTGGGCGCTGGGAGGAGACGAGGCTGCTCTGTTTGCAGAGGTTTGTGCCAACTGCTTTAGGATCTGAAGCCGCAGTGCACCCCGGGCTGCGTGGAAGGAGGCAGGGCAGGAGGAGACATGGAACAGCCACATTAACGTCACTTCAAAGGGACATTGTGCTCAGCTCTGTGGGATTCGGCTCAGGTCAGGGAAGAGGGATCAGTTCCTCACTGATAACCAGGACGCGAGGGGCAAGGACTCGGTCCCTAGATTAGAGCTAATCCCATCGCTGACCCTCAGAAGAATCCCAAGGTCAGGAATTGTATTAAAAAACACATCCTCAAAAGGATGAGAAGAGACTGCCGCTTCGGAGGAGACTGTCTCCTTTCTCCATCCCACTGCGCCAGACACCTGAATGCTCCTCCAACCCATTAAGTTAATTAGCTCCATAACATCTCCCTAAGGAAAAAGCAAGCCCAAATAAGCGCCTCCAACACGCAGCTAAACTTCCCAGCCGATGTCTTCCAAGCTCAAGCCTCCCCTGGAGGGATCTAATTCACAAAGTGCTTCATTACCCCAGCAATTCAAACCCCACGCAGCGAACGCAGCCAGCCCTGCCGGGAGCCCAGCGCACCCAAGGCTTCCACTTCACCCCTGGAACCAGCCGACAGCTTTCCTAGGAGTTCAGAGCTCAATTACTGAGCTCCCGCAAATTAAACCAAGGCACGAGGAGCATCGTCTGCTTTGATTAAAGATTCTTCTTCCAGCGAAGCGGGTTCCTGTCAGAAATAAGCAGGCGCACGTGGCTGGTTCATCGCTAAACTTAGACAAAGTCCCCTCAGCTCAGGAGGGGGATCAGAGCTGTTAAATCTGTTCATGTTCCCAGGAGGGCAGAGTGGAACCTTGGCTGGTTTCGCAGATGACTGGCCAAGAAATGTGGCTCCCTAATTCCAATCTAGCTCCTCCATTAAAAGTGGAGAGCCAGGCTCGCTGTGGAGGGCGCACGGGACCCACACACAGACACCAAATCACAGAATCCCCAGGTTGGAAGAGACCCACCAGATCATCGAGTCCAACCATTCCCATCAATCTCTAAACCAATCTCTAAATCATGCCCCTCAAATACAACAGACACCAAAGTCTTTATTGTCCCTTCCCTTCCCAAGCTGAAAATCACCATGAAGACCCAGTTAGTGATTTAAAAACCAACATTTTTCTGGCTTTTAGTGCCATTTCCCGTCAGAAAACGAGAAGCCAGCAGGCGCAGAGGGCAGGGCAGCAGCTCCTCATCCCAAACGACTCTTCTCCCTGTGGGCTAGCAGGAGCCACGAGTGGAGCACCAGCTTGGCTGAGCCCTGGGAAAGGTCTTCAAATCCATTCCTCCCACCACTCCAGGCCACAACAGCTCAGGACCAGGGTCCCTCTTGGCCAGCTGCTCAGCCAACACCACCTCCCCAGCCACCGCACGCACCAGCTCTCTGTATTTCAGCGTGAAAAGGGAGCTGGTCAACTCGAGCCTTCTTGCCCCATGGGCTTAGCCCTGACCGGGATGTGTTTTATATAAATTTAGATATTGCTAAAAGTATATTCTATTAAAGCTCTTATGCTAAAACTTGGTTACATAACCTTGGTTATTGGTTTATCTCAAAAAAGCAAAAGATGACGTGTTAATAGGACATCTGGCCGGTTTTATCAGCTTAGTTGTGGCCAAGAGGACCACCAAGAGAGCTCTCAACCGCTCAGCGCCGGCCAGCGAACGCCAAGGGCCTCTCAGACCGTACAAACGTGCTCCAAGCCAGTCAGAGGGCTGGATCGACGATAGGTTCTTTATGGACCTGAAGGGTCCATCCATCACGCTGAACCAGGACAGCTCAATAGCTTTCAGCTGCTTCCCAGCGTGCGGCTTTCGCAGGCAAAGCCAACGCGGCTCAGGAAGCACAATTAGCGCCCCGACTGCAGCTGCCTCGCGAATCAGACGCAGCAGATCCAGCATCATGGCCAGTGCCTGCATATATCTGCAACAGGACCATCTGAAACCCAGCTTCATTCCTAACTGTCATCAGAACCCGCTTGTTTTCATGCTCCAGAAACTCATCCCTAAGCACTGCATCTGGCTCTGGCGCTCGCTGCGTAGTGAATTCAACACAGCAACTCCTGCTTCGTGTTGGTTCGGAGCCTGGACGCTCTCAGACAGGCTGGGGAGGAGCAGGGTATTTACCTGAGCAAGGTGAGACCAGGAAGATCGAGCTTGGTCAGTGCAGCAACTGCTCCGTGAGCAGAGCAAGAAGAAGAGCACGTGTGGACAAGGTGCTGAGGGACATGGGTTAGAGACTGATGGGAATGGTTGGACTCGATGATCCGGTGGGTCTCTTCCAACCTGGTGATTCTATGATTCTACGATTCTTCGGAAAAGCAGGTTCCCTGGTGTCCTTGTTCACATCCTCAGGGAGTTTTTAAGTCTGACTTTGGAGAGAAACACTAATTCCAAGATGTTTTACCCACTCCCCTTTGGGACTCCTCAATAGAGAGAGCAGAGCTTTATAACATTTCAGAGCTACCCGCAGCTACACCAGCGCCCACCCGCAGCCTCTGGGCTCCAGCTGCTCGTGCCAGGCTGCAGCGCTTCTCAGCTAAAACATACCAAGGGAAAAGGGTCTCGAGTGCAGTGCGGTGCCCCTCTGCCACCCCCCCTCCCCTTCACCAGGGTGACAGGGCCACGTTTTCCTCTTGCATGAGCTCATATCTCAAGCTAGAGAGCCAGATGGCACAGCAGCAAGGGCAGCGATCCAAGCCTTCGCTGGGAAAGCTTCACCCCTTGCAGCGGGCAGTGCAAATATAAACACAGAAAGGAGCCTGACTGCTCAGAAAGGAGATTTTTTTTCAGATTGCTGGGGAAAAAAAGCTGAAGATTCCCAGCCTCTCAAGGCTGGAGGCAGAGCGGCAGCAGGGGCCGCGCTGATAGGCAGCGAGTTATCAGCAGACAAGCGATTACACAGCTCAAAGTTGGTTGAAAAGAGATAACCCAGCGCCAGAACAAGGGTTGCTCAAAGGAGCAAGAGGGATTTGAACCTCCAGATCCCCTGCAGAGCCAGGAAGTCACAACGAAGAGGGGATGCAACTGCCAGACAGCCCGCAAGGAATATTTATAGATAAAGAAACAAGGGTATTTATGCCTTGAGTGCGGCAGGCGCCTGCTGCCACAGCAGCTCCAGTGATGAATGTGCTGCTCGGGGGACACACGGCTCGTCCTGCCTCACAGGAGGCACCAAGGAGCCCCTCACACACCTCCCTGCCCACCACCAGCAGGCAGGGGACAAGAACACCCCAAGAGCCAAGCCCTCGGCTGCTGCCAGGCCAGTTCTTGGCAGCAAAAAAGGGCATTTCACCCCCAGCACCGGGTGTTGCCTCTTGTGCCACCAGCGCTGCCTCCAAACGACCTTCTGCAAGACACAGAAAGCAGTCCTGCACCTCCAAAGCTCCTTAGTTTAGTGGATCTGAGCATGATTTTTAAAGGTTCCAGTCCAGCACCAGCTGCTCTCTCAGAAAACAAGTGTCCTCGTCTCAGCTGATGCTGCTGCAAGCCAGGGTCTTGCTGGGCATCCGACACCACAAGGAGCAGCTGGACTTTCCAAACACCCTGGAAAACCAGCTCTTCCTCCACTTCAAGTGAAGAAATCCAGGCACAAAATGTTTTCAGAAAGTCATTTGGTGCGAGGATTGCAGTCCCTAGTACAGCTGGGGTGCACAGGATCCCAGCCAGCAGCGAGCTTGCACTCTCCAGGGTAAATACCCTCCCATTATCATTTCTCACAACAAGAGGAGAGGCCAGCAACGATCCCGAGGTGACGGGCAGCTAACTTTTCATCATCAGAGTATTTCTGGCACAGCCATTTGCAGCATCTTGTAATCACTTTACCGCCTCCTACACCCCTGGCTCCTTCTTCTTGTGCATCTCCTAATTGCATCTGAACACACAGGAGATTGGAGGTGCAGGAGAGCCAAACGCTTGGTGTGGGATACTTGGAAGGACAGTAAAGGAGCTCCAGAGAGCCAAATGCTTGGTTTGGGATACTTGGAAGGACAGTAGAGGAGCTCCAGAGAGCCAAATGCTTGGTTTGGGATACTTGGAAGGACAGTGGAGGAGCTCCAGAGCCAGGTCTGGATGAATCCTCCCCCACCCCGATTTATGGAATGGAGCCTCCCTCCTTCCTAAGACTTTCAGGGTTAGCCCATGTCTCCCTGATTTACCATATTAGCAGGGTACAAGAGATTAACAAGGTCCCTGCAACCAAAGGTGAAGGCATCATCGTTTAAAAGATGAGTGGATGAGATGCTCATCGGGGATGGTTTAGTACTGGACAGGTACGATTGGATTCAATGATCTCAAAGGGCTTTTCCAGCCAAATGATTCCATGATCCTATGACACAAAAGCCCCTGGGTTGGGCAGCAGAAAGCGAGGAGACAGGGACCAGCCTCCCAGGAGACCCTTGGGTCCAGCAAGGCTCCCGACAGCCCCCAACCCCATCCCTGCCGCGACACAAACACTGCCTCCACCACCGAGACGTTATTCCTCCCCTACAAACTTCTCAGCCAAGTTTCTCGCTGCTCCTCAGCTGCCTGGGGGATGCAGTTTCAAGGATGCTCTTATCCCATTCCCTGCATCAGGCTGGAGTAGCCTGAAGGGAAAGAAACCGTCCCACTCACTCTAACTACACACAGAAACGAGAGATAAAGAACGCCTGGGGCTGACAAGGAGCCTGCCCCCTCCCAGCCTCTGCTCTGCCTTCCCCGCACCCCAAACCAGTGCAACAGGCGTGAGGGATAAGTTGTGCCTGAGAGCATTACAGCGACCCTGGCACACAAGATAAATCCCAGCTGCATTATTCGTATTTATAGTCCTGCTTACAGAAGCAGGAGCCACGTGTGGGATTTGCTGATGCCGTCCAAAAATCCACATTTTAGGATAAAAGCGTCAGTGATCTCACCCCGACACGGAGCGCGATTTAGGAGGATGTTCAGAAGTCGCAGACTCATTTAGGAATAGAAAGAGATTGGGGGGGGGTCTGCCCAGGGCTCTCTCCGTCACCGCCTCTGGAGACGCTCCGAGCGACACTGCAGCCCAGCCGCTCTGCACCTGGCTGGGGAGGAACTGATGATGATGATGATTCCAGGGGAGGGGAGAGCAAGGCTGCTGTCCGACTCGATGAAAACGCTGCTGCGAATCAGGCAGGCAGCAAGGTCAGAGCTCTGTTTAAAAACAGAACCGGTGTTAAAGCCTCACACAAAAAAAATCTGCTGTTGGGAACGTGGCTCACACGGTGTCTCCCAGTGCTGCTCCTCTCTGCTCCTGGATTCTGGGAGGCCGACGCTGGCGCTGTACAAATAACCCTGCACATGGGGAAATGCATTTATTAGATATTTTCCACAAAGGTGTTGAAGAAATGAAAGATCTGCAAGCCTGCTGGAACAGCCCAGGGTAGGACGGGAATTGTAAAAGGCCCTTTTAAAGCTTTAGGCGATCACGGGGGTGAGCGCAGACAGACAGCGGTTCCGACTCCTGCCCTGGGTTCTCAGGACCAAGAGAGAATAGTGTCGGCTTCGGTGCCTGGTGCCCGTGTGACCTTACTCCAAGGACAGTTTTATTTAGGAAGAGCAGCCGCCTGGCTCCTCAGCCTCGCCTGGGAGGCTCTGGCGGGCAGCAGGGGCTGCAGTTGGAGCCCAACAAACAGAGCTGGGGAGTTCAGAACTGCAGGAAGGACACAAAAGCGGAGACGTACCCAGGGCTGCTGCTTTGCTCTGTGGGTTTGGCTGGCTTGCTTCCAGGGTTCATGCCCACCATCCATCACCGCTTGAGGAAAAAAAACAGGCAGTGAAGCATGCAGGAGGGTCCTCTGTGGGGAGGCCAAGCGCATCCGAGCCTCTGCCCATCGCAGCTGCCACCCTGATTCTCTTGAGGGGGCAGAACATCTGGCCAGGCACCCAGCTGGAGAGGCCAGGGGAAGAGCTGGCCCTTTGGAAAAAGCTCAGTGTCCAAGTCTAGAGGAGGCCACAGAGATGATGGGAGGGCTGGAGAACCTCCTGTATGAGGACGGGCTGAGAGAGTTGGGGTTGTTCAGCCTGGAGGAGAGAAGGCTGCGGGGAGACCTTAGAGCAGCTTCTAGGATGGAAAGGGGCTCCAGGAGAACTGGTGAGGGGCTCTGGATCATGGAGAGGACGAGATGGAATGGTTTTCAGCTGAAAGAGGGGAGATTGACATGAGATCTTAAGGAAAAATTCTTCACAATGAGGGTGGGGAGACCCTGATGCAGGTTGCCCAGAGCAGTGGTGGCTGCCGCATCCCTGGAGGGGTTCAAGGCCAGGCTGGATGGGGCTGGGAGCCCCTGATCCAGTGGGAGGTGTCCCTGCATGGCAGGGGTGGGACTGGATGAGCTGTGAGGTCCCTTCCAACCCAAACCACTTTATGATTCTCTGATTCCAAGTGACAGTGCAACTCAAGCCCTGCTTAAGGAAAAAAACACTCCTCATCATGAAGCGAGCAGACAGCTCAGTGCAGAAAACACATTCCAGTCCCCTGCACTATCGATTTTCCTGTGAAAAGAGACAAGCGAATCCTTCAAACTTAGTTGCTTCAATCCCTGGCCTTGCCACTGCTCCCCTGTGGTACCAAGGGCTCCCTCCCACCCAGCCCCGCGGCGCGGAGCCGTCCCTTGTGGCTGATGTTTCTTTTACTCAACATGCAATCGCTTACAGGCAAAGTAAGAAAAATCCCACCCCAGAGACTGAGCTCCGGCTCTTTGCTCACCAGGACAGGTTTATATCCCACTTTCCCAACACCACAGGTCAGGAGAAGCCTCTTATTCGCAAGGGGAGTTATTGCTCGAAGCTCCCTTCGCCTTAGGAATCGCGAAGGGTGTGGGAAACTCCAGCAGAGCCCGTTTGTGTCGCCGGCAGATGAGGAGAGAGCAATCAAAAGGATTTATGGACAAACCCACAGCAGAGGAACGGCCCGGGATGAAGGAGGCAGGATTTATGCCACATTAACGAGGCCGCGCGCCAATTGCAGCCTTATTAGTTGCACAAAACAAAACTGCTGAGAGCTGCCTCCCCATCCCACACCCAGACACCATCTATTTTAAACGAGCTTGGCTCCCGTCCTTCTTCAACCACTTCAGAGCGAAGCAGCAACTTAACTGACCTTACTTTTTGGATTCCGACTAGGAGAGAGGCAGGAGAAGACTCCAATCAGCCCGGGAGGCTGGGCTTCGCGCCAAGCCGAGCTGTATTTCAGAGGCACCTGTAACAAACAAGCCGGGCTACGGATATTTATGCTTTAACGCAGCGCTAATTCCTCTCCTGCCACAGCAACAGCTCAAAGCTCAGGTGCCCGTTCATACAGAAATGGCACAATGTTTATAAGGCGCAGGTGGATGAGGTGCTGAGGGACATGGGTTAGTGATCGATGGGAATGGCTGGACCCCATGATCCAGTGGGTCTCTTCCAACCTGGTGATTCTATGATTCTAATATTCCAGATCCTAGGGAGGCTTTTCCCCTCTTTTGAAGGCTTTCAGGGCTGGATCCGTGCAGAGAAGGAGCAGCCGCCTTTTTTGTGTGTTTGTCTCTACTTCCATACCGAAATCATAACAAAACGCTTCATTTGTGGGAAAATAAAGCAACATCTTTGAAAGAAGGTCTCACCTCCTGCAAAGTGAGAGCTAACAGAGCCCCAGCCCTGCTGCCTCCTCCCTCTAAGCTAACCTGGAATACAACAACACCTCACGCCAGCAGGGAGAGATCCCACCAGCTCCCCTTCCTTCCCCCCAGCTCACCCTGGGGTCCCAGGCCAAGCACCCCAAAGGCTTTTGATTGCTGCATTGTGCAATCAGCCCTCCCTGCTCCAGACAACCCCCCTGGAAGCGCAGCTCCTTCCCCACCGGTAGCTCTCAAGGTCTCCAGACAGAGACCTGGAAGGATAAATTTCCAGGAGAGAAGCAGCTGTGACCCACTTGCTCCTGGATGCTGCAGGGCAGAGGAGAAGCGCTCGCTGGGAGGGGGACAAGCAAGCCCAGGTGTCCTTGGAAGGAGAGTTCTGCTCGCAGCACTCGGCTCCAGCTCTGCTGCTCCAGCTCCCTGATGGCAAGAGACAGCTTAGATTGAGCAGGGACGTTCAAGTGCTGCCAGGAGGGCTCCCCTGGGAGATAAAAAATAAGACAAAAAATCCACAACCAAAGCCCATCAGGGAACCGTGAGCTGGAAAGATGGACAGAGAGGCCACCAGAGCCTCGTGCACTGAACGAGCTGATAAAACTACCCAAGCGCAGGCAAATTTATCTGGAAAGGTGGGTTTTGTCAACAAAAATCAGCGGTACCTTTACCCAGAGCAGGGTTACAGACACACACAGAGCAGTCAGAAGAGAGAAACACCGAGGAGGGAGGCAGAGCACGTACACCAGCAGCACCGAGCACGGAGCTCCTGCCTGCAGCCCAGGAGCCCAGGAACTGACGGGATCTACATCAACCCTTATCAGTTCAGCCTTTGCAGCTGCCGATTAAGTTCTGCTGGCACCGTGCGACTGTGCGTGTCCTCAGACCACCTTCCTCACCCTCCTGCTGCCGCAGCCCGGCCCCGCTCGCTGGTTATTCCGCTCAGAGCGCCGGGCCGGGGTGACATCGTCCCTTCCTAAAGAGGGACGGCGGCTGCCTGTGCGCCCGCTCGGTTTTATTCACTGCACAAGCACGTTTCCGACTGGGATAATCTCCATTAAACCATCTGCGCTGCCAGTGTCGCTCGGCCCGCGCCCGCTGGGCTGCCTGCGATGCTGCAGCATCTGCGAGCCGGCACGAGCGGATGCTCCGTCCCTTTCCCAAACCCCAGAGACGCAGACGGAACAGACGCACCCGGGAGCTTTGAGCCAGGCCACCGGCAGTACCTGTGCCAGCGCCTCTCCCGAAAGGGCCACGGCTCCTCCTGAGGATTCAAGCAGTTTCTTTCCCATCATAGAGCCTCAGACTGCCAGAAGAGGAGGGATGAGAGCGGAGGTTTCAGCCACGACAGCTGCCCTGGTGCGGAAGACAAGCACCGTTTGCCAGGTCATGAATGCGTTTTGGAGCAGACACTCTGAATGCTGCTGAGCCCCAGGATTTAATCTCTCATTTGTCTCAGTATCTGCTTTCTAGAAACAGGGATGATCGTGTCGCACCCCTACACTCCCTGGAACAGAAAGACATTGAAGTGTTGGAATGAGAGACCTGAAACTCAAACCCACCACCCCTTACGTGCAGCTGACATCCAGCTGACCTTAGGGAATAGAAACAGGGGTTTTTTTGATAGGAACGGTTGGACTCGATGATCCGGTGGGTCTCTTCCAACCTGGTTGTTCTATGATTCTATGAATGCAGGACGGAGCGAGAATCCTGCAGTCCCAAAGAGCAGGCAAATATTAGCAGCAAGGGATGGGGCCGGAGCCAAAGTCTATTCCAGTCTGTCTTGCCTTATTTGCTTTGCCAGCCTTTATTTTTCAAGACGAGTTACAAACAAGAAACGAGATAAAGATTTGTTCAGAGAAAGGTTAATAGGGGCCTCGCGGTCTCCGAAGGCTCCGCAGCCACACTTAGGTGTGAAATTCCGGAGCAGCGATAAAGATGCTGCGCAGACGAGCAAAGTCTCCAGAGGAGAATTTAATCTGTCTAAATATTCTCATTATGTACATAGTTTTCAGCTCCCATTCACAGTGATCAGAGCAGAGACGGCTTCCAGAGCCCCTTTTTGGACAATAAACCGTGAAATAGGATTTTTATATCAGTCATTATTCGCCTCCCCACCCCCCAGCTCCAAGAGTCGATGTTTGAAATGGGTTTTTTGTCAAAAAGAAGACAGAGCGTTGGGCGCAAAGAGCCGACAGGAGGAAGGCAGCACGGTTCTTTGGCAGAGCGCTGGGGCCTGGCACGAGGCAGCTCCCCTTGGCACCATCCTCTCAGTAAACCTCAAATAGATTCTTTCTCCTCATCGACTAAAAAAGATTTTCTGTGAGGTCAGAAAGAGCGTAAGGACTAGAACGCTACGGCCAGAGAGCTGCTTCACCAGAACAGGCAGGAGGGTCTGGTTCTACCCACCCGTCTTGCTCCTAAAAGTCACTTAAATCTGAGCGCGGCGCTAAGGGGAGGTGAGAAAATTACAGGCAGGCATCTAGGACAGAGAGGCTGATCCAAAAGACTCGGCTGCTGCCTTTGGGGATCGCAGTGTCCATCTGTCCCCTTGCCACAGGGGAACTCAGCCTGCAAAAAAAGAGACCTTGTTTGCTCACTGAAACGTGGAATCCCAGTTATTCCAACAAGCGAGAACTCAAAAAGAGAAGGAGTCCAGAAAAGAGCGCACGATCTCCACGGATCCAAGGAGATCATCCAGGACAGCAATGAGTCCGATGCACCTCACCCCTCCTCACCTCCCAGCACCAATTCCCCTTTGGACCAGCAGTTCTCGGCTTTCCGTGCTGGTCCAAGACTCCACTTCCACACACAAGAAGCTCAGACAACGTTTGTAGAGGTGGTTACAGCGTTTTGCTATCAGATTTTTGGCTTGAAGTCAAGCGACTCCATACCCCTGTCCTCCCTGGGTTGCTCTTGGAGCATTTATGAGGGACAAGACGAGAGGGAATGGCCTCAAGCTCCACCAGGGGAGGGTCAGGCTGCACATTAGGAAAAAATTCTTCACAGAAAGGGTCATTGGGCAGTGTCAGAGGCTGCCCAGGGAGGGGGTTGAGTCCCCTTCCCTGGAGGGGTTTAAGGTGCAGGTGGACGAGGTGCTGAGGGACATGGGTTAGTGACTGATGGGAATGGTTGGACTCAATGATCCGGTGGATCTTTTCCAACCTGGTTGTTCTACGATTCTGTGATCACAGCCCTTAATGGGAAACCCCAATCAACACCCAGCAGCACCGCAGGACCCCTCCTGTAACCCACCCCCTGCTCTGCTCTCCCACAAACAGCCCCTCCCCGCGGCGAAGAGAAAAGCGCTTAAACCCTCATCTCAGTTACTGAGCAGGGAGGATTAACCACCACCAAAGACTCTGCAGATATTTACGCTCCAAATCCACACGAGACAAGTAGAGGGAAAAGCTCCTCAGGGAGTTACGTACACAGACGGCGAGGCGAATGCTTACGCAGCCTTAATTTTTTTAATTTTTCAAGTCCTAACAATAATTATCTTCATGAATTATAGCCCCGATAGCTGCAAGACGCAGGCAGTAATTAACACACGTCTGCCTTTCCCGACTCGCTCCTTCTGCCGGGTCGAGGGAGAGTTATTGAAATTCAGGAAGGAAATCTTCCATCTTCTGGAAGTTTTAAAGAAACAGACTGAGGCGCGATTTAATAAAGCAATAATATTGCTCTTAAATAATTAAGCAGGCTTTGACACTTACTGATACGGCTGAGGCCCAGCTCTTACTTTTGCAATAACAAGAGCACTCGGGGCCGCGATCCACAGCGTGGCCAAAATGAACCAACTGCAGCTTTGCTTCCGAGAGATTCCCCCTGGATTTCTCTGTGCGCTTCCAGGGTCACCTTCACTCCTTTTCCTTAAAATCCTCACCTGGACCCTTAACAGCAACCACACAACACGGCACTTGAGCACCTTGCTCCTCCATTTGGCCCTGCTGACATCTGGCTCCACGTACGAGCACTCAGCTCTTCCCAGGATCAAGAGAAATGTGCCTCACCCTTTGGGAAAGACCTTGGTTTCCAGCAGAACCCCAGCACGGTGATGGATCCCAATCCCCAAGCAGACAGAAACTGTTATCGCACAGCACTGGATGCCGTGTAAGTGAGCCGTTTCCCATCATCTCCCAAAAATCAGATTCTCCTACGGCATAAACAACTATAGTCACATAAAGAAAGCGCTCCAGAGAGCTTAAAACACTCCAGCGTGTTGGCAAGAGGTCTCTCAAAGCAACAATTACTGAGCCTGCTGCTGTAAACTCCCCTCCCTCTGGCATATCACGCGCTTAAATGACATAAAACCACACAATGGGAGAGACAGAACTCAAACTCAAACTCAGAATCGCAACTATCGTTCTGATGGCCACCAAGTGAAAACAAAGCTATGTCACAAAGAACAGAGGGAGTGTTGGGCCAAAAAGGTCAGACTGAACCAAAAGCTTCAGACCGTCACGTTATCTCCACAGGAAAAAGATCCCTGTCTGCTAGGAGCCAGGTTTTAGTGGGAATAAGAGCAACGCCAGCTTCAGGAACTCACCAGGTAGAGTCTGTAGGCGTCGATGCGTCGGATGGGCCCCCAGCACTTGTCTGTATCGTTGTACTTGGTGCCGTCTCCAACGTTGCAGGAATGGTTGCCAGTGGCGCTGCTGGGAGCGGAGGGAGAAAAAAAAGACAGTAATTAATTAATTCCTAGCGGACATCTTCCTTGCTCCAGCATTCAAGAAAGAAGAATGAGCAGAAATCTAAAGCATCCATCCCTCCTCTCCCTCCCTGAACTGCCACCCTCCTTATGTTTTCTGGGCTGTGTAAGGCACAGTGAGTCCGAGTACCACACGTTCAAAGAGAAATACTTCAGCTGAGCTGTCCTTGAGCCATAGCTCTGCTCCTTTCTTTGGAGCATTTCTTTGAATCCTGGGGTCAGTTGTGGGCCTCTCACCACAAGAAGGATGTTGAGGCTCTGGAGCGAATCCAGAGGAGAGCAACGAAGCTGGGGAAGGGGCTGGAGAAGAGGAGCAGCTGAGAGGGCTGGGGGTGTTGAGCCTGGAGAAGAGGAGGCTGAGGGGAGACCTCATTGCTCTCTGCAACTGCCTGAGAGGAGGTTGTGGAGAGGAGGGAGCTGGGCTCTTCTGCCAAAGAACAGGGGACAGGACAAGAGGGAATGGCCTCAAGCTCCACCAGGGGAGAGTCAGGATGGACATAAGGAAAAATATTTCCCAGAAAGGGTCACTGGGCACTGGAACAGGCTGCCCAGAGAGGGGGTTGAGTCCCCTTCCCTGGAGGGGTTTAAGGGCTGGGTGGACGAGGTGCTGAGGGACATGGGTTAGTGATTGATGGGAATGGTTGGACTCGATGATCCGGTGGGTCTCTTCCAACCTGGTTGTTCTATGATTCTATGAACCCAGTCAGATCTCTCACCCCACCAGATCCCCACGCCTGCCCCTCTCTGCCAGCACAGCCAGGCAGGGAGCACACTCACCAGGTCACTTGCATGAGAGAGACCGGCACGGCCGCAGCGTAGATGGCCAGGTCCCCGTAGAGGTAGATAATGATGCAGAAATAGAAGAGGTTGACACCCACTGCAGGAAAAGGAAACATCGTACAGAGCAGAGGAAACAGAGACTTAAACTCCATGCTTCAAATACACAAAACTTTGTTAGGGTCTTAAAAATAAATCATGCTTTGCTTTCATGGCTTTCTTCTTTCTGCAGCGAACTCCAGCCCAGGGTCACAGCAGCAGCTTTGAGAACTCGGCCCCAGAGCTGGAACGGAGGGGACACGAGGTGCCTCAGCGCTCCACGCTGCCTCCCTCAGCCCCAGCACCAGGCCCTCCAGTTCAACCCACCCTCCGGTGGCTGGACCAACAGGTCCCACATAAGTCATCTGCCAGATGAGCTGTCAGCCTGGAACAGCCACAGGCACACATCTCGCTGACAGACTCGGTGCAGCTTGACAAACAGCGAAACAAAGAGAGAAGATGCTTTTAGTCCCCTGCAGTTCCAAACCCTCTGACTTGCAAACCTACAGGGCTTCGAATTCAGGATTCGGCCCTGCAGAGCCTGGTTCCACCAGGTCTCTTCTCCCTGGTAGCCAGTGACAAGGGGAAATGTTCTCAGGATGCACCAGGGGAGATTTAAGATGAATATCAAGAGGAATTTCTTTACTGAAAGGGTTGTCAAACACTGGCAGAGGCTGCCCAGGGAGGTGGTTGAGATCCCAGCCCTGCAAGGGTTTAAAGACAAGAAGATGTTGCACTTAGGGACGTGATCTGGTGGTGGACTTAGCAGGGCTGGAACAACGGTTGGACTCAATGATCTTAAAGGACTTTTCCAACCAAAACAATTCTGTGAAACAGGGCTGCTGTGAGGGACTCCTCACCATCGGCAACTTGAGCCAAGATTCAAAGCTGCAAAGCTTTAAAACCCCATTTCTGCAGCCCCGTTACCACCACGCTGCCGCCACGTGTTCCTACCCCAATTCCTTTTGTCTGGGTAGGCTGGTTATTTCCAAAGCTTGCCCTGCCTTCAGCTCAGAGATCAGAGAAGTCTTTACACGAGTTAATTGGGGGCACAGAGCAGCCGCTGCTGCGGAGGGCTGAGAGCTGCAGGGATGAAGAAACGCTTGATGAAACCCCGGGACTCTCTTCTTCCTAGCAAATCAGTACAAGCTTCACCAAGGAAAACCAGACTGGAACATATTTTAGTTCAGAGACAGGCGAGCTGCACAGAAAAAAAAACCCACAGGTTTGTTTCATTTTGGATGTTGACATTGAAAGAAAACAGCTTGAGGAACCTGCCCATCCTTTCAAGCTGCGATGCCACCTGAGGCATCATCCTAACGCAGCCTGAACAAAAGAGTCACCTCCCCGAGCCTCACGGCTGTCGAACAAGGGCAGCGTCACTCAGGAACACAAGCAAATATTCCTACAGTGCTCGGATGCCCCAAAGCTCCACCGTGTTTTGCCATCACATTGGTCCTGGGCCTCTGGATGCCATGAATTAACATTCTCCTTCATTTAAATAAATTTACTCAACGTGCTGAGCCTGCTTAGCGTAAAATGTTTGGGTTCTGCTATGGATCTCCGGCCCTAGCCGCTCTCCACACAGGGCAGCCAGGCTGACAGGGCCAGCTAAGCCACACCAGCACCACCAGTAAACACCAGTAAGCACCAGAACCCCTTCCAGTGCCGACGTCCCTGCCAGTGGCAAATCCAGGTGGCAAATCCAGGCAGCAGTCATCTCCCAAACTCATCGTCTTGAAGGCAGAAAGGCTTTAGACTCAGCTCTTTTATAAACTGCTCTCGCCCCTCCCCGATCAATACTTCCATTACTGGACAAGAAACGGGAAAGGAATCAATAACTTTCTGTGGGGAAACAGTGTGATTGATGTGCCCAGAACCCATTACTGCAATTAAGGGCTGCTCGGCCCCAGAAGAAAGCACCCACAGTGGTTTTTTTTTCCAGAAAAAAGAAATAAATAAATGAGAGCAGTTCTTCAGAGGCAGTTCTTTGGAAAGCGCACGCGGAGCCTTCGCAGCTCCCTTTAAGGAAGCAGCCAGCCTGAAATTGAGATTTATCCCCAGCTTCCCTCCCAGCACTGCGGATCCAACTCCTGTCAGATCGCTGAAAATGCAAATCAGTCAAGAGAAAGGAGCCGGGAACTCGCTAGAAATCAGCAGCGTTGAGGGCTCCGGCAAAGCTTTCCTCAACCTTCCCTCTGAAGCCCTCACACCTGGGGTTTGGATCATAGAATCATGGGATGGTTTGGGTTGGAAGGGACCTCAAAGTCCATCCAGTTCCACAGGCAGGGACACCTCCCATGGATCAGGGGCTCCAAGCTCCATCCAATCTTGCCTTGAACCCCTGGAGGGATTGGGCATCAATGTTTCATGTACTGTGGACAAACCCAGATGTCTGCGAGCTGGGAAACAGCAGGGGTTGTGCCTGAAGCCAGGAACTCCCGTGCGCCCCAGTTTCCCAGCCCGAGGCAGCAGGGCCTGGTCACAGAGCAATCCAAAGGAATCACCTCAGCCAGATCTGCAGAGGGAGGTACTTAACCTGTCTCCTCTCTGCTCTGCTCAGCAGACCAGAGGGTGCCTGAGCTAGGACTCAGCCACAGGACAGGGACAGAGCTTCATCACTAAGCACCGAGGAAAGGAACGGAGAGAATGAGTTATGGCTGCCCTGGACCCCTCGCTGCGTGTTCCTGCTCTCATCTGGAGGTCACAAGCTGTTTCAAGTGATGGTCTGTGCCTCTCCCAGCTGCCTCCCTGCAGAGGTTCATCCCTTGCACCGGCGAAGGATCCCTACTAGAGGAATCCAGATATCTCTGGCTAAAGCAACAGCAAGAAGAGGGATTAAGATTAGAGTAACGAGCAGCTGGTATCGCCTCGCTAAGAAGTGGACATCAGTGCATTTCCAGCACCCTCTTCTGGCTGAGAGGCAGCCAGCAGCGAGGCAGAGCGCTCCAGAAGGCAACTGCCCCACGCCAGGCTGGCTCTGAGGGGTTGTTATCCCCTCACCTGGGAAAGAAACGCAAAGCAGGGACCTTCTGGCCTTGCTCTGCCTCCTGGGAGCCCCAGCCCTCCTGCAGCTGCACCCGCCGAGCCCTGTTACACAGTGCTCGCTCCCACAGGTGACAGAGGGACAGGGAAGAGCCCACAGTGACTCTTTACAAGCAAGAAAACTTGCCTGAGGTGAGAGCAACCCAGTGCTACAGGCAAGACTGGGAAGAAAATGGTTTTAAGTCTCCAGTCCACACTCAAGTCACCTCTTCTCTTTCTCTGCTCTGACTGGACAAGTGGCAGCCTGATCCAAGGCGGATTAGTTCGACAGTCCCAACTGATTTAAATTAGAGGCATGCAGGGAAATAAAAAAGGATTTTTTTTCTCAACTGGACTTTAAAACCAGCCATGATATTGTTCAAAGTTCTCCACTCCTGGAGCCCTGCTCCCCTCCAGAGGAAGCACATTGACATATTTCAATAGGAATGGTTGGACTCGATGATCCGGTGGGTCTCTTTCAACCTGGTTGTTCTATGATTCTTTGATTCTATAAAGCTGTTGTAATGCAATGGAAACAAAACAGCCATCATATCTCTGTAGGGTGGCCAGTGAATGAGAAAAAATGTCCTTTTCCATGAGAAATGGGCCCCGCACGGCCACAGCGCCTGATGGTTTTCTGGCTCTGCACAGCCAATGTGCAGTTTAACAAGTTTCAGAGCACCGAACGCCGTGGCTTGCAGTTCACTGCAGGCAGCGACACGGCTTTATCGCAGCACGGTTCTGTTTGTTCCCTGGCAGACAGAGTTTAAACAGAAAGACAAGACCCCAGGGCCCCCTCCAGCGGTTCCTGTCCCAGGTAGCTCTCCTGCTACCTCCTCAAACACAGGCAATTCCTCATAAGTCTCTCCCCTTCACTCGGGGGGCTCAGGGAAGCCCCAACATCTCACTCGTAAGCGAAAAAGCCAAGATGGAACTGGTGAACGCTGCAGCGGGGCCTTACTGCTTTAGACAGCAGAGACCACAGATGGCAGACGAGGTTCAGAGCGAGTTCAAGGGCAGCCAGAAACAGCACTGACTTAGAGTTATTCGTCTGGAAAAACTGGGATCGTAACGTGCAGCTTCTCAGTCAGTTCTGCTGGTTCTACCACCAGCACCTGCCCCTCCGTGCCAGTTCTGGCCCATAAATACCCCACACAGGGGGGTGAACACAGCCCATAGAGAGAAGGAAAGACACTGCTGGGTGGAATCGTCACAAACCCACACTGCAAGGCACGCAAGCTTCAGCAAAAGCCAGACACAACACGCAGGAGGGCCCCAAGGGACTAAGAAAATGTGAATCACTCACCTTTATTGAAGAACATGGAAGCCATCTGCCCCATTTCCACCCTCTCGGTGATTTCAAAGATGTTGGGTGAGCCACGTCTCTCTGCAAGTTGAAAATAAGAAGCGTTTCAACCAGTCCCTCCAACAAACCCTGAGGCCAGAGCATCTGAAGGCACTCGGGAAGCTCTGGCAGGTCTGAAGGACGGTACGTGTGACTGCGGAGTCACCAGTCCAAGAACTCTCCTGAAGTTAAGTTTGAAAGTGTTTTCAAAGTAAGATGTGACCTAGAAGGAAAAGATTTTTATCAGACTGCAGGAGATGAGCTGAATGCTCAATGAATCTTATCTTGCAAGTGCTAAGGACTTTGGGATGTGAGCATGTGGAATTCAGGGTGAAACAGGCAGCAGAGCCCTGGAGTGGGACCCCAGCTGAGGGGAAGAGCTCTTGGATCCAGAGAAAACACAAGCTGGGCACTTACGAACTGAGAGGATGGGTCGCGTCTCTGCTCGCTCGTAGCCATCCTGGAGGAGAACGTCAGTGTCGGATACTCCAGAGGAAGAATCCTCATCCTCATCATCCTCCTGGAAGAAAAAGACCAGAGCACAGCTGAGATGCCTGCTCCCCACAGCACGGGATGCGACACCACCAGCGTCACTGTCTCGCTTCCAGAAGCTCAAAGGAAGGTGCCAAGCAGGGATGGGCAGGACACACAAGCAAAGGTGACACCGGGGAGCGCTTGGCTGATCCACAAAGGCCACTAAAGCCAGGATCCAAGGAGCCACAGGTAAATTGTACGGCAAGGACCTCCTTCAGGGCTGTCCCCTGCCTGTGACACTGCCTGAGTGGCAGCAAGGACGTTCCAGCCTGTCCCAGTTAAACAACCTGAGATCAGCGAGGATTTATAGACTTAGGCACATCCGAATGGCACCAATACACCGGCTGCCACCTCTCCACGTTCACTGAGCCGCATTTCTGGGCAAGGAGAGCAGCATCAGGAAGAAATGTGAGCAGCACAAGAGATGTTTCAGAGCAGGAGCAGAGAATCCCGTTTTTAATGAGCAATCCCTCAGGGAGCCATGTTTTATACAGCAAAGTTAAGTACAGGAGGATTTTTACTGCTTTAGAGTTATTAACGAGGCACGGCAACGAGGCAGGAGGATCTCAGGCAGGTCCTAGAGGGTAAAGGAATGAGAGAAAAGGGCAGATTTCACACAAACCTTGCGTTTTTCCATTCTCTTCCATCGCAGCTGGGCATTCGCAGCAGCCATGGCTTCCACCACAAAGGTCGTAGTCATGTAGCTAGGGAGAAATTTAATTGCTATCAGTACTAACGACCGAGAACCGTCAATGAAGGAGACAGAGAATCGTTCTCAACTACTCACAGGAACAAACTAACCAACCAACACGACCTCTTTCACCAGGACAGGATGATGGGAAAGCAGTGAAAGCCTCAGCCCCGTCCTTACGGCTCCACCCAGCCGAGCTCCCAGTCTCCTACAGACACAAACTGGCATCCTACCTCATAAACCCGAGGAACATGAGGAGCACGAGGCTGACGAGCCACCCCGCTGTCGCGAAGGCCTTCGGCATGGTCAGGGCTCCCGTTCCAACGATGAGGTTGAACATGTAGACCAGGCCGACCTGCAAGGAGACAGAGAACTCGGTCTCAGAGCCTGCAGCTCTGCCAGGGACCATCCAAGGCAGCATCCGTATGGATTTCAGAGAGAGCAGCCCTCGAGCACGAAACAAACACAGGAGGGGACTGACAACCAAAGAGAACAAAGCAGGGGTCAGCAGGTTTCTGGAGAAACTGATATTCTACTCCATTTTTCTAAATATTTGTTTCCTTTCTAAGTTTTCAAGTTAGGAGTCACCTGAGCTTTTTTACTTGGTTGATTCCAAATCCATCGCCTTCTGCCAGAAGGACTGGGGTCTCTGTTTTTTCTGACCTGAACCTGAGCAGTTAGGACTACATACACAAGTTTCCTTTCAGAACCTCTTGTTCTTCTTCTGGAAGGAAAAGGATTGCATCCCCTCTAGCAATGAACTTTTTCCTGCCATGGGGTATGTGGATAGAACCCCAGGACTATGAATTGAGCTCAACTACAGATCAAAACTTTTTTTTTCCTTAATAATATCTAGGTCGGGAGTCTAGAGGGAGCTGGTAATGAGCTGTGGAGCAATTAACACCAGGAGACCTGCTTCACAGAGACCCCGCGAGCGCTCCTGCCCTCACTGACACAAGCGCAGCAAATTCAGCTTTCGATGAGTCTCCCAGGACAAAAAATCAGCCAGTGCGGCTCGCAGGGAAGTTGGTTTCATCCAGCTGGCAGGGCTCTTGCTCCCCAAGCCCAACTTGAGCGCCCAGAGCCATGAATCACTCCTGACAAAAACCTCCTGGGTGATTTTCCTTGGCTTTGGTCAAGCAGAGAGAGATGAGAACGGTACCCGTGTGTTCAGCCTGGCCAGACACCCTCAGGGAAAGAGGAGAGCTTGGCCTGCAAGATTGGATTCTGGGAAACACGAGAGCCGGTGACGCTGATCCTGTAGGGTCCAGACGCCCCAGTTCCTGCCCTGCTCTCCATTTTCTCATCCGTGACCTAGTTCTACAGCCTAATATCCAGTCCCTCCGAATTCAATCCTTAACATGGAGATGAAAGCTTTTAAGCATTTCAATTTCATGACTGGTTCTGTATTTAGTGAGCTCGTGTCAGGGGAAAAAAAAAAAAAAAAAGCATTTGCCAAGCGTTGTTTTTAAAAGCTGACACCACACGAGAGCTTCTGGCTATGAAAACGAGTATTTCCAGTAACATGGGGAAGCAGTAATTGGCTCTGCGGTTTCACAGGACACCACATCACAGGGAAGAAACATCCTGACTCCCGGTTTTCAAGCGCTTCAGAACAAATTACTGCAACAGCTACAAATAAGTAAAGTTTAGGAAAGTTGGGGGGAAACGTTATATGAAGTTAAAAAAAAAAAAAAGAGAAAAAAAAGAGAAGCAAAGCAGGACGGCTTCAATGTATGATTCCCTCGACCTCCGCCAGCTTCACAGACAATTTGCATTGATGAAAACATTAAAATAAGGAAAGAGAGTAGGATGCAAGCGCTGTAATGGAACACAAAGCTCCTTTTAACACTTTTAGAACCACACCTTAAGCAGACACCATCCTTTTGCATTACATAAAGGGATGTGTGATGTAAAAAAACCCAATAACTACAAATAACTCAGCACTTTTAAGCGCCATTTGGTTCCATCGCGTCTTGAACCGCTGAGGTTGTGTCTGTGGGGAAGCCTGAAGTGAAAACACGGCGCTGGGAGAAGAGGATTGTGAAAAGGTGTGTGAGAAAAACCCAAAAAACCACAGAACTTACATAGGGAGAGTAGAGCTCTCCCGTGTCTGTGATGCCACCAGCCATGGTGATGACGGCGAGGAGGCTTCGAGCACAGCCAGGAGGGTGTTTGCAGGAGGGTGTTTTGAACTTCTGGTGCCTTTAACCTAGGGAAACATCATAAAATCGTGTTAGCTTTGTCAGAAAGAGGGGGAATTGACGAGTCAGCTTTGGTGTCTCGGTCTTGTGATGTTTGACCAAGAGGATTGCAGGACCCTGCCCTTTGGACAGACGTGTCCCACTCAGCAAGAAGCTCCCATACCCTTTAAACTTGTTTAAAAGGAGCCAAAAGGACCAAACTTCACCCTCCCCAAAGAGCCAGCGGGGCGTCTCGGATGCCAAAACCTCAAGCGGAAGAACGCCAGCCTTGGGGATGATCTCACACCACCACCACTCTCATAAAGCACGTGCCTCCAACCACCTCTCAGGAGCTGCAGAGAGCGAAGAGGGCTGCCCTCAGCCTCCTCTTCCCCAGGCTGAGCAGCCCCAGGGCCCTCACTGCTCCCACACCCTGGGGGCTCCAGCCCCTTCCCCAGCTCTATGAGCACTAAAAGTCCAGCTGGTTCCTGAGTGCCCAGACACCTGGTGTCTAGTGGGAGAGCTCAGCCCTCAGCCGCCTTCAGAGGCAAAAGGCATCCAGGGGTAACCTCAGCCCAGCGAGACCACAGACACATTAACACCACAGCCAGGGAGGGGGGGACCCAGTGGGACAAGAGGGGACCCCAGCCCCGGGGAGAAGCATCGGGAGGGAGACCTCAGCCCCGGGGGGACCCACCAGGATGGAGATCCCAGCACCGGGGGGAACCACTCCCGGGGGGAACCATCAAGACAGAGACCTCAGCCCCGGGGGGAACCATCAGGAGGGAGAACCTAGCCCTGGGGGGACCCAGTCCTGGGGGGACCCACCAGGAGGGAGACCCCAGCACCGGGGAGACCCAGTCCCGGGGGGAACCATCGGGAGGGAGACCTCAGCCCCGGGGGGACCCAGTCCTGGAGGGACCCACCGGGAGGGAGGACCCACTGGGAGGGAGGCCTCAGCCCCGAGGGGGCCCACCGGCAGAGGGGTCCCAGCCGCGGGGGGACCCACCGGGAGAGGGAACCCAGCCCCGGGGGGACCCACTGGGGCCCTGACCCCCCGGCCCAGCCTCTTCCCGGTCCCCTGGTGCTGTCCCGCACACGGCCACGTTGACCCCCCCCGTCCCGGGGCCGCTCCCTCCGCCGGGGCCTGGCCAACCCGGGACCCCAGGCCTCACCCTGCACGGAGAACGCTCCCATCCCCGCCCCGGGACCGTACCCGGGCCGGCGGCCCCACCTCCCGCCTCGGGGCGAGTCTTCCGCACACGTGACCGACGAAAGAGGGGCGGTGCTTTTTCGGATCACGTGAGCGTGCGGCGGGGCGGAGCGAAGGCGAGGGACGGGAGGAGAGCGCAGGCTGCGATTGGGTGCCTGGAGTCACGTGGTCGCGGCGGCGCGGATCTGAGCCGCCGTGACCACGTGACTACAGGCACCCAATCGCAGCCCACGCTGCCGCGCCCACGTGACCCCCGCGCCCTCCTCAGGCCCTGCCGCCATCTTGGCCTCGGTCCCGCCTGTCTTCAGGTCGTGCTGCCTTACAGCCCCGTTCTTCTCTCGGTCCCCGATCGCTCCCCAGCCCCAGGTTCAGCCCCTGGGCTCCCTCGAGCCCCGCTTCCCCTCAGCCCCAAATCCTCCCTCAGGCCCCGCGGCTCCTCCTGCTCTCGGTTCTCCCCTCCGGCCTTGCCTCCCCCCATCCCAGACCTCAGGACCCAGGTTGCCTCCCCGTCCCTGATCACCCCCCAGCCCCTGGATCTCCGCNAGGGCTCCATGAGGTGCCCTCCCACCCCTTGGCCTCACTGGAGACACACAGAGGGGTGTTGGATCTCTCCGTCAGTGCAGAGGCCATGAAGATTAACGAGAACACCGTGCTGCAAGGACAGAGGGCGACTCTGGTGCCGTACACATCTGCACACGTGCCCCGGTACATGTCTTGGATCCTGGTCTGATGCTCTTGTGCAGTCTGATGAGTTCACTTCTCTTCTTAAAGGGGAGTGTGGCAGTCAGAAAGGGCCCTGGTTTGGCAGCTGCAGGGCTCTGTTCTCCCTGGGAACCGCGCAGAGGAACGAGCACTTGTAGGAAGGCTCAGAAAGAGCCGGGCCTGGCAGGTCTGGGCTCTTGGCTGGCTCTGTTGACAAAGAGAACTTCATCTGTGTTGCTGTCTGCCCACGGGAGGGGGAATACCTGGTTGTGAGTGAGCTGCCTGTAGTCCTCATGTTCATGAAAGTCTTTCCCTAATGACAGAGGAGGAGCAGAACTTCAATGTTTAAGGGCTGATAAATCAGAAGCAGGCGTGCAGGCTGTTTATGGAGCACTGGCCTGGGCAGCTGCAGCCTCAGCACAAAGACCCAGCATTACTCATTTTGTTGGTGTCTGGGAGATGTGTTATCGATCTGAGTTAAATGAAACGTGCCAGAACTCCATGCTCCTGCCTCAGTACTTTTAAAAACATCAAGTTTGCACTGGGAACTCCTCAGATAAAGCTACAGGGTGGGCAAACGCTGCAAGGTTCTCAGAGATAACACTGATTCCTGTATTAACCTGAGGAAGGGAGGCTTGTGGGTAGGTGTAAGTCACAGTGAGTACCAGGCTGGTGTTTCCAGAACCAGTTTGACAGCCTGACCCTCACAGCACATGTGGGAATCTGCCTGTAGCTCTGGCAGTCACCTGCTCCTGGGTCCTGTTCTCAGGTACCACCAGTGGATGCAGTCGGAGGAGCTGCAGCGCCTGACAGCCTCCGAGCCCCTCAGCCTGGAGCAGGAGTACGAGATGCAGCGCAGCTGGCGGGACGATGATGACAGTGAGGAGCTTGACTGATTCCTGAGGGTGGGTGGGAGCCAGGAGCGGGTCCCTTCTGTCCTGTGACGGACCCACAGTGGCCAAGAGCCCTGGTGAGCTGGCTCTGCTGGCTGGAGCAGATGAGATGTGAGACCTTCTGCAACACTAGCTTCAAACTGGCTTTGTTTATAGCTGGTGCATGTGCACAGAAGCAGAAAATGGGCTGTTGGTGTCCTTTCTGCACAGTTTTTCAAAGACTACAGGGATTTACTTGCCCCAGCTTTATCTGCTGAGCTGGTGCTGCACAATCAACATTCCTCGGCTCTGACCGCTGTAAAACAGTGACAGGGGGTTGTATTTTTCCTTGAGAAATGGAATTACTTCATAATTACCTGGTGGGAGGTGTGCTGACTGTACTGGGTTCCTGGCCCTCCTACAGGTCATGAATCACCGCCCATAAAAGCCCGACAGAAATACAGCGAGCGGCAAAATAGCGAGGCTGGCAGAGAGCTCTGTCTGGAGCGTTTGTCTTAGCTGCCACTGAAAGCAAAAATAACACGGAGGAGGGTGAATCACGAGGTCTGGGTCTTGGGCACCAAACAATTTGTTGCCTGAACTTGCTGCAGAGTGAGACCTCAGTCATGGAATGAAACTCGCCATGTCTCTTAACCGGCTGTTTGTAGTGTTGGTGCCTACGTCACCTCACAGCCAGTTTTGTAGAGTAGCTTGAATAGAATCATAGAATCACCAGGTTGGAAGAGACCCACCGGATCATCGAGTCCAACCGTTCCCATCAGTCACTAACCCATGTCCCTCAGCACCTCGTCCACCCGTCCCTTAAACCCCCCTCCCTGGGCAGCCTTTTCCAGTGACCAGTCACCCTTTCCAGGAAATATTCCATCCTAATGTCCAGCCTGACCCTCCCCTGGTGGAGCTTGAGGCCATTCCCTCTCGTCCTGTCCCCTGNTTTGCCTAGAGATGGGAGCAGCACAAGAGGCCTAATTCTTCACTCTCCCTCACTTTTGAAATGCTTGTTTCTCGATTGCACACCTGTAGTTTCATCCTTCAGTCATTTCTGGGTAACTCCGTGTGCCCTGGAAGCGCTGCCATGGTTTTGTTTCTGCAGAGTGCACCTTCATCGTGCTGGACACGGAGCGCTGGGCCGGGCAGGCGTGCGCCGATGAGGACTGCATGGTGGGGGACGTCAACCTCTTCCTCACCGACACTGAGGATCCGACACTGGGCGAGATAGAAATTATGATTGCAGGTAAAGTTCTGCTCCCTAGCTGGGGTTTCCATCACTGTGGCTAAAGCAGATGTTACACACAGCAGCTTTTTATTCTTTTCTTCCTGTGGCTGTTGTGTCCTGATCCTCTCCTGGCCTGGGTCACAGTCCCTTCGGAAAAGCACCCGGCGTGGCTGATGTGTCCCTCATAACTGGATGTTGTCCCTCTCTTTCAGAGCCTGGCTACCGAGGCAGGGGGTTTGGCAAGGAGGCAACACTGATGATGATGTCCTACGGTGAGGGTGGCTCAGCGCGAGGGAACAGGAGTGCGGGCGGGAAGTACAGATTCCCACCGATAATGGATTGGGACCCATCTGCCTGAGAAACTGGGGTTCTGTGCTTCCAGAGACGCGGCACCTGAGCAGGTAACAGAAATGCTTCTCTCCAATTCCTCCTGCAGCAGTGACAAAGCTGGGGATCACCAAATTTGAGGCTAAGATCGGTCAGGAGAATGAAGCCAGTATCTGCATGTTCAAAAAGCTCCATTTTAAGGAGGTGAAGTAACAGCCCCTCTCCCACCCAGAGAGCACGAGCAGCGTTGTCCTGCGAGCAGGACTGAGCCACTTCCCTGTTACAGGTTGCAGTCAACAGTGTTTTCCGAGAGGTGACGCTGAGGCTGGATGTTGGGGACCAGGAGAGGCGGTGGCTGCTGGAACAGACAAACCACGTGAGGGAGAAGAGCTACCTTGAACCAGCTGGGGTGCTGGCCACCTGACAGAGACACCCAGACACAGGCCTGGCTTCCAGAGCGGAGCTGGACACCGGTGTGAGGTCTGGAGGATGCCGCACGTGGCTGGTTTCATCTGTCTCCTGGAGTCACTTTCTCAGCTTTGCACCTTGTTGCCCCGGCCAGGAACGCTGCCTGAAATGTGGACCTGGAGAGCAGCCACCCATTCACAGGCTTGACCGGGAATGACTGCGACCTTAACGTGCTGTTCCTGCAGAGCCTGGAATCACCAGCTGTTCCTTGAACCCTGCTGCCAGCAGTTTCTTGGGCGGGGAGCACCCACTGTTCCTTCTCCCGCTGCCTTCAGAGCAGGGTTCGCCCACTCTCTTTGCCCTTGAATAAAAACCAGTGACAAGAATCCGAGGTGCCTGAGCGCCATCTGGGAGCAGCCGGGCTCAGCTGCTTGTGTTCTTATGGCATCACGGAGGTTAGAAAAGCCCTCTCAGCTCATCCAGCCCAACCATCCACACTGTGCCTGCTCAACCACATCCCAAAATTCCTTTTCTATATGTTCTTTGAGCCCCTCCAGGGCTGGGACTCCCCCCCACTGCCCTGAGCAGCCTCTGCAAGGGCTTAACCACTATATCAGTAGAGGACTGTTCAGAATATCCAATCTAAACTTTTCCTGGAGCAACTCAGGGCTGTTTCCTCCTCCGTTGGAAGCTGTACAGGAGCTATCCAGTAAGGTAAACAGGGGTAAATAATCGTAAATAATCTCTCTTGTTAGGGCAGAGCTGTTGGGGGCAGGAGTTGCCCTCAAGCTCTGAGGGAAACTTGCCTCAATCCCACTGGACTAAGACTTTAAGGCAGTGATTTACCTGCCCCGTCCTGCCCCGCGCAGCAGGGGAGCTTGCTAAGCAGAGTGACAGACGGTGAGGGGGAGAACGGGGGCTGCTCCTTGTTCTCCCACTGCAGCAGCAGCCGGAATGGGTAATTTACACCAGGAATTACTTACTCCAATTATGCAGTGCCAGGTAGCAGCTTCCAGATTCGCCTGCGGATGTTTATAGCAGAGACTCTGGAATTTTTTTTTAGTGTGTCTATATTTTTAGGGCCCGAGGGTTTTAGTTTTCCAATTTTAGTTAAATTAAGCACGTTCCTGGGACTAACATTAGAATCATGTGGGAACAGTGTCATTTAAGCAAGTATTTAGTTGTAGTGAACACTGTGTGTGGTAACAGTGAGAGCAGCTCCCACTCTGACTGGGATTATGGTGACGAGGGCTGCTAATCCTGGTGCTTTTCATCACCTGCTGTGGGCAGGGATGGATTCTGCCCCCCAAAACAAGGTTTGCAGGTGAAAACAAGGTCTGTCGGGTGAAACTGCTGGCTCTGTGGAGCATCTCATCCCTCTGCCAGAGGAGTGAGCTTGGAGTAGCAGCAAAGATGTCGCTGGGGTGGGATTTGGTGCCCTAAAAAGCAACCAAGGTGGGAAAAATTGTTTCTTTTAACCGTTGCCAGGGCAGAGGGGGGCACAGTGAAACCGAGCTGCCCTCTCTCCACCTCCCCGTGCCCAGCCGGTTGCTCTGGAGCCAGCGAGCGCCCCGCTTGGCATCCCCGGTCCCCGGCAACGCCAGCGCTCCCCCCGCCTCCACAGGCTGGGAAAAACCTTCGCCCTGGCAACACGAAACAAAGTTGGGTCTGTCCCAGCGCCACGGCCCTCACGGAGAGGCTGGGGGGATCCGGTCCCAGGCTGTTCCCAGCAGGCAGAGATCGTGGAATGGGTTGGGTTGGAAGGGACCTCAAAGCCCGTCCAGTCCCACACCTATGGATCAGGGGCTCCAATCCCAGAGGGTCTAGGGCTGGTTTGGGGGACCCCAGCAGAGCTGCCCCCTCCAGCCTGGCAGCAGATTCAGATTAGAGCCTCCCCTGGCCCCTCCTCGCACTCCCCGGGGATTACAGGCCCTTTAATCACCCCGAGGCATTAACCCACATCGCACAAGCCGGTCCCTTCCCTGACCCCTGGGCTGGACCCACTGGGTGCCGAGGGGCGCCCCAGAATCCCCGTCCTGGGGAGCAGCCTCCACATGCCCTCAGGATGCAGAAGGATTTTTACCCTGAAACCAACCCTGTGAAGTCAGGAAGGTTTATTCCAGTAAACAGAATTTCTTGAGCTCGACAGTACGACAACACCCGATCGCAACACACAGACAAAAATCCACAGGAAGGAGTCCTACAAAATACAGCTTAAAAAACAGTGTGATTGGAAAACTCTTATTTTGGAGAAGAAAAAGTCTATCGAGAAAAGCCTTTAAATTAAACAGTGTTGGATCAAACCCTGATTGGCTCTGTGTCCCGGAGCGAGTGGGAGCAGAGGGGAAGATTATTGCTTGCTGCGCTGGCTCCAGGCACGCTCCCCTCTCCCCAAGGAGCCCCGGGGCAGGGGTCCCCCTATGCCAGGCACCCCGACCCTCCTTGCCTTGGGGGTGAAGGGACGGGGTCATCATGGACGGAGCTTGCCAGGCAGGGACCAGACACCCAGGAGGAATCACAGTGGGCGGCAGGGGGGTCCAAGTCACTAAAAGCCTCACATTTTGCAGTTAAAGGGCATTTTTTGGTGGGGGGCTCAAACGAAGTTGGGGTTTGGGGTGGGGAAGGGTCAGGGAACAGTGGGGATCAACCCACCCCAAACCCCTGATCCCCCCCCCAAACTCCTCTTTGTGCCCGTGGGGGTGGGCAGGGCTGGAGGAGCCCCCCAGGGACAGGCTCAGGGGAGGGGGCAGCCCCCCAGCCCCCTAAACCCAGCACCCAGGACCCTGTGGCAGGGCTGCTCGTTGCCCATCGAGCCCCGTCCCTCGGGCCAGGGTGGAGGGAGCAGCCCCACAGCCCCTCCGGGAGCCTGCAGCAGGGAGGAAGAGGAGGAGGAGGGGGATGCGGGAGAGGTGGGTGCGAGGCGGGGGCCACAGACCCTCACAGGTTGCTGAACAGTTCGTTTTTCTTGCTCCAGTCCATCTGGGGCGCCCGCTTGCTGGTGCGTTTCTGGTGCGCTCGCTCCTTGGCCACTGCCAGCGGGATGTCGAGGTCCAGGACAGAGCCGGACGCCGAGTGGCGCTTGTCACCCTCCTCAGGCTGGGGGGCAAGAGGCTGCATCAGCCCTGCTGTGCCCCCCTGGTACAGCCCCGTGGGGGAGGCTCAGCCCAGAGCTCATGTCCCACCTCCCCCCAGCACCCCCAGTCCTACCTCGCTGTGGGTCTCGCTGGAGGTGGGGGACGTGGCCAGTGGCCCAGGGCTGGCGGGGCTCTCGGCCACCGAGTTGGACTGCGGCTCTGCTCCATTTTCCTGGAGAGGGAGCGGGAAGCAAACATGAGTTCCCAGGGTTTGGGAGCTTCGAGTCCACCTGGGGGCTGCAAAACCCTCCCCTCACAGGTAAATCCCCCTCGAGCTCCAGGCTCAAATGCCTCCTGCGCTGCCCAGCAGGGCAGGGAAGGATTAAATCCCAGCCCGACTGTCCCAGCTTTAGCGGCAAGAGGGCAGCTGCAGGGCCCAACGCTCCTTCCAGCCCTCCCAGCCTAGTGGTGGCGTGAAAATAAAGGAAAAGGAGGAAGGGAGGCACTGCAGCCACCCCCACGACACTCAGCCCAACTGGCAAACCCCTTCCCAATCCCATTCCCAGCGGCATCGGCTCGTGTGCCAGCCTGGGAGCATCACAGAGCCGCTGGCATCACCCCGATGGGCAGAGGGGACACCTCAACAGGCAGGGAGTGACAGAGACAGGATTGAAAGCAAGACGAGGCTTCTCTTACCTTCCCTACATCGCCATTGGCAACCGGTTCTGGCAAGGGACCTGCAGGGCGAGGACACGGGCGCTGGGTGAGGATGCGCTGGCTCTGCCCCTCGCCAAGGGGGCACAGCAGAGCCCCACATCACGTCCCCAGCTCTCTAACCCACCTCTCAGGCAGCCCCGCAGCACGGGGGACGCGGCCGGGCACCAGGCACAGCCCCGTGACACCCACAACCCCCGGGACAGCAGGAAAGGGGCCACGGGTGAGCCGAGGCTGCAGAAGAGACCAGGGTTCAAGGACACCCCCCCCCACCAGCACCTCCGGGTTTGGGGACAAGGTGACACGGAGCCAGCAGAGGTGGCACAACCCCCTCCCTGCAGCGCAGCCCCCCCAGCCCACCTGCCAGGTGCTCCTCCGAGGGCACCACCTTGCACTTCTTGAAGAACTCGTCGGTCAGGACGTCCACCACCAGCAGCCTGGTCTCCTCGCCGCCCGCCTTGATGGCGG
Organism: Piaya cayana; assembly: GCA_013389865.1. Taxonomy (NCBI): domain Eukaryota; kingdom Metazoa; phylum Chordata; class Aves; order Cuculiformes; family Coccyzidae; genus Piaya; species Piaya cayana. The sequence goes on from WAAB01024964.1 coordinate 43,293, forward strand.
CCACCACGTCGGCGTGCTGCTTGCCCTCCATGCACACCCCGTTCACCTGCGGGCACAGCACCGCTGGGACCAGGGACATTGTCCCGCAGCACCTCCGGCTGCCTCGGTGCCAGCCAAAGCCCCGGCACGGCCACCCTACAGCCCCCCGCAGGTATCCGGAGCCTTGCAGGGATTAGCGGTGAAGGCAGCAGAACCTCATTAAAAGCAGATTTTCCTCTAGGCGATTAGCACGGCATCGGACGGGCAAATCTGGAAGCGAGCACCCGGCAGGACACAGGGACCCAGGGCTGGCGCAGGAGGTGGGTGAGGCACAAAGCCCTCGTGCCACGGCACCCACAGACTCCAAAGCGTCACCCCAAAGCTTCACCTCATTGCTCTCTATAACTACCTGAGAGGTTGTGGAGAGGAGAGAGCTGGGCTCTTCTCCCAAGGGACAGGGGGCAGGACAAGAGGGAATGGCCTCAAGCTCCACCAGGGGAGGGTCAGATTGGACATTACGAAAAAATATTTCATGGAAAGGGTGACTGGGCAGTGTCAGAGGCTGCCCAGGGAGGGGGTTGAGTCGCCTTCCCTGAAGGGGTTTAAGGTGCGGGTGGATGAGTTGCTGAGGGACATGGGTTAGTGATTGATGGGAACGGTTGGACTCGATGATCCAGTGGGTCTCTTCCAACCTGGTGATTCCATAATTCTACGCTTCCTCGCCCTCCCAGCTGTGACGTGGTTCGAAGCCATCCAGCTTCCCCAGGGACCTTTGGCTGCTCTGAACTTCAGCCAGACAGTGGAAGACACCGATGGTGCCTCCATAAAATCCTCTCTGGGAGGATCCCAGGAGCCGGCTCTGCCTGGTACCAGCTGCCCCAGAGGTGCTGGAGCAGCCCTGACCTTAGTGATTGATGGGAATGGTTGGATTCGATGATCCGGTGGGTCTTTTCCAACCTGGTTGTTCTATGATTCTATGAAACGAGGCAGCAGTGGGGCTGCTGCTTGGCCGGTCATTACCCTCGTGGGTCACCATCCCACCTGGCACAAGCCCCATCCTGGCTGGCATCAAGAGCCATCGTGCACCTTGTCCTCAGGCTGCCCCACCCCGGGGACAGCCCAAGGACACTCCTGCTCTGGGCAGGGACAGCGCTACCATCAATTAACCCCCAGCTGGCTAATTAGTGCTGAGCGCCAGCCCTCGGCACCCCTGGGAGGGGATGAGGACCGTCAGGCTGGCAACACCGAGCGTCTCGGGGAGCCCCCTGCCCCGACATACCTCAATGATGCGGTCCTGGGCAGCCAGCCCTGCGGCCTCAGCGGGCGAATCGGGGTCCACAGCTCGTACATACTGGCCCGGGCGGCTCTTGTCACTGTGCAGGTTGAAGCCGTAGCCATTGGGGCCCTTCTTCATGTGGCACAGCCGAGGCCGCAGCTCATCCTGCAACAGGGACACCCGTGAGGAACCCGCTCCTGGACCCCCCAGCACCCAGCGAGAGCATCGGGACCCCCAGACAGCAGCCTGGGCAGCAGGGTCTGCACCCTCAGACACTTCCAGCTGGGGCACAGGGTGCCGAAACACACTATGAACCCAGGCTCTAGGTAATTAATTAGGCGCAGGGCATGCTAATTGCATCAGAACATTAAGGAAACGTGTAATTATGTGTGTCCTCAGACCAAGATCTTCCTTTTGGGATCAGGATTGCAACCGCCACATAAAGGTGGAGGAGGAAACGCAGCCCAGACTGCTGGGAAGCACCCACACCTCTGCCCATCCCACCAGGGAAGCTGTAAACACCAGACAATCATAGAACCCTTGAGTCTTTAAAACACCTCCAGCCCCTTCACCCAGGTCCCAGGTGTGGGTACAGGTCACCCCCTCCCAAGCTGTGACCCCTCCATGGCAAAGAAGCAGTTCCCCCCGAGCCTGAGCACCTGCAGGTGCTGCCAGCGGGGAAGGGGCATGGGATGCTTGGGATGAGCCACCCCAGTGCCCACGCACGCCCGGCACGACCCTCTGCGATTGCAAAACAGAGAAACCAGCTGGACTGGGACGGCGTGGGACGCTCCCTGCACCAGGAAGAGACACCCAACCCATCCACGCCTGGTTTCACCCTGACCTGTGGATCCATCATAGAATCACCAGGTTGGAAGAGACCCACCGGATCACCGAGTCCAACCATTCCCATCAATCACTAACCCATGTCCCTCAGCACCTTACCCATCTGCACCTTAAACCCCTCCAGGGAAGGGGACTCAACCCCCTCCCTGGGCAGCCTCTGACACTGCCCAATCACCCTTTCCGTGAAATATTTTTTCCTAATGGCCCTGCTGGTCACACCGGGTCTGATAAGGAGCATCCCCAGGAGTTTGGCAAACAGGAGCTGCCTTGACTCGCCCGCGGGGAGCGCGAAGCTTGGGAAGCACCTGAGGAACCGGGCAAGACGAACCGGCCACATGCCTGCAGCTGCGCCCAGGCAGCTCCGAGCCCAGCACCCACACACACTTCCACACATTCATATAGAAAATATATTAATATATATTAATTAAAACCCTTGACCACCAGCCCCTGGGCTTTGGTGGGGCTCTCCCTGCAGCTCAGCACCCGAAATACTCCTCACCTGGGTGTTTAATACCTACTTTTTCCTCTGGGATCATTTATTCTCCTGTGGTACCTGCAGCATCCCTGGGACACACACTGCAGGAATTTCCCCTACTGGATCTGCACCGTGTGGCTCTTCACCCCTTGTACACCACACACACTCGGAATCACAGAATCACTGTGTTATGGGATGATTGAGGCTAGAAAAGCCCCTCTCAGCTCATCCAGTTGAAGCATCAGCCCAACCCCACCATGCTGGCTACACCACGTCCTCCACGGCCACGTGGTTTTGAACCCTCCCTGGGGTTGGAGACTCCCCCAATGCCTTGGGCAGCCTCTTCATGGCTGTCAATAAAGAAATGATTCCTAATTTCCAATTTAAACCTCCCATGGCTTCCTACCATGAAATCCACTTTGCCCCTGCCGGGAATCCAGGTCTCAGGGTGCGGACACCCCGCATCCGGCAGTGCTGCAGTGGCACAGGGCCCCGCGTGTGCCAAGCCGACACCTTCCCAAGGCTGCGATAAAGTCCCATCCTCTTGCACAATGCTCCCCTGAGCGGTCAAGGCTGAATTGCCACGCCGGCACCGCTCGCCAACACCCTGCGGAGAGAGGCGTATGCCGGCACCCAACCGGCTCCACGGGCAGCGACACGGGACCCGCTCCACACGACGCTTGGCCAGGCAGCGCTGGCTGCCCCAGCATCTCCTCTTGCTGCGTGGACATTGGAACCCCTCGACTTCGATCCAGCCACCCCTCGCTCAGGGCTCTGCCCGCTCGGAGCAGGGTTACGGGGCGCCCAGGCAGCTGCGGCTGCTCCCTCCTCACAGGGAGCTGCTCCTGGCAAGGATGAGGGGTTAGGGAAGACCCTAACCAAGGCCAGAACTCGAGAGCTGCCGAAGCCTGGAGGTGATGGGTGGTTACAGACCAGAGGCCATTTTGTGAGCATCTCCAAGCACTGAACAACTTATGCTAAATGAAATATAGACGTAAGGCTTTGCAGCTGTGTGTGCATAGTTTCGCACGTATACACCACGAATATAAAAGCTTATACAGGCTCCAAGTTTCTTTTACAACACTAAGCGATTGTTCTCCTGTAATGCTCCTCTTGTTCTTCAGTGATAACTTTTCTTGGGTAGACCTTGAGTTGTAACTTTTTAGTCTATGGAGCTAGAACTCTCACAGCTGTTTCTCATGGGAAAGTGTAAGATCTATGTAACTAACTGATTGCTTGTTGCTAAAGGAGAATTGTTGAATCAGCTTATTAAAACAATAGTCTGTATTAATCGTGAAAGGTATAAGAATCTGTAATGAACTCAATAAACTGGCTCACTGGAATCACATTGATTCGTGAAGTGATGAACCCGTTCCTCTGTCATGGAGGAAGGAGGTTTGGGCTCCCAAGAACCCTTGGCAGCACCGCAGGGTTGCTCCAAGCTGATAGCTCTGGACAAAGCCTGAGGGAGCACCCGGCAAGCAGCACTGGCAGCACTCCTGGGCGAGGAGGAGGACAGCTTCCCTCCCACCCGTACCAACTAAGCCCCGAAACGCTGGGACCGTGGATGTGGGGGGGACCCAGCTGTGGCAGTGAGGAGGCACCAAGCACTCAAAGGGCTGCCCGGCCAAGCTGTGACCTGGGTCTCCATCATCCTCCTGCCAGCGGCTGGCAGCTCCTCCACCCCAGCGCGCCAGGCAGCCTTCACCCTCCCCAAACCCTCGTGCCAGCTCAAACCCTGCGGGCAGCACCGTTCTGCCACCCCGAGAGAAAAACATAAATGCATCCGATGCTCCAGGGGCCGTATCCCATGGGGTGAATGCATCCCAGCCCTCTGGTCAGAAGAGACCCAAGGAGCGAGGGCGTTGGGGATGTGGAGAAGCCTCACAGCTGTGGGAGAGCAGGGAAATGGGAATATCCCTAATTTCTCTAAATTTTTGCATCCTCCCCTCCATCGCCAGCAGCGTTTCCCGCAGCGCTGGGCACAGCACAGCCTCGTTACAGGCAATTCCAGCCTCTGGTGGGGGAAAGCTGGACTTAACCTCCAGCACTGGCACCCCAGGGGTGGCAGAGGGAGCTCGGTGGCATCGCATCCCTATTCCCATCCTGGGGCACCTCTGGACTCTTCTCCCTCGGGGAGCACGGAGCATCCCGCCCCAGCAGCTTCGGGTGCCGGACCAGGGGGGACCCCAGCTGCCCCGAATTCCAGGATCTGCTCCCCAACAGCTTTCGAAGCCCCAGTTCCCAGGGAAATCCCTGCAGCCCTACAAGCAGCTACAAGCCCGGCAGCCGCGTTCCTGCTCGCTCAAAGGGAACGCGACGGCTCCGAGGACGCCCAGGCCAGCAAATTCACACGGGTCCCGAGATCTGGCGCAGGCGTTTGGGCTTCATCCAAAGGGGGATGCAAAGCAGCCTCCTCGCAGCATCCCCGTCACGTCCCGTTCGGCTGGAGCTGCTTTTCATGCAGCTGCCTGGAGAGGCAATTTTATTCATTCCCTAATTAGACACCAGCTCACCCCACTGCAACGCTCCCAGATGGGGTGGGATTTGCTCTGTTATTCCCCAAAAACCCAGCCTGGGGAGGCTCGTGGGGGTTTTACAGAGAGGAATGAGCTTTGCTGGTAGGGAGGGCTCTAATTTAGCACTGAATTCGCAAGAGGGAAGCGCAGGGTGGGTCGCAGAAGCCTTGTCCTGGTGAAAGCAGCCCCCGTGCCCGGTGCCAGCGCCGTGTGGGGTGCGAGAAGCTTTCTCAAGGTGCACCTGAAAGGCTCCGGGAACGCAAAAGGAGGAGGAGGATGAGCTGTCAGGGCTCCTGGCCAAGCGCTGGGGACAGTCCCCTTGGCACAGAGGGTGTGAAACCATCAGCAGGGCAGGGGGGGGGCACGGATCAGCTCCCCAGGTGCCTCCAGGGAGGGTCAAACCCTCCATCCCAGCACCAGGGGGGTCTGAACACCCAGAAAATGAGAAGGGATCCCCCCAGATCCCCTCCCCACACACCCAGCACTGGGAGCTACGTGGATTCCTGGCGCTGGGGAATCCAGACCCCACGGGAACCCGCAGGGTTTGGAGAACTTGAACCCTCGCTCAGCCCCAGGTGCTGCTGGCAGCGAGAGCAACAGCTCCAGGCTCGTTACGCAAATAAGCCCAAGCCCAGCCCAATAAAGCAAACAGGACTCTGACATATGCAAACTCCTGCTCCACAGCGATTCCAGGGAATCCCAGCACCCCAGGGAACCCTGGCACCCTGCAGCGCTGGGATGGGCTGGTGGGGGGCTGCGGGCACCAGCTGCGGGGACCAGCAGCCAGAACAGGGACCCCAGTATTCCCAGTTCACCCAGATCCCTTCCCGCTTGGCTCAGCATCGTGCCCGGCACCTTCCCACCTTGCTCGGTGGGCACCTGGCTGGGAGACGTCTCCAACCCCTCGGCCTTGGCTCTGCTGCTCCGAGCACCCAGCCCTGCCCGCAGCTGCAAGATTTCCTGCTACCTGTTGAGAAACCATCTGGGGCCACACAACAAAGTCACTCGTGTCACCCGCTTCCTGCACCCGAGCCGAGAGAAACCTCGTGCAGCAACTCTGCACGGGAGGCACCCCAAACCCTGCACCCCGAGACCCTGGGGCAGCTCCCAACGGGGCTGTGCGCCCCACTGACCCCCTGGGGCAGCTCCGGACGGGGGCTGTGTGCCCCACTGACCCCCTGGGGCAGTTTCTGATGCTCTTTGCGCAGCCCAAGCAGGTTTGCACCCCACAGAGTGTCGGGTCCTCATCTCCCATGGGGGCTGCACATCCTCAGCCCCCCAAACTTCTCAGGGGTCCTTCCTGAGATGCATTAACCGCATCCTTTTTTTTTTTTTTACCAGCCTGGGGAGAGGTTTCCAAGTTGAAAAAGAGCAAAGACGGTGCCGCTGGCCCCAAGGGAGCCTGGAACAGGGCACACGGAGAGCTCGGGGACAGAGCTGAGGGACCAGGGATGGCACAGATGACAAACCTGGGTGTCCCCACCTGAGCAGCCCCAGCAGGGAGGTGCTGAGAGAAGCTTGAGCAGGGCAGGGATGTCAAGTCAGTGCAGGTTTAAAGTCCAACAGGAGACAGCTAATTAAAAAAAAAATCAGCTGATTCTCAGCAAAACCCTGCATGACAGCAGCTCCTCAGGGGGACAAAGTCCAGCTGGGGCTCTATGGCACCAACCCTGCATCACCAGGGCTGGACTGAGGGCTTTGTGACCCCCCCAGAGGGTCCCCCCCACCCCAGGAACACGAGGAGCCGGCTCCCCCAGGAATGAATCCCTCCTCCCTCCTCATCTCTGTGCCCACAACAAACACCCTCCTGCTGGGTAAACACCCAGCAAGCCCCGAGCGGCTCCTCTTAGGGAAATTGGGCTCTTTCTCAACCCCTTCACCTCCCTCCATTGCCTTGTTTGCACAACTGCAAAGGGACAGGGGGGACAGGGGCTGGAAGGGACCTCACAGCCCACCCAGACTCCTCCCATGGCTCAGGGGGCTCCAAGCCCCATCCAACCTGCCCTTGAACCACCCGCCCAGGGCTGGAGCAGCCCCCCCCCCCGCTCTGAGCAACCTGGAGCCCCTTTTTCAGAGCTGGAAGCTGCTCTCAAGCCTCCCTGGAGCCTCCTCCAGGCGGAACAACCCCCAACTCTTCCCCTCTGTTTCCATCGCGGGGGGTCTACAGCCCTCACAGCCTCACACACACACCCCTCCGCAGCTGAGACCGGACACACTCAG
>WAAB01024965.1:0-21424 GCA_013389865.1 Piaya cayana
TCTATGATTCTATGAAATCTCCCAGTGCTGGAGAAGGAAAATGCATGTTCTCACAGTGGACTGCGGGTCATCTCACCTCTGTAGGCTTTTTCCCCCTGCTGTCATAGCATTTGCCTAGGGGTTGTTAAAAAGGTTTTTGGCTGTAGTGCAGGACTCATGGTCACGTAATGGCAAACATATCTTTTCCTCTAATGGCTGTGTGCCTTTACTTCATTCTGTTGACACCTCAAAACTCAAATTTCAGTGAAAATTGGAGGCTCACCCTGTGTTTTCTATTTGTAACTTCTATTGCGTTGTCTCTTCACAGGAAAGGATTAGAGATGTTACCAGAAGGAGATGCCAGTTTCTGCCCTGGATAATCAGGCAAAATGTAAAAGCAAAGGAACCTTCTCAGAACTGCTGAAATTTTTTTAATGTTCTGCAGTTCATCAGATTCTGCTTTTTATGCTACCGGTGTAAATCCAATGGTGTGCCTTTTATGCTGTTTGAAATGAGATCATAGAGTGGACTTATTTTGTTAGTTGTGGTCTCTTTTTTCCATTTGTAGATAATGAGGTAGAATAGAGTGGGGTTTTTTTGTTTGGTTGGGGTTTTTTTGAGAACAAGTACTAACAGTGTATTTGCAGCATATGCTGTTGTAAAGGTTGCATTGCAGTGGTTCAGAAGCATGGAAAGAGCAAAAACAGCAGCCAAACTCTCCAAAGATAAAATTACGAGTTCCTCTCATTGCAGTTTCTGCCAACAAGTCACAGCTGTACAATACATGAGCAAGTGAAAAAGTGATTATGAGGGTTATAATGGCAGCCCTGAATCCATAATGCATAATTCATTCATCCCAAGGTGCATTTGTGCATCTGTTAAGGTATTTTTACTAGTAGTGTAAGAGCATTTAAAAGCATTTCCTGAACTGTTTAGATCACTTACAGTGTTTAATTGATATTTTATATTTTTGTCCTTATTACTTTCTGACATTAAGACATGACATGAATGTATTATAGTGACAGTTGTTTCAGCTTCTGTTTGTGATTCATCCCTTCAAGCCCTGCAATCATTTTTGCATATTTCTTTGTGCCTTCTTCTGCTTTTCTGGAGTCCCTGTGACACTAAGTTGTCCCTAGCAAGGCTTGGAGGTATATTTGAGTCTAGGTTTATGAGAGAGACTTATGTAAGTCAGAATGAGGTCTAAAATCCTTTGCTAAGAAATAAAGTAATTTTTGTTCATTTCTGTTCTTCCTCTTGTTATATGAGCAGCATTCTGCTCCGATTTCTCTTTGATCTCTCTGACAGTCAAGAAGCACCCAGGCAGTCTCTCAATGAGCTTATTTCTTCCCTTGCCAATTCTGAACAAAATAAAATCTGAGATTATTCTTGATCTACAGCAGCAGGAGTGAGAAGAGATTGTGGCTGAGTGGTCCGTTTCTACCCTTACCTGCCTAGGTTCTGCTCATGCTGATTTAAATGATGGCTGAAGCTGGTCTGAATTCTAATTACCTCCCCAACCTACCACATCTCCTTGCTGTATTTACAGAGAACACCATGACCTACTGACTGCCTTTGGTCTTGAGGCCTAAAACTTATCTCACTTTTGAAATCAGATTTTTTGTGTGTTTCTTTTTCTTTTTTTGAATGTAATAATCTCAAATTGCCAAACAACCCATACAGCCATCTATACCAGTGACAAACAAGAATAAAGTGGATGGGAAAAGCTGAGTGACTTGGCTCCAGTATAAAGTGCTCCATATACAGTGAACATTAGTGGAGATCCTGTCAGATTGAGTAAGTCATTTGTAAGCGGGAAGAAAAATAGTGCTCTATGATTCTCCATTTATCATCTCCCTGAACTGTTTGCTCCCACAGCAGTGATATCATCAGCACAAAATCCTTTGGACAGATCTTTATCCCAATCAGAATGATACTTTCTGAGCTTATTGTTAACCCCTTGTTTCAGTCTTTTCTGACACAGAGAGTTTTTTCCCCCAGTCAGTGTAGATTATGATCACTGTTTCACACCTCTAAGTTTTATGAATTATTTCCTTTAAAAATAAATCCAGCAGATGTGTCAGCCATGATTTATTCTATATATTATAGAAAATTACTTTCATGAGCTGATACTTTGCCAGACACTTTGTGGCCTCTGGGTCTGAGTATCTCTGTGTTCATCCTAGTATAATGTAGTCAACACAAATTTACTGCTGATAGACATGTAGGTAAATCCAGCGCCTTTGAAAACATAAAAAATATCTTAAATTACTTTTTGAAATGTGATAACAATTTACAAAATAAAATTTGAGGATGCATAAGATGCAAATTAAAGGAGTCGTGGTATGACAAAAGACAGAAATACAAGTATGGAATTATTTGGTGGACTAAAGGAATATTAACATATGCATCCATAGTTTAAATTATCCAGTGAAGTGTACTGTCCTGCATCAGACGTGGTAGAACATGGCCTCAAAATCCCACTGCTGTTCCTGGATGTTAACATAACAGAGCCCCCACCTCTTCTATTTTTCTATCAGCTAAATTCTTGCTGACTTTGACAAGAACAGGTTGGCATTTTGGCAAGAGCTACTTTGAACCAATTTAGTCTAATTTACTTTTTTTATGCCGTTGTGTTGGAGGGCAAATAAATATTTAGAGATCTAGATAAAGCACCACAATTGCTCACCAGTATAACGAATACGATTGATTGATTGATAAATTAATTAGCACTTAATAACCAGAGAAGTTGTGGAGCGTTGTGCAGTCTGGAGAGATCAGTTTAAATGTTAAACACACAAGAAGAAAGATGAGGTACAGTGTTAGTTTATAGGAATAAACCTACTATAGTAAACAAGAACAGAGGGCAGTAAGAAAGGTGAATGACTTGAGACAACCCAGGGGGACAAACACACATTTTAAAATTCGAGTTAAAATGTTATCCTGAGGCTTTTAAATGAAGGATCTATAAAGAAGACATAAGACATAAGACTAGAAAAGATCTTGCAGTTCCCTTCAATGTCTGCAGGTTTTACATCTGAAAACAAAGTATAGCCACACAGCTGGTGGCAGAAATCATAGTATGGTTTGACTTGGAAGGGATCTCGAGTACTACCTATTTCCTACCCCTGTGCCACGGGCAGGGATACCTTCCACTCGACCAGGTTGTTTAAAGCCCCATCCAACCTGGCCCTGAACATTTCCAGAGATGAGGATTTCACAGCTTCTCTGGGCAATCTGTTCCAGTGTCTCACCACCTTCATTATGTAGAATTTCTCCCTTATCTCTAATCCAAATCTGTGCTCTTTCAGTGTAAAGTCATTACGCCTTGTCCTGTCACTATATGCCCTTGTGAATAGTCCCTCTGTATCTTTCTTGTAGGCCCTTTTATGTACTGGAAGGCTGCTGTAATTTTTTCCCGGATTCTTCTTTTTTCCAGGCTGGACAAACACAACTCTCTCAGCCCTTCTTCATAGGCAAAGTGTACCAGCCCCCTGATCATTTTTGTGGCTTTCCTCTGAGCTTGCTCCAACAGGTCTGTTTGCTTCTATGCTAGGGGGCCCAGAACTGGATGCAGTACTCTGAGTGAGGTCTGTGGGGAAAGAGTCGAGGGAAAGAATCACTTTTCTTGATCTGTTGGTCTCACTTCTTTTCAGGTAGCCCAAGATATGGGATGCAAGACACATTGTTAGCTCATGTTGAGCTCCTCATCAACTGGCATCCCCAAGTCCTTCTCCTCAGGGCTCCTCTCAATCCATTCTCCACTCAGTGTTTATTTTTGCTTGAGATTACCCCAATCCAAGTACTGGATCTTGCACTTGGTCATCTTAAACTTCATGAGGTTTCTCCCTGCCCCACCTCTCAAGCCTGTCAGTGTCTCTCTAGATGGCATCCCTTCCATCCAGAGTGTTGACCACACCACATAGCTTGGTGTCATCAGCAAACTTGCTGAGGGTGCACTTGATCCCACTGCCTATGTCACCATGACATTAAACAGTGATGGTCCCAGTACCAACTCCTGAGGAATGATACTCATTGCTGATCTCCGTTTGGACACTGAAGCATTGACTGAAACATTTTAAATATGACCATCAAGCCAATTCCTTATCCACTGAGTGGTTCATTCATCAAATACAAGTCTTTTCAAGTCAGAGACAAGGATGTCATGTGGACATAGTATCAAATGTTTTGCATAAGTCCAAGTAGATGACATAAGTTTATCTTACCTTATCCACCAATGCTGTAATCCCATCATAGGTCACCAAATCTGTCAGGCAGAATTTGCCTTTAGCGAAACCATGCTGGCAGTTATAAATTACCTCCTTATTTTCAGTGTCCCTTAACATGGTTTCCAGGAGGATCTGCTCCATGAGCTTGGTGGCCACAGAGGTGATATTAACTGATCTGTGGTTCCCCAGCTCTTCCTCATTTCCCCTTTTTAAAATTGAGGATTATGTGTCCCCTTTTCCCATCAGTGGGAACTCCACTCAACTGCCATGACTTCTAAGATATGACAGGTAGTGGCTTAGCAACTTCATCCACCAGTTCCCTCAGGACCTGTGGATTCACCTCCTCAGGTCCCATGGACTTATGCACCTTCAGATTCCTTAGAAGGTCTTGCACCTGATCTTCTGCTACAGTGCATGCTTCTTCACTGCCTCAGTCTCTGCCTTTGCCTTCTGTAACTTGGGTGGTGTGGCTTCACTTGTCAGTGAAAAGTGATGCAAAATAGGCAGATGCAGCTCTGACAGCCCCTTCTGAGAGTGCTTTCAAGTTTATGGTATGATGAGGTTAATAAATCCTTTGCATTGGGTGATGCTTGGGCCATGACTGCATTGTGGTGCCATGCTGCAACTTCTGAGTAACCTGAGCAGCCTGTCTGGTCCTCTTTGCTGCTGGGAGAACATTAATAAGAATTAATGGGAAGACAGAAGACTCCTTTGGCCTTCCTCCTAAGTTTGTTCCTCACTGCAAGCTTTTAGCTGCCAAAATGACTACTAAGATTACCCATCTGAGACAGCCTGAGACATACCTGAGGTAGTAATGTGTTATTTCTGCTGTATAGAGTGGCAAGATGCAGAAAGACTAGGAGTCTGATTCAGTAAAGTTATTTCAACCTGTAAAAACCTGCGTTTTGCACTAAAATGTTATTGGGCAAAATACAGAAATAAGAATCAAATTGCTCCTGAAACATCTGTAAATACTTGCCATTAGATCTTCTTTTACTTTTATTGTTGTTTAAATGATGCTTTCACATCCCAAGGTATATAATATATCTTTAAAGAAACTTTCTGAGTTTGCTCCTCATTATATCTTTATACAATAGAGTAACTGCATTCACTCAAAAAATGTCCCATTAAAATACAGTCAATAACCTGAGTAACCTCTGTGTGAACCCTGATCCTTATTATCTTGCAATTTCAATTACTCTGGTGTACTCCTACCATCTTTGTGACTAACAGCAGTTTCCTTTGAAACCTGCTCAGTTGATTCCCTTTGTGTAGCCCTTTATTCTGACAGAAAATGCATCTGTCCCTTACCACTTGCACAAATAGTGTGTAGCTGCCATACGCACTCTGCCTGTGCTGTGACTGAGGGATGAGCATGGCCACCTTGGCTCCAGCCACGTGTTCAGAAGTGTACTCACAACTCCCATGGCCTTTCTCAGCTCCACAGCTGGGAAGTGCAGAACACAGCAGAGCATTCTGCAATGTGCTAGCAAAGCACCTCACTAATTTTACATCACCAGCATCTCCTCAATAATGCTAGAAAATGTTTTCAGGGGATAAAAAAACAAACCATTGCCAGGAAAGCTTTTGCAGTAGAAGATAGGTAGAATCTTTTCCATCTATCAGGTTCGTTTGGAGGGATCATAGATTCATAGAATGGTTTTAGTTGGAGAAGACCTTTAATATCATCGAGTCCAACCATTGATCCAACCAACCCTGTTAAGTCTGCCACTAGATCACGTTCCCAAGTACAACATCTACTCATCTTTTGGACACCTCCAGACATCAGGACATGTTTAAACACCTCACTCAACCACCTTCATGAGTAGCCTATTCCAATGCTTGACAATCCTTTCAGTAAATTAATTCCTCCTAATATCCAACCTAAGTATCCAACCTTAGCCTCAAGCTCCACTCGGGGAGATTTAGGTTGGACAGTAGGAAAAAATTTTTCGCAGAAAGGATCATTGGGCACTGGAACAGGCTGCCCAGGGAGATGGTTGATTCACCTTCCGTGGAGGTGTTTAAGGTTCGGGTGGACAAGGGTCTAAGGGGGATGGTTTAGTGTTTGACAGGAATGGTTGGACTCGATGATCCAGTGGGTCTCTTCCGACCTGGTGATTCTATGATTCTATAAATCTACCCTGGCACATCTTGAGACCATTTCCCCTTGTCCTGTCAATAGTTGCCAGGGGGGAAGGGACCAACCCCCACCTCAGTACAACCTCCTAAGCTAGAACTGTCACTCTGCATGAATGCATCTGTGCTTGAATATTTTCATGCCCATTTTCTGCTATCCTTACACCCTTTTTCTCCTTTAATCTTTGTTCTGGGACATCTTTACAGAACATTTTCAGTCTACTCCCTGAAATATTTAAGCTGATGTCCATGGCCTACTCTATACAACCATTTATTTTGAAGGGTATCTTTCCTCCTGTATCTTTTGATCAAAAGAACAAAAAATAGAAGAAATGAACAGAGTAGAGGAACAGAGCAACATGGAAAGTCAAGTTAAATCCTAATTCCATTGTTTCAAAACACAGGAAAAGAGATATGTCACATCCCGGCAAGACTATTATTTTGATGAGCAAAACATACTGATGTTAATAGGTGGAAACAAATTCTGTCTCACAAAGTTCATTTTGCTTTAAGCGGGAGCTGAGGAATTGCCCCCTTTCACTCTATGCAGCTTTCAGGAGTCTAGGATTGGCACAACCTCAAGCTCCACTTCTAGTGTCAAAATAAGGTTTTGAAAGCAACATAGCCTTTTGAATTTCATCGTCAAGGAGACTGGGCCATTTCAAGACCCATTACATAATAAATTACTACAAACTGCCAGCTGTTAACAAACTCAACATTGTCTCCTTTCTGTATAAACAGCTGTGTTACAAGAATGAAAGAAAAAGGGAGAGAGGAAAGGGCTTGTTACAGCCCCATGGTGCCAGTGAGCTTTGTGTGCTCTGATTTGTGAAGAATTCAGTGATTGTCTTGAAATAGAACATGAAAGTACTGGAATAGGAAAGTGAGCAAGCATTAGATGACCCTTGATATTATGATATGATCTCTCGCTTCATGGCAAAGCTTGAGTGCTGATTTATTCAGAAAAAATCTTGCATCCCCATAGTACGTATAGACTATCACAAAGTGCACTGCTCATTGGAATAACTCATTTGTCCTTTTAGTACTCAGAGTTTACAAGTTTAATAATGAAGTCGCTGGGGTCAGTATCAATACAATCAACACATACAATACTTTTACTGAAACTTGGCAGCAACAATCCATCAACATACAAAGAAAAGTTCACTAAGTTACTGAAGTACACAGGCAACTCAGAATTGCTTAGCTCTAAGGCAACACTTGGTTGCCAGGTCAACCTGGTAATAGTCATTCTGACAAACGGAATTTACATATGTGCATCAATGAACAAATTTAATGATGTTGGATAAGACAGTAATAAGAAGTTGTGCAAAATGTTTTGCCAGAGACTACAATGATGTGGCCTGGGGACTGAAATTAGTATTGAAAGTACTGAATGTAAGCATTGAAGTTAGGTTTTAAAAGAGGAGGTTGAAAATACAAGCCTCTTCTGTGCCACTAGGAATGTACTCTACTGGCAAATCCAGGCACAAAGCACTTTTAAACAATGTCAAGGGTTTGATAAAATATAGCTGGACAGTCAAGCAACGCCAATTTACACAGTACCAGTTGGCAAGCACAGGAGTGTTTATTCTGCTTGATAAGCATCTCCTTAGTAACTCTGAGTCAATCAGTTCAGTTGATGAGCAGCATGTGGGTGAAAAACTTGAGTGCAATAATAGTGCAACATGGAGAATGTTAACCAAATGTTTGGGATAGTAATTTGAAATCAAGGTTGCAGAGGCTGCTTTCTGCAAGGGGATTCAGGGTATAGACATGAAAGGTGCATAACAAGAAGTACGGAAAGGATGATAATGAGCCAGATTAGCCTGCAGGTCACATTCATGCTTATTTTCCCTCTTCTTGCTTAAGTTAGATTCTGAATCTATTTTCCCTGTTTAACAGTCCTGTATTTGAATTGCTGTTGACTGAGGGCCAATAATTTCGAGTGGTACATAGGCAAAAATGAGGTCTTTCTTCGGGTGGGGTACAGCTGACCCATAGGCAAGCTGACATTTGTAATTGTAGCTTAAAGGACTTCTTTACATACAAAGACTAGTTTGGTTTCTTTCCCCTAATAACTGCTGTATTTGTTGTTATTTACCAATGAAACAACGGGCAGGTAAGAGAAACATAAATCAGTGGAAATTCCTATTCCTGAGACGAGGTTGCATAGGACTCTCTAATATCCCCAGGGCAGGCCTTCACTGGTAATGACAAATATATAAAACCTTTGATTCTTGTTATGTATCTACTCATTATGGATAAGTAGATATGTAACAAGAATCAAAGGTTTTATTATCTACTATCTATTTATTATCTACTCATTAGCTACCTGGATGACGGCATTGAGTGCACCCTTAGCANCAGATAGGAAAGGTTGGTCTCGATCATCCAAGAGGTCTTTTCCAACCTGGTGTTTCTATGATTTCTTATTCTTTCCCAACACTTCATTTGTAGGCTTGCTTCTCTGGGGAAATTTCAAATGAGGTAAGACTGCCTGAGCTCATCAGCAATAGTAATAACAGAGAACGGAATTTTAAATTCCAGCCATATATTTAATAATCTTCATTGCTGTCTGAGGGAGCCAAGCATATTTAAAATCAAATACAGAAGGTCCAAAGCATAAGATGAACAGCCTATGAGGTCACAGAGAACAGTTATGATTATCTAGTCTGACCTTTTGAAGAACTTGGATCCTGCAGTTTCTCCTAATCATTCCTACACTAAACCCATAACTTTTGATTACACTGTGACTGATATTTCAGAAATACATCCAGAACAGATTTAAAGAATTAGAGTGACAAAGAATAAATTTTATCATTAGTAAGCTGTTCCTGTGGTCAATTATTAAACCTGATTCACAAAAAATGTTGGCAGAAGCACTCCCCCAAACAAAGTGCTTCCTGATGAAACAAAACACTTCACAAAACACTGGAAAGTGATGTGGTTTTGCTTCAGATAAGACAAGAGCTTCAGGCAGACACACTTAAAGTCTTCATATTTTCAAATGTCTTTGCTAGAAATTCTGATTCTGTATTATACAATAACATAGTGAAATAAAAACATTCCAACTTCCTGAATTATTCTTTATTAAGAAATGTGGGGGGTTAGGTTTCATTCAGTCAAAATACAGGTATGCATTAAAAAGAGATGTTTTGTACTCGTAGTTCTTGCAGGCATTTTATTAATTACCCTCAAAATTAAACTACCTTTGAGTCCTTGCAGAAATTGAGCTGAATTGACTTCACCCCTAGACAAAGAATCTTAATTTTTTGTATAGTAACTTGCCTGATATCAGGAATTATAATTTTCTTGATGTTCCCACCATAAAGTAGGTTTTCTACACTTTTAATTCTTACAGTGACCCTGTTTAACCTCTTTCCAATTTTAAGCATCCTTTCTAAACATGTGACTGCATTCTTATAACAACCACTGAACTACTGGCACTTTTTACTTTCAGTGTATAGCCACTGCCATTAAGTTCTAATAAGCCTCTTAGCTTTCTTCAATAATGCATTAACATTTCTGTGATCAGACTTAGGAAGCATTGAATCTCATCAGAAGGACACCTGAAATATGTTGGATGAATCGTATCCTAAAAATGCTGACTTCTTTTCATTGACTACCAGTGGAGTCTTGATGACAGCTCAAAAGTAGACATCAGCACTGTAGATATTGAAAGGTAGGAGGGATTAAATCCACTGCAAGAAATCAGCAGTCTGAATCAGTTATTGGCTTGGAGACATGTAGTTTCTAAATCTTCTTTGTATTATACTCACAAGAGTTTTCTTGCCTTTGTGTAAATGCAAAACGTGTTCCAAGGTGAAACTAATGACTCATCCACTCATAACTGTTTCTATCACTGATTTAAAATATTTTTTCTATTCCCAACACTGATTATTGATAGAGTCATTCAAGCAGTAAAACTAGTATGGGAATTACATTTTAAATTCAAGTCTCACCAAAAAGAGACAAATTGATGGCAATGGTATGTTTCTGTATCATTGAAAACTTTAAAGACACCTCTAAGTTGCACCTGAATAGTAGATGGACATAGTAACTTCTTTGTCTTACTTTAGCTGCTGCCTCCCACTAATAGAGTATTTCTTTTCTTACATGTGGACACAGCATTTTTGCTTCACAGAAAAGACAGACTCATTTCCCTGATTCATAAGACTTAAAAGATTTTTACTTAAAAGGTTGTTTTCTTTTTTTAACTTCTTCATTTTCGATCTCTAACACAATAAGCATCCAGGCTGGACAGTGAATCAGGAAATTTGTGATTTTTTTCTCATAGAATCATAAAATGGTTTGGGCTGAAAGGGATCTTTAAAGATCATTTGGTCAACCCCCACTGCCATGGGCAGTGATATCTTTCACTACATTAGGTTGCTTAAGACTCTATCCAACACAACCTAGAACATTTCCATGGATGAAGCATCCATAACTCTGGGAAACTTGTTCCAGTGCCTCACCATCCTTGCCATTAAAAAAAATCTGCTTTAAGTCCAATTTAAATCAACTCAGTTTCAAGATAAAACCGTTACCCCTTGTCAAATCACTACACACCTTAGCAAAATACCTTTCTGCATAAACTCCCATTAAGTACTGAAAGACCCCAATAAGGCATCCCCAGAGTCCTCCCTTCTCCAGGTTAAATAATTCCAATGCTCTCACCCTTTCTTTGCCTGCTGCCCTGAGCATGGATTTGCCTCCACTCACTCCTTTCCTTTGAGGTACTACTTTCAGCCTGGTGCAGGAGTGATACAAAATCCTCGTAATCTTGGGGGATTTTTCCTCTTGGCTGTCCCTGTTTCTGCCTCAGAGAGAGCAAAGCATGGCTGTCTGTCTCAGAGCACACCCTAAATACTCTATGATTCTATGTGTTTGTGGGAGCACTTAATTGTCAATAAAGGAAAAGTTGAGATACCAACTGAGTAACTTCTGTGCAAACAATTCCTCCAGGCTTCAGCAAGACTTCTCCATACGTAGAGGAATTGGAAGACCAGATGTTTGGGCAGAACCTGAGCTGACATCAAAAGGGTAAAAAAGCCATACAACTTACACTTGTATATGGTATACAGTCAGCTTGTCTCCATCACAATTAAAGCCTGTTTATTTTTCATGTAACAAGATAATTATTACTTTGTTCAATGAAAAAAAGGCTATATTGTGTATTAATTATACGAATACCTTAAGAATATTTCAAATCTTTTGATTATTTCAAGTATGGAGGATAATTTCCATCCTCCCTTTTCATTATTGTTTTAAACATATAATAAGTATGGAATGAAACCACCAGATCATTTGTTCTAGTTTATTAAGCTTCAACAGCTATTACACCCTAAGGCATGGATTAAATGGTTTCCCATGATAATACTACTTCCTTCTTTGTTTACATAATTTCTTAATGGTATTTTCAAAGTCTACCACTCTTGTTAGATCCATATTTTATTTTATTTTAGACAAAGAAGCTAACATTTTCCATTTTTCTTGTGACAAAATGTATTGATTTTCTTTTTTTCATTAAAGACTGACTGTTTTCCAAACTCTAAAGAGATAAAATGAAATTACAGATGAAAGCCTAGTATTTTGTAGTTTTTTCATGGAAAGCACTGTCAGACCAGCCATTAAAATCAGTATTTTGAGATATTGTTTGGGATACGTTACAGTATTAAATATTACAATTAAACCCAAATCTGGCAGATATAACTCAGGGCTTCTAGAAATGCCAGACTTTGAAGGAGGTAGAGGGGGGTGTGATGTCCTAGGGCATCTTAGATGGCACTAATATTTATGCAAGTTCTGAGTCTCTGTTTTAGGATGAGCTGAGTTTGTTTATGGTTTGTTGACTGTGTTAACTTAAACGTTATTAACCTTGATGAGAGACTAGACACTTAATGGAAAAGAAAACATCTACACTTGAATGATTTAATCTGCCAATAGAATTCTGTCCTCGGCCAAAAATTGTTTTCTAGGCTTCCACTGTTGCTAATAAAGTAACATCTCCTTAGGTAACTCATCCAGTTTAGACCCCATGACTTGCTTCCTACAGATGTTTCATTTAATTATACCTACTTCATTTTCTGTGCCCTAGAAGTGATATGCAGTCATATCAGTAGAAAAACGGCATGTGAAAAGTAATACTGTGTCAACCAACCTCATCAGTTTCATTACAACTGTAGATGGTCAGCAATATAGACTTGCAGTGAGATGCCATCTACAGCCATAATTCCACCCTTTTGTGACATAGAATCATGATGCTGCCATTTAATTAAGTAATCACTCTTCAAAGGAGTCCTGCATATTTTAGTGTGTTCTGAGGGATGGACACAAACAGAGTCTAATTTTTCAAGGCACTGTTTGGATGTCTTAACAAAAAGAGTGTGGTTTTTCTTTAGTCAATTCTATACTCTTATTTAATGCATTGCCTCTACACTTCCTCATAAGTGAAGCAAAATATTTGTGAACAAATACTCTCAATTGTGGTGTTTTCTTAATTAGCCACTTTAAAAAGTAATAGAAGTTTAGCATTTAAATGTTTTAAACTTTTTATCAATAATCATGTCAAGTCCTGCACTTGGACCATAACAACCCCTTGCAATGATACAGGCTTTGGGATGAATGGCTGGAAAGATGCCCATCAGAAAAAGGCATATATATATTTATATATTATCTATGCATATCTTTTTACGTATATACATTGCATATGCACATTCATATATACATTTTGTCACATAGCTCTCATCCTTGTAAGTGGAAATATTTTGTAAGTTCTAGTGTTTTCTGTGAAAAACTAAGAGATCTTGGCTGGAGATTTTTAAAATCACAAAACCTGTCTTTCTCACTGTTAACCTCTGCATGTATACACTTGAAGCGTGTAATTCCATGACTACAGAATGACATAGTTTCTAAAGCAGTGGTGATAATCTGTACCCAGTCAGTATTTTTCAATAACTGCTTTTTATGAGCTATAGATGCAGCTGGGAACATTATATCATCATCTTCAGAAATTGTTTTAATTTGAAATAAAACACACAGGGCAAAAACTAATAAAATAAATATGTGTTGGCATCCAAATGACTTTCCACCTGATTGTTTCTACCAGTGGAATAAAAAAATAACCTAGTCTCAATCATATTTCATTTTCTACCCATCTACCAAGCTAGGCATTTTTGTAAGGGGCATTATGTGTTTCTTCCCTGCTCAGCAATACTGCCACCAGTAAACCCAACAACCAGAGAATATGAACGGAACAGAAAGGCATAACATCACAAATGCTGATCTTGAGGTTGTTTCACTCAGTATTTGCTTAGTATCTAGCAGATAAAGAAAATAATTTAACAAATCCAGAATAGCTATGGCTGAGAAACAAAATATTTGATTTGGCATCTTGTTTCAGTGGATGTACATAAATTAATTTTTCATTTACAATTCATTGATATATATATATGAGTTCACTAAACATACAGGGGCTCATTTTGCTCTTCCTTTTCCCACTGAGAATTTCTAGTGAAATCAGTAAACTTCCATGATGATACTGAATTTAGCACCTGAAGTTAGATGACCTAAATAAACAGTGGATCAGACTCCTTTAGCAAAGAAACAGAGCAAAATTGAAGGTTACTCTAACTACTACTTCAGTTACTGTGCTCTTTGGATTATGAATCTTACTGGATGTTCATCAGCCATCCAGATTCGCTTCAGTGAGTCACTCACTTAATCCCATGAGAAACGTGAAAGGAGATTCATATACCTTTAAAGGATTTGTTAACTCTTTGGGGAAAATTAACTCATTCAGAATTCCCTTTATTGCACAGATTTCTTCAGCTAGTTGGGGAAAAACTACTGCAGAATAGCAGGGCAGTGAGCTGACTATGAATGACAAGTAGTAAGGAAATCTACAACTGCAGCTAAAAGGAAACAACTGTTGCTAGCCACAGCTGCCTGCTTATTTTCAATTTTTCAAAACCTCTTACAAGATTCATAGTTTATTCTTGTCAAGGAAATTTTCTTCCTTAAGAGCAATATTCAGTTACTGATTTGTTATTCTGGAAATGAGAGCTTTCTGATATAGTGTATTTGATTTTTTTTTTTTCTCCTCCTGTCATGTGTTAATGGAGCTAAATGTCATGTTTGTTTGCATTGCAACTTCTCCCCTACTGATGTTGCCTGCTGTCTTTGCCCAGTCCCCTTTGTTCATCATCAGCATATCTATTTTTAGGTAATCTCCTTGAGAAAGGAGAATGAGGAGAAAAAAATATAATGTGGACCATCTTGTGTAGGAAATCCATGGCTACAGGAAATTGTGGAATGAGATTAAATAAGAGGGGGAAAAGATGATTATATCCAATTGTCAGTGATGTTAAGGAAGGTATGAACTTTGCCTTCTCTGTCTCACTGGTAAATATGTTTGAAAAGTATTTGTAAACCTCTGATGTTCAGGTTAGCAGAGATTTTCTATTGTCTTTTACCATTTATCTTCCTACAACATGAGCAGTCAAAACAAAAGAACTTCTGTGGGTCCCACAGTAATGAAAATTTCCTGGCAGAGTTAAGCAGGAACATATTTACTGTTTGAGTGCTTTCTTTCTTTTTTCCTGATATAAAATTCAACCATGGTAGAAGAACTTCTAGAAATACTTACTTAAAAGTAGGAAAGAATCAACCTAGCCTCCTTGCAATAGATACATTAAACATGCCAGTGAAGTTCAGTATAAACACTTCAAATGTTGATTAAATAATTTTTAAGGATATTGGTCCCTCTGCACCTGATCAAAGAGCATTGCTTACTCAAGAGTAGACTTCATGCTATACAAGACGCTCTCAGTTGCTGACTTGGCCTTCAACTGTCATTCTGGACAGCATGTGAACCCACAGCTCCTGGGCTGTCAGATCTGCTTGACCAAGTAAGTGCTTTAAAGACCTTAAGTAAATAGGTACACAGAGTCAGGCAAATGAGCTGGAGACAAAAACTAGTCCCTAGACCTCCCACCAGCAGTGTTGGGTACCAGTAACAGATGAATTCCTAGGAAGGTCAGACATAAGCCACATCTTCACCATTCATATAATCAGCCACAGGACCAGCCAAAGTATATGGGGAGAACTGGTGCCTCTTAGCCAGCAGAACATTCTGGAAGGGAAAAATGTAGTTCAAAATAACCTGAAGAGACTCAGTTAAGTTATGGAAAGATGTCCTACCAAACCTTTTTCTTTGGCAGTTCCAGCTGGAGGTAAATAATATTAAATTTCTTTAACTAGTTAAGGTTAGAGAGTACTTCACTGGTCTTTGAAAAAAATGTTTTCTGATTACCTAGTGGAATGTATTTTTTAGGCAATAAGTATTTTTAATTGTTGTGTTGTTATTAAACTCCATTCATCCCAAACTCTTGTGGTTTCCAACTCTTCCATCCTGTCCCATTCAGATAATATTTTTCACTTCCCGCAGAATTGTCACATGAACTTCTCTTGGCAGAGGCAGTAATAGCTATTTCTGTAAGAGGCAAGAAAATTCTGAATTGAAGCTGTGTTTGTCAGTGAGTAGATAAAAAGATACCACTTGAAAGTTTTTCTTCACTTGAAGGTCCCTTCTTGACATATACTTAGATAGTTTGTTGAAAGAATGTTCATCAGATGCAGATTTTCTTTAGCCATAGAGAAATAACTGTAGAAAACATTTTCCTTGTTTCTTTCCTTATTCACTCCCAATATTCAAATCCATGTATTTTCGAGGTTGTCATCAGCACATCTGATTACTGTTACCTCCACTGTTTTCTTAGTTCACTCATGAACTAACTATTCCTTGAAGAGTAAGCATTTCAAAGAGGAAAATAATCTTGTACCTATGATATAAAATTGTACCTGTATACTTCACGGTTGTTGAAGTCTTCCATAGTCTCCCATATCCAAGATTCTTTCCCTTTTTTTTTTTCAACTCTTGATAGAATGTCCACTATACAAATTTTGAATGGTTTTGTCATTGCCATGGTCTTCTTTCCTTGCTGCAGGACTTCACCACTACTACTTTCTAAAGACTTCCTACTCTACTTCCTAAAGTCATTTCCTACCTGCCTTCAAATAACTTTTTTCAGCTTTCTAAATTGATTCTACTCTACCTCCCTCACATGGCTCCAGGTGGCTCTGCTCCACTGTTGATATTCTGTCTGACAGCTTAGAACCCTGATTTCCTCTGGACTTTCCTTATTGTGTGCTAAAGTCTTGATGAAACTGGTTCTCATTACCTAGAGTTGAAAAGAACTTGTAACAGACTCAGAGTATAACAATCCTACTGTTCAGAATTTTTTCAACATTTTAATACATTGTACATGGTCTATAGCTGCCTTCTTGATCAACCTCTTTACCTGAAGAATGATAAATTTCAAATTTTTGTAGAAAACTGGAAAATTCTTAGTTTGAGAGAGGAAAGATGACTATAAATCTAACTGCAACAATCTGTTCTTCCTGGGATAATGTTTTCCATGAGAAAATTATTTGTGTTATTTTTAATAAGCATCATGCAACTTATTACTTTGCCAGCAATACAATCTAATATGAACAAGAAGGCCTCTATTAGCCATTGAAACTAAAGCAAACTCCAATTATATGGAAATTCACCATCAAGAAAGCTACTGTAAGAAAAGCTGGCTAAAGTTCTACGTTAGTGAGAAATTTCTCAATACGATAGGTTTATAACTATTTACATACCCACAGTTCATCAAGATGATTTTACATTATCATGAAATATATTCATATTTTTTCCATCCGTATTTCTTTAGAGCTTTAGTTGCTGTTCTTTCATAATTTTATTTCAAATGCCATGAAAGACTGGTTTTGGGCATTCTTAAGGAGACAATTTCTGCACACCTTGTCTTTATTGCATGTCTATCCTGTGACATTGTTTTCCTCGGAGTATCAGCTTCCCAATCTGATATCTGGCTTTTGGTGACAGAGGAACTTTGAACTTTTCATCACCTGTCAGTACCTGCAGAGGTCACTAAACCTTAATCCCTTTAGCATTTCATTTACCAGTACTGTATAGGGTCCATTACAAGGTTTATCCAGCTTTAGAATCTTCTCTTGTCTTTTAATAGTGTAGAACTAGGCTAAATCTCATCTCTTAATAGTTTTTCCATGTGACTTTACACCCTATAGCCATTTCACTTCATTAGAATGGACTCAAATTCTCTGTAAGATATTTCTGGCTTTTTTTTTCAGATTTATTTTCAAACAAATCCCGTGGCAGACACCTATTGTACCCCAGAAGATCCACAGAAGAAGCTGTGTTAGCCCTCAGCTCAAGGTCAAACACGACAGCTTTACAACAACATTTTTTATTGATTGTTGTTGCAGAAGCCACTTAAAGGCACAGGTTATCCTGAACCTTTTTTAATTCTACAAGTAACTAGAAGAAGCTCTTCAGCCTCTGTCACTGTGCAGTAGAGTTTGGTGATCTCCGCTATCTCACTCATCTGCCTAAAACTTGTAAACCTGTAAGTTTTGTGTGAGTTTTGTGAAGATCTTAGCCTAAGGGGATCTTAATAATCCCTGCTAGAGGCACAACTTTCTCATTTCTCAGTGGATGGTCTTTCGACTTGATGTTAGACTGAGTTCCAGCTTATGGCACAGTCACAGGCTTAAATGTGTCCACTCTGTTGTATACACTCAGTATCCCGAAGAGATATTAATGTATCTTACCAACACAGCTACCACAGCAAGCATAACTTTTCAGAGTCCTATCTCTATTTAATATAACAAATTTTCTCAAAGCTCAGTAAGGGTGCTGATAACTCCAGAAACATCTAGGAAGTTTAAAACCATGGTTCTATCAGAATGTTTACTGTTTCTAATAATCATACTAAGGTCTGGAGTACTGTCGGCAAATACCCTCCTTTCTCCTCTCATTCTAGGTGATGTTAGATGTTCTGGAGCCCATGTCCATTGTGTCAGTGCCTAAAGTTAGGTGAAATGAGCACTAGCCCGTGTAATTTTATCTGAGTTTCTTATGTTTCAGTTTTACACTTAAAAACAGAATGGAAGTCCAGTTTGAGAATTAATCATTTGTTGTTTATGATAACTCTTTAAAATAATATGCAGCATTTTGGAGGAAAGGAGGTAAAGGTGATACATGAATTCAAAAAAACCTTTAGGCTCCATACTGCACTGCTACTGGATTTTATAAACTCCATTCATTTATTAATATATTTGCTTTGATTGTTCCTCTTAGCTACTGTGATTATTATCTGCACAAATTTCTCACCTTTTAAGTGGCAGAGATCCAGGGTTAAAAGATGTATTCCCATTATATTTAATTAGGTTCATTTGCTGCTTATCAAATCAAGAACATTATGTGCACAAGAGACTTTATCATCTACTCAAAGAGATTTTTATTTTTATTGCTTTCATAAGAAATGGCTTAGACAATACTTTTTAACTATGGATCTTTCTCTTTATGCTTTTTAATTATAGGTAATTACAGCCCCTAACCCATGTAGATTATTCTGCTGTAAAAAAATGCACTAAACTGTGAAAATCAGATGCATAGCTAACGTTTATTACTTATTTGCTTCACAAATGTGTTGGAATACAACCCAAGTAGAACTTTTAGCTTCACCAAGGCAAAGGGAAACTACATCCAGGTGCAAGGACACCACCAGTTCAATCTGGTGTGACCAGTGGTGAGAAACGTGGATTTCTTTCAGCTTTTCAATCAAGAAGCAACCATACGAGTTTGTCTCAAGACATAGTCTCAAAGGCAGCAGCCTGCCGTGTCTTACCAGAAGGCAATTACATTAGTGAGTTTTATAAAAATATACCAAAGTCTAACCACACCCCTTTCCAGTGGACAGGCCCAGTGTGAGCAGAGGAGATGAATTAGGTCAGCCGAGGGTTCCTATGCAACAGCAACAACCTCAAAACCTGTCTCCTCAATGCACATGGTGTGTTTTCACAGCCCATGACTCAGAGATGGAAGCAGGGGCCATCCTTGGTACCACACAGGAGACTCCAAATCCTGAAGCATTACTAGGGTCACCACTTGTGATGTGAATTTTCTGAGAAGTCAACACTTCTGCTGAAGGTTTTTGCATTAAAATGAAACTTAAACTAAGGTTTTGGCATAACCTCTGACACAATGCAAAGCATATCATGTGTCTAATATTGTCTTCGTCTCAGGCAAGCAAAGTGCTAACACAAACACTTCAAGAGGTAGAACGTGACCCTATCAGTATATGTATACTTTTAGTATGCTTTCTCATTCACAAAATGTTGTGGCAAATCTCTCAC
Organism: Piaya cayana; assembly: GCA_013389865.1. Classification (NCBI taxonomy): domain Eukaryota; kingdom Metazoa; phylum Chordata; class Aves; order Cuculiformes; family Coccyzidae; genus Piaya; species Piaya cayana. The sequence continues at coordinate 19,629 of WAAB01024965.1, forward strand.
AGAGGAAAATCACAATGAATTAAGTGGCTAGGAACCTGACAAAACATGAATAATACTACAGTCTTCCACCTCTCACAAGCACTATGTTCAGCATCTGCACAGCAGATATTTTTGCTTTTGCAAAAGTGCATTCCTTAATAAAGAGGCAGAGCTGATTATCTGAACTGACAATTTCTAAAACACTTTTACCAACGTTTTCTTTCCAAAGGAGCAATAAATATTTTACAAAAAAATGTTTCACAGTTCACAGCACAGAACTCCAGCATTCAGTTAAAAGCATTCTGCTAAAATACTGCCATCTTACAACAAAATCTGAAGGTAAATGGACTGTTACAGACTAATCTAGCATATTATAATTTTGTTCCACAACTTTTTGCTACTTTTATTAGCTCTTTCTCTTTGGCTATTGAGGGAGAGGTGTAACAGTGAACATTAAGAATATATTGATGTACAATGAGTTTGATATATCCATTTTCTATTCATAGCACTCCTTTCCTTGAATGGTGACTTCACCTTCTGTCAGCCCTCAGGACTGATTGACTATGACTCGTTTAAGCTAGTAATAGCTTAATCTTCAAAGGTTTAGAAGTTCAAGCAGAAGATGGTTGTCTGAACTGGGATTCATATTTTATCCTGTCTACAAATTAGCCTTGAAGAATTTTGAAAATCCTGTTGTTTCATGATTTTAGAATAATGAGTGGCATTGAATGCTTTGCATTTCTACCTCAGATCCCATATAAAAGAAGGTATATAAACTTTATGAACCAATATAAAATTATTGTATATTTTTTTAATGGCAAGTCTCTAAATGCAGTTTAAATTTGTAAGATTTTGGTTAGTGTTGTTGCTGCATAATATATTTACAAATTAGTACACATATATATTTTAGATGAGCTTTCCTTATTAGCTTTTGCAAATGTCAAGAGTCATTTTTGTAAGGAAAGAGGAATATGTTCAAGAGGTATTCAGGAACACAGGATAACAAGCAGCTCTTGAGAGGTCCTACCTTTGTGAACAAAGATAATCCCCTTGTTTGCTGAAGCAAAATATCTTCCCTTTCCAGAAAGTCTCACTGAATAAACATCTTAGATACTCCTATACTGGACAGATGGCAAGGAGGTAAAATATCACTGTAGCCAGTTGTTCTCCACTGGGCACAAGAAGAAAGGTTTAAGGGATCTTTAGAGAAAATTTTCTTTGCAGTTAAAATCTTGTATTGATTTTGTGTGTGATATTTTTTATATGAGAACTATAGCTATAATCTCAGAAGAGGGAATTATATTCCTATGTAGCAAGGAGAGAAAGTGATCATAGTAAGGACCTTGAAATCTACCACTATGATCAATTCAAATTTCTTGGTCCATAAGATTGTCACGAGGAGACATTTTCAATTATTAGCAGCCACTTGTAAACAAATATAGGTAAAACCATTACTAAAATAATTTTTGTTAGCCTGTATAAACTGACATCATAAATGGAGAGAAAAAACCATAGAAACCATTCTCTGGGGCGTAAGAGTCTCAAATGTTTTCCTGTTTTTGTACTGGTGTGTTTTGTTACTTGAGCAAATTTTATAAGTTAAACATTTCAGTATAAGAACTTTATTTTTCACAAGCAAACAACAAAAGAAACAAATCATAGAATAACCAGGTTGGAAGAGACCCACAAGATCATCGAGTCCAACCATTCCTATCAAACACTAAACCATGTCCCTCAGCACCTCGTCCATCCGTGCCTTAAACACCTTAAATGTTTTAAGCATCCCCAAACACAAGGGAAATATCTAACAGGTTTGG
>WAAB01024966.1:7845-18456 GCA_013389865.1 Piaya cayana
TTTTTGAGGGCCTTAGTTCTGTTTCCAGGTGCAGATGTTTTAGAATCTATTGTTAATTCCCATCTTTCAAGTTACTTCAGTCTGCAACTAACGAATCACACAGATTGTACCAGACTCCTAGATGGAGTTGTTCACTCTCACATATATCGTGATCTGTTTCTACTGTGCTTTTTTGTTGTCTTTTTTGTTTTGGTTTGGTTTGGTTTTTCCTAAGGATGTTCTGTAGCTTAACTTCAAACTGTCCTTTCAGGCTGATGCTAAGTTTCATCTATATTCTGTTTCATTTCAAGAGATAAATGGAGGTCTCTGTTCCTGTTTGGCTGTCTCTGATCCACCTCTTCTGTACCTGGTATGGATGCACACAGTGTTGGCTTTTATCTTTCAGTCAGTTTCTGCTTCTTGTGGACACCTGCCATAATCCATTCCTTTCATAATGCAATGCTGTGGGGAAAACGCTTTATTCTTTCTTCATGTTTGCTTATACCACATGTCAGTATTTGGAGTTGGAAACTGTTTTTCCCGTTCTCTATCAAATCACAGGCAATGGGCTGGACTCCGTAATGTAGGACAAATTTAACTGGAAATAGTGTATTCCTCTGAAATACATCTGTAATTAACATTAGATGTGGGGAGAGATCTCTTATACACTTGAAAAAAATCCCCAACTCAGGAAAAACTGTGGAGGTAAATGGCTAAGGAAAATTTTGCAGCACTTGTTTCCTTAACTCAAGAACTGAAGTTGCTTCTTCTGCTTTTAAATGACTGTGGAAACAAGGAGGGACCACAAGAGCCATCAGCAACATTTACAGAACATTTACAAGGGCTCTCCTGTACTGGCTTGAGTTTTCTTCCTTTTCAGAGGCTTAACTTTTTGATGCTATCTTATAAAGCAGGTTGGAATCCTGGGGCCAGCCAGGAATCATAAAGCTATTTTCAATGGGCCACACTCTGGTTGTCCTAAGAGCAACACAAAAGCTTTGCCTGGCCCTGTCAGTGCCTCAGTACCTGGTACAACAGTTGGAAAAAGTCAAATGGCCTTCATTTGTCTCTTGAGTTAAGTATTTTGTCACATTCCATTAAAATTTAACCCATGACATTTCCCTGGAATAGATGAGTGGAAGATCGTATGAACATTTCAGCTTAAGTTTGCATACATGCTCAGTGTGCAGCAAATGGCATTTAAGGGAATGTTACTAACATTGTCAGGAAATATAGTTCAGCTCAGAATTTTACTCCCAATGGTCCAAGCTTTTGCAGTCAGATCAACAAAAAGAAAACAACTTTGAAAAGCTGTCCTTTTATACCGATGCCTGAACATTACAAATTGAAAGAGCCCATGTCTGAAGGAAACTTACAATATTTCCTAATATGTGAGCGTAACAGCTTTCTGGGACCATTTCAGCTACCCTGCAGCATCCTTCTTGGCCTTCAGCAACCTTGATGTGGGAGGGAGACTTGCATCCCAGATGTTTATATTAATAAACTTTTAGTTAAGCAAGCATGCACATCCTAAAAAGTAGCTCAAACTCAATCATGGTGTTTAGTGGATGATGGTTTGCCCTTGCTTGATTTTTCTGTTTATTTATTTATTAAATTTATCACTGGCACATAGGACAGCAGACTGAAAAGTTAAAATTCCTCTCTTAAGTATGGATCTGAAAAAAAAAACCCAGATGGAGTATTTTGATGGCATGGATGGTTTTGGGTGGTTTTTTTAAACAAAGTTCCCTCAGAGGCTTTCCAAGGAAATTTTCAACAACTTGGAAGGAAGGAACAGCCGCCCCAACGAATGCAGCAAGCAGCAAGCTTTGTGTAAGACCTCTGACTCTAGCAAGGGTAGCAGAAGAAGGGTGGCCATGGTGTGGCACTTGCTCAGTGTGTCACCTGCCTTGCAGAGGGGTCCCGGGAATCGGTGGCTGCAGGGACTCCCCGGCAGCCCCGGGATCTCGAGAGGCAACAGTACCACCTGGTGGCTACCGGCACCTCGCTGCTCTGCACACACCGCGTTTTGGGAACCTCTTCGGTGTGTCAAGAAACTGCAGCCTATCCTACCTGCCTAGGTGGCTTTTATCCTCCAGCGCTGCCCGTTGCTCTGCGTGACAGGAGAACTGAAGCTCCTAAGTGCTTTGTGAGACCTTATCTGGAGCACTGTGTCCAGTTCGGGAATCCCCAACATAAAAGGGACATGGAGCTCTTTGAACGGGTCCAGAGGAGGGCTACAAAGATGATCAGAGGTCTGCAGCACCACATACGAGGACACGCTGAGAGAGTTGGGCGTGTTCAGCCTGGAGAAGAGAAGGCTCTGAGGAGACCTTAGAGGGGCCTTGAGTACCTGAAGGGGGTTACAAGAAACCTGGGGAGGGGCTGTTCACAAGGACTTGTAGAGGCAGGACAAGGGGGAACGGCTGTAAACTGCAGAGGGGCAGATTTAGACTAGACATAACAAAGAATTTCTTCACCGTTAGAGTGGAGAGGCACTGGCACAGGTTGCCCAGGGAAGTTGTGGCTGCCCCATCCCTGGAGGTGTTCAAGGCCAGGTTGGATGGGGCCTTGGGCAACCTGATCTAGTGTGATCACAGAATCACAGAATCACTGGGTTGGAAGAGACCCACTGGATCATCGAGTCCAACCACTCCCACAAAACACTAAACCATGTCCCTCAGGACCTCGTCTACTCGTAACTTAAACACCTCCAGGGAAGGCGAATCAACCACCTCCCTGGGCAGCATATTCCAGTGCCTAATGACCTTTTCTGTAAAAAACTTCCTCCTAATCTCTAACCCAGGGGCGTTGGAACTAGATGATCTTTAAGGTCTATTCCAGCCCAAACTAATCTATCATTCTATGATTTATGTCCAGGACGCAAACTGTTGCTATTCGTATTAAGGTCCTAGAGGATCAGCCAAGAAGCCTCCCAGTTCTGGGTGCTGCACATAAAGGCACAAAACCAGCCTATGTCTCTCTGAGTTGGAAACTTCCATCAGCCAACCAGGCTGAAAATCTCAACAAAGACATGGTAAGTTCGCTGAAGACAAACCAGTTTTAAGATCTTTAGTTCTATAGTATGCTGGTGCGTAACTCAGTGTGGGATGTCCACTCTGCATTTATTCAGCCTTCCTGAGAGAGTGGCAGGCTTCTTACTACTCTGGGTTTAAAAAAGATAAAACAAAATAAAAGAAGAGTGAAGAAGCATTATTATTGTGTAAAGGAGAGACTGTACCAAAGACAAATTAAAGAATTTGCCAAAAGCACAAGAGAGACCTGTTCTAACAGCAGGAATAGAATAACTGTGTATTAGTTGAACCTAGTGCAGTAAACAGAAGTGTTTGTTCTTAACTGATATAAGTCCTCTGGACTTGAGTCTGCTCTGGATTTAGAAAAGTGGAGGTAGGAACAGAACTTGCTTGATAGCCACTTATTACAGCCATTCCTCACTTCCCTGAGAATTATCATCAATCAGCCTTTTAAGGGTGTTCTCAGAGAAGGGAATGAAGAGCAAACGTATCATTCCCTGTGCTGTTGTATGACTAACCTCTAGCAAAACCGAGGTGAACGAGTGTTTCATCTGCTGTCCATGGTAAAATATTCCAGGGTCACTGACTAACCCCTTTTCTCTGGAAAGTGAAGAATGGTAGGAATAAATGTCTCAAGAGAGAAATTCTGTTCTTTCCAGATCTGTCTGAGAAGTCATATATATCTGATTAACTGTTTCCAGATAATATAATGCATGGACACTGTTAGTTCGCAACAAGACTCCTGGTTAGTTTAGGTATAATCCAGTTCTGAGTTCTTACTCTGAATGTAAACCTGACCTTAACACCAAGTTCACATCTATATATATACAAGTCTTGACATTGCTGAAAATCCAGAGTCAATAAAGAATTTTACTTTTCAATTAATCAAGATTTTTACACCCAAAACTTTCTGTACAGACTGGTTTTTTTTTTTTTTAGAAAAACAAAGCAAGAGAAAACAAATTGCTGTGGTTACGGTCTTAATAAAGAGCATGTGGGAAGTAATCTGTTAGCGTCAAAACAAAATTAGACAGGATTTTTTTAACACTGAGTAAATTGGGATATATTAAGTACATTGAATGAAGTTAAGATGACAACAAAAGCCATAATAATTTCACCGTCAGTTAAAGGTGCAATTGCCAGAAAATTGAAAAATGTAGGGAAATTCTCTGTAGTGCTCAAAGAATCAATGTTGGCCATATGTGGCAGTACAAAGCTGATGTGGATCTGACATCTTTCCACTGCAATCTCTGGTGTGTGAAAGTCATTGTGAAGTTTAATTGAAGTTGGAGGAAGATGGCTCCTGAGAGAAGGCATTTGTTTTAACTTTTTTTCAGGAAATGAATGGAATCTTTGATTTTCTACATGCAAAGGACTCAGGCTTTCATAGATAAAGATGGACTATTAAAATTATTAACTTCTTCAATTATGGGGAAAGCAAATACTCAACCAAGGTAATACTTCAAGCTGTTAAAATTATTTCATCATTAATAGGAAGAAAAAATTAGTTTCCTTATGAATATAATTGAAGATGGAAATTCTAACATGACCCCCGTCATCATGCCTATCAGAAAGGTGCTTAAAATTGACTTGAACATGACTGTACTATGGCTAGTTTTCAAAAGAGTTACTGTAAACTCACTGCTGCTTTGCTGTCTGCTCTCTGCCCCATTCTGTCCACTTAAGAGTACAAAAGCTTCTGCTCAGAGATCTTTCTTTCATGATGCATGTGCTGATTGATGAGAAGCTCGACATGAACTGGCAGCATGTCCTTGCAGCCCAGAAGGCTGACTGTATCCTGGGCTGCATCAAAAGAAGAGTGGCCAGCAGGTTGAGGGAAATGATTCTGCCCCTCTATTCCTCTCTTGTGAGACCTCATCTGGAGTATTGTGCCCAATTCTGGAATCCTCAACGTAAGAAGGATATGAAGCTGTTGGAATGGGTCCTGAGGTGGGCTACAAGGGTGATCAGTGGGCTGGAGCACCTTTCATACTAGGACTGGCTGAGAGAGTTGGGCTTGTTCAGCCTGGAGAAGAGAAGACTCCAAGGAGACCTTAGAGTGACCTTGAGTACCTGAAGGGAGCCTACAGGAAAGCTGGGGAGGGACCGTTCACAAAGGCTAGTAATGATAAGACAAGGGTCAATGGCTAAAAATTGGAGAGAGGCAGATTTAGACTGGACATAAGGAAGAATTTCTTCATGATGAGAGTGGTGAGGCACTGGCACAGGTTGCCCAGGGAAGTTGTAGATGCCCCATTCCTGGAAGAGTTTAAGGTCAGGCTGGATGGGGTCCTGGCCATCCTGATCTAGTGGGATGTGTCCTTGTCCATGGCAGATGGGTTGGAACTAGATGATCTTTAAGGTCTTTTCCAACTCAAACTATTCTATGATTTTATAATACTCCTTAGGTGGACATGTAAACAGAGAATGTAGATCTGCTGTATCAGTACAAAACTTACCTGTTGTGACGACCTGAAAATCCTTTGCAGTGCGACTTGTGTCATTCATTAATTTTGAGGCATATCCTTGTTCCCACATTTCTATGGAAATGTGCAGTAGGAAGCAAGTGTTTTCACAGAGACTGAAATCCTGGCTTGAATTCAGTGAGTGAGTTTTATTTGTTTGCCAGGAAGCCACCATCAAGGACCCCCATTTCCTCCTCTGTAAGCAGGGACACTGCCAAGGATTTCTGGTGGTAGCTGCTCTGACATCTGCAGTTGGAAAGTGTTGAGTATATATCATCGTTGTATCATTTCTAAGGAATCAGACCATACCAGGACTCTGTTTTCATTCTCTCATTCATCATTCTTATGACAACCCATTCACACTCCCAGCCTATAAACCAACATAAATTTGTTTTGTTCTGCCCTGTAAGTGACATATACTGCTGACTTGAAGGCTGGAATATAAACATAAAGTTAATAATATTCTTATGAAAGGGATATAGTTCTAGGACATACACAGTTATAAAGAATTCCTTTATTTCCTTTTTTCACCAGTGGAAGACATCAGTTTATGTTATAAAGACATTCCTTTGTCTTCAGCAAATGTTTGTTTTGTGCTGTGTGTGGAGAAAAATTTTAAGCTAATGATTTCAGAATAAATAAGTCACTGGTTTACGAAGATAAATTACTATTTCATTATAGTTGAAATTGAATATCTCCCTAATGTGAAAATTGATTTTGCGTATTCTGTGTTATTTAGACCTTGCATATTTTTTTTACAACACTAAAAGTTAGAAACCCTTAAACTTGAGACATTTTTAAAGGCTGTAGACATTTTAAAAACAGTGTTATAGTGCACAAAGGGAAAGGGAAACATTTTATTAGTTAATTTTAAAATGTTATCTGAGACTTCAAATAAAATAATCAATGAAAAAAAGTTATATAATAGCAATCACATCCTTATACTGTTTTGAATTGCTGAAAAACACTGAACAGTCTCTTAATAGCAGAGATGTTCTTGGAGTAATATAGTGCATTAAGTCAAGAACACCATGACACCTCAAAAAAGAGTATAGACATGCTAATTTAGCTAGATATTAAAGACTAAAGAGATTGTTATTAAAATAAAAATGCTTATACTTTTGAAGATATATATGCATATACTTAAGTACCTAGACAGATCATGATTGGAATGCCCAAAATATTCTTGTTATAATGATAAATAAGGGGAAAGTAATGTTTGTTTCCTTTGTTATATCTTGGAGTTCCTTAAATAGTGTTGTTATCTGCATTGTACAGCTCAGTCTTGCCTATTGGTATTTTGGGATCTGATGCTTCCTCATGATTTGAGGACCTGCAGGCACGGTTAGTCTTGTATTTCTTCCTGCTGTCAATACTTCTTTTTTCAAGTACAGCTCTGCAATTTTGTAGTAATTACTTCATAGCAGGAATGACATAAGGAGCCACGGCCTCCATGATTTACTTCTATAAAAGTCCTCTGCTTTTTAGATGCAAAGGCTTTCACAAGTATCCTTTCCTATCATGGTATGTTTTCTGTTTCATTAAACCTTCCTACACACATGGGCAATACTTCTGTTTTACCATTAGGTTGATACCATCTAGGCTCATTCTAAGCTTTGTACTTTAGAACTTCTGCAGTTTAAAGTTAGAGTTTTAAAGCTGCTACTCCATTTTTACAAGTTTCATCATGCCCTGGTCAGTAGACTCAGAGGAGAAAAGAGCAGTTTCCAAGCCAACATGGAAGAGCCTGCTCACATTAAAAATACCTGATTCTCTTACCCAACTTCTGCTGGTAATCCATGAATATATAGTTAGTTCTGTTGATCCTGTCTTATCTGTCAGCCCCACAGAAATGTCTGGGAAAACTTAGGCACCCCTAAGCAGTGTCCAGTGTTACCATTAAGCAAATGAAGTGAATGCTTTGACACCTAGCTCACACAGTCACACTTCTCAGTAGAAAACCGTGTTGAGGTGTTTGTCATGCAGGTTCCTACCTGTTGATAGAAGGCAGCATAAGCTCACATTATGATCAACAGAAAACAGTAAAAGTAGTCAACAAAACTCATTGTATGATTCTGACTCTGTTTGTCACTTCAAAAAACCCCATCATATCCCCTAACTCCTGTGTTATATCTGCCAGTCAGGTAGATATTATAAGGCATTTTATCTTGTTAGGTGTTCCAGATGATGTTAGATCTCTTTGCCTGGGCAATTGAATCAAGTTACTAATGTTAGACAGATCTTGCATTTCCTAACACTTGCAAATTTACCTTTCAAAGACATATTGATTTTTACACCTAGCTCCGAGTATTTGGAGTAGAAATAGCCTTTCCATGATGCAATCTGAACTTTACCTATGTTCCGCATGAGCAATTTTTCTTTTCACATACTTAACTATATCTTCATCTATCACAGTAATTTGTGCAAATTTTAAATTTATAATTAAAATGGTTGTTTCTGATGTTGAAAGTAATGATTCAGTCGCAGTATTTAGCTCCTCTTGAGCAAATTCAACCAGAAAATATTTTCTAAGATATCTGTTGATGGCAATTATCTTTGTGTTAATTACAGAGCCTTCTCATTCTGTAAAGCGTGTGTACTTGCCCTTCTTCATGGTTAACTTCAGTCTCACTCTGACGCTTTTTGGAAAATGGGTTTGCATCTTAAAGATTTAACAGTCCTACATGAAATCAGGACATTGTTGAAGACTGCCAATTGCCTTTTCATTGCACTTGCTCTTTACTATTTCATGTTCATTTTTTGGTTTCTTTGAGCTTTACTTTTGTTTTACCTCTGATATTATTATGAATCCATGTTTTGAAAAAGCTCATCCAAAAACTTTTTCTTTAAATATGTAATATGTTCTGTTTATTTTCTGGTGACTAAAACAATTTACTTTTTTATAGATTGAACTGAGATGTTCTATCTCAAGTCTCTAAGCAACATTGTAATCTGTTCTCAAACTAGGGATTCTGCCAACCCTTCAAAATTGCATGTCTATCTTCATACCCTTTGGGGTAACATAAATGCTTCAAAAATCTTTCCCTGTTTTTGAATTCTATTGAAACTGATACAGTTCTTTCCCTTTCTGGAAGGACAGTATAATTTCAAATCTATTTAGAACAGTTAGATAACCAATTATTGCTCTTTTTGTAAGCACAAGTTGTTAAGCAAATTTAACACTTCAAACAGTAAAATAAGAATAATAGAAAACTTTTACTAATGTGAGTTTCACCAGTTCTGCACACTTTCTGAAAAAAAAGTAGATTTTACCTTTGAACCTCTTTTTGTCATATATTGCATTCCTAGACAGTTTCAGCTGCAAAGGAATACAACTACAGAGCCACCTAATAGCAAAGAGATGCTGCATATTTTACCATCTTTCTCTTCTCTTCAAGCACCTGTATGCATTGCTTACATCTGCTTACATCTAGCATCACTCCAGGCTCAGATTTTCTGTGTAGAGTTTACAGGCTTAAACGTAATAACAAAGAACTGAAGGACCACATGAAAAAGTTTGAAAGGGAGAGAGAGAAAGAAAGAGAGAAGTGTTATCATCGAACTAACTTTTCAGTTTAAAAATGGTAAAAGCAGAGTGTTCCAGAGTGTTGGATTTCAGTTTTAGTGGTAAAAGTCTGAACATTTTTAGAAATTACTATTCATAGAGTTAGCATATATTTTGAAGATAGACACTAGACAGTTGCCTTGGGGGAAAAGCTCAAGGGAATAGGAAAATTCTAGAATGTATTTAATTCTAAAATGTTTCCCCTCACACTTGAATTTTTTTGTAGTTCTATGTCATTGTTGCATCAGTGTACATGAATATGGATGGCTGAATAAAAGAAAAGCTTATAAATATATTTGTATACAAATTCAAACATTCAACATACATAGATGTATTTGTATATATGAGGAAAGGGGAGATGGACGTTTGTTTTGTCTGTGTATTTCTCACTGGTTGAAACAAACTTTTTGAAAAATCTTAGCCCAGATACAGAAACATACAGATTTTAATTGCATAACAGCAATACTCTCTGTATTTGAATTATTGTACAGAAGATAAATGTCTATTCATAATTGTGCTAATGTAAATTAGAAAAGGATGTGAAAGAAGAGTTTTCCAGGTTTCTCTGCAGAATACATATGAGACTCTAGCTGTGGAGGACCAAACAGTGGACACTATGGGTCCCAGTCCATCTACACCAGAGGAGGGGCCAAGACCCGATTGACACCCTACACCCTACTACCTCAACTGCCAAAAGGAAGAAAATGTGAGTCATAGTTGTAGGAGACTCCCTGCTGAGGGTAATAGAGGGTCTGATATGCCAAGCATACTCTATTCGTAAGTAAGTCTGCTGTCTCCCAGGAGCCTAGGTTAGGGGTATCACTAATAAAGTCCCCAATCTTGCACAGCCCTCAGACTACAAGGGAAGCCCTCATGTCTGCCTTCCAGTACCTGGAGGGACCTACAAGAAAGCTGGAGAGGGACTTTTTTACAAGGGCATGCAGTTATAGGAAGAGAGGGGAGTGGCTTTAAATTGGAAGGGGAAGATTTAGATGAGACATCAGGATGAAATTCTTCACAGTGAGGGTGATGAGACATTGGAATATGTTGCCCAGGGAATCTGTGGCTGCCCCATCCCTGGAAGTGCTGGTCAGGTTGGATAGTGCCTTGAGCAGCCTGATCTAGTGGGAGGTGTCCTTGCCAATGGCAGGGGCTTGGAACTAAAGGATCCTTAAGGTCCCTTCTAACTCAAGTCATTCCTATGATTCTATGAATCTAAATTATGAAGGAAAAAGGCAGAAATCATATACTTGGTCTAAGCTTCTTTATCTGGAACATTTCAGAAAAAGCGTTCACCCACTGTTGTCTTCACTACCTCAGTCTTATACATAAGCACAGTTGACAGCTCTTCATTCCTGAATTCTGCAGAAAATGTATGATTTTTTAAAACAAACTCACACAACTTTCTTTTCATTACATCTTTCCCACTGTGTCTATTTGTGTTTAAAAATATTACATCTCAACATTTCTTGTCTACATAACCATATAGATACATGGTATATATATTTTCTTTTAACAGTGATGTTTTATTACTCGCTCAGCAATGGTCATCAGTGTTCTGCATGTG
>WAAB01024966.1:18844-29888 GCA_013389865.1 Piaya cayana
CATGAATATGGATGGCTGAATAAAAGAAAAGCTTATAAATATATTTGTATACAAATTCAAACATTCAACATACATAGATGTATTTGTATATATGAAGAAAGGGGAGATGGATGTTTGTTTTGTTTGTGTATTTCTCACTGGTTGAAACAAACTTTTTTTGAAAAACCTTAGCCCTGATACAGAAACATACAGATTTTAATTGCATAACAGCAACACTCTCTGTATTTGAATTATTGTACAGAAGATAAATGTCTATTCATAATTGTGCTAATGTAAATTAGAAAAGGGCGTGAAAGAAGAGTTTTCCAGGTTTCTCTGCAGAATACATACGAGACCCTAGCTGTGGAGGACCAAACAGTGGACACTATGGGTCCCAGTCCATCTACACCAGAGGAGGGGCCAAGACCCGAATGACACTCCACGCCCTTCTACCTCCGCTGCCATAAGGAAGGAAATGTGAGTCATAGTTGTAGGAGACTCCCTGCTGAGGGTAATAGAGGGTCCGATATGCCAAGCATACTCTATTCATAAGTAAGTCTGCTGTCTCCCAGGAGCCTAGGTTAGGGGTATCACTAATAAACTCCCCAATCTCGTACAGCCCTCAGACTACTAGGGAAGCCCTCGTGTCTGCCTTCCAGTACCTGGAGGGACCTACAAGAAAGCTGGAGAGGGACTTTTTACAAGGGTATGCAGTGATAGGAAGAGAGGGGAGTGGCTTTAAATTGGAAGGGGAAGATTTAGATGAGACATCAGGATGAAATTCTTCACAGTGAGGATGGTGAGACATTGGAATATGTTGCCCAGGGAATCTGTGGCTGCCCCATCCCTGGAAGTGCTGACCACGTTGGATAGTGCCTTGAGCAGCCTGATCTAGTGGGAGGTGTCCTTGCCAATGGCAGGGGCTTGGAACTAAAGGATCCTTAAGGTCCCTTCTAACTCAAGTCATTCCTATGATTCTATGAATCTAAATTATGAAGGAAAAAGGCAGAAATCATATACTTGGTCTAAGCTTCTTTATCTGGAACATTTCAGAAAAAGCGTTCACCCACTGTTGTCTTCACTACCTCAGTCTTATACATAAGCACAGTTGACAGCTCTTCATTCCTGAATTCTGCAGAAAATGTATGATTTTTTAAAACAAACTCACACAACTTTCTTTTCATTACATCTTTCCCACTGTGTCTATTTGTGTTTAAAAATATTACATCTCAACATTTCTTGTCTACATAACCATATAGATACATGGTATATATATTTTCTTTTAACAGTGATGTTTTATTACTCGCTCAGCAATGGTCATCAGTGTTCTGCATGTGGCAACAGTCACAGGAGGGATAGATATGGAACATCTGCCCTTTTATATTCTCCTTAGGATCTTTTTCACAAAAATGGATTGTCTGCTTGCCATTTTCTTTTCTCATTATAACCTTTGTCATGTGTGAGCTCCCTGGGCTCTAACGTCTCTTTCTTCATGAATTAAAGGGGGAATTCTCCACTTCTTTGACCTTTTCAGTATGCTGTGTTTCAGTGGGGTGGCATTTCCACTCCTTAAGATTACAACCTGCACTGACTAATCAGCCAATCAAATGTCAACTGTGAATGTAAAATCAATTAGTGTTGCTGTCAAATCCAAACCTCATCCAACATATTCTGGCCTCCTCTGCCACAATCCACTGACAGAATTAAAGCTCTGCTGACAAGAGTTTATCACTAAATGGGCCTGATCCTTTTACACATACTGGAGAGCATTTTACTTAGAATCACAGAATCATAGAATAGTTTGAATTGGAAGAGGCCTTAAAGATCACCTAGTTCCAACCCACCTGCCATAGACAGGGACACATCCCACTTTACTGGGCTGCCCAAGGTCCCATCCAACCTGACCTTGAACACCTTCAGGGATGGGGCATCCACAACTTCCTTGGGCAACCTGTTCCAGTGTCTCACCACTCTCACGGTGAAGAAATTCATTCTTATATCTAGCCTAAATCTGCCACTCTCCAGTTTGTACCCGTTCCCCCTTGTCCTTTATGCTACCCTATTTGACTAACATAAAGATGAATCAATGTTATGCATATCTCAGAGCATGGCATAATGGGTAATTCAGGAGTTAAATTCAGTATTGCCTTTAGTACTGTCGTTTGTGTAAGTACTGTCATTTCAGTAAGACATTACATGCTTTGACTTCCTCCTCGCACGCCTCTCCATGAGAGGAAAATATTGAAAACCATGATTGTTAAATTAATAGCTTCCCATCTGGTGAAAGAGGATATTGGACATCAAAGCTTGACCTGTGGAGGGCTTCCCTCTGAACTGTTTCATATTATTTCCTACTAGAGTTCTTTGTTTAGCACGGTGTTAGTAACTTTTAGACATGGATGCATTGTCCTGAATTTTAAGTATACTCTTGATCCTTGTATTTCCTATTAATCAACTGTTGGCAGCTTCCTACTCAGCATGCAAGAAAATTAATCTCTCTTATAGGCTTTATAGGTCTAGTCTGTACATACAGTAAACAAGGAGATAAGGGTGTCTCACCTGGGCAGTCTTTATTAAAATCTGTTATCCTGTTCATCAGCAGGAAACTGGCATGTGTGGAGAAAACTCTTCCAATTAGTTCTCTAGATATCCCTCTGTCACACCAGGCTAGATAACGTAATGTATCTTTTCTTGCTTTGGTTACTGGGCAGTTAGAAGTCAGGTCTAATTTTCCGGCTTTCCTCTGTGAACATCCACGAAAGAGCATATGAGAGGCAGACTGACTCTCACTTCTAATAGATCGGTTCTGAAGATGGCTCCTATTGCAAGAATTATTGTGCTGTTTAAACAAGTTCTTGGAGGGGAGGAGGTGATGATGAAGACGTTACAGAGAAGGATGAGAATTTTACCTTCAAAATATTACTGTCAGTTGTTTCAGACTTGTTATTCTGTTGTTTCATAACAATATTTATTGTTTACATGCTGTGCCCCCTTATGTCTAAAATGGTTATACAAAAATGAAGTGTTACTGATTTTCAGGTCTTTGGGCTGTAAATGTGAGAAGTGCTTATTATGCTCTTCAGAAAGTTATGGATAATATCAACTTAAAGATGATCAGTTAAACTGTTTCCAAAAAATTGTGTTGGATGTCTGAATGCAGTAGCAACCAGAATCCCTGGCTGTCACAGAAGGGAAACTACAGATTTTTGGTCAAAAGACTGAGTTTTTCCTTGTCTTGTGTCCCTTTTTCTCACCTGTAACAGAAAAAGAAATCAATACCTCAGGGTATTACTATCATTCCTCATACGTAGCAAATAGTCTTACATAAGATGGAAGGTATTTTGAGGGAAAAAAAAAGGTAAGATTCATCTCAACTACTTTGAAATATCTAAAAGCTAGGGAATTACTTCTGGAGTGAAACTCAGACTGGTAAATTTAGATGTCTGTAACCATGACTTGAATCTCGATGAAAATCACATCTTAAACATCTGTTTTAGACCAGAGGAAAACCACCACAGGTGTGTGGTCTAAAGCATTTATATAAGCTCCTCATAAATATGCTTCTAAAATGAAACACACAGCCTTTAGATAAGACATCTTTGTTTTGCAGATGATACCCCCAAAAAGCCAACATGATTTTTGAGGTGAAGTTTCCAAATATGACTTACACCAGTCATCTCACAATACTTACACACAATGGAAATCCCCTTAGAGGGTCTAAGTCTGATCCAGAGACGTTCAACTATCAGTTACAAATTGGTCAATCACTTTTGGAGAGGTAAGTAGCTAAGAAGAAAACAACCTTTGCTGTCAGAATCCTGTTCTTCAGAAAACAGAGATGTCTCAAGGGAAGGATCATGCAGTGAGATATATTTTTCCCGTCTCTGTAATTTAGGACTATCTATCATTTACAGACTGGTGTATTGTAACAACTAGAGCATACATATTATCTGGTTAATCAGAACAAACATTGCTGACGTACAGCTAACTCTCCCTCGGGGCTGTCATGGACAGTTCATTGATCAATTGAAAAGACATTTTCCCTCCCCAGCACATTTTAGTAACTGAGATTGAAGTCTGCATTGCACAGGGGATGAAAGCACAATATTTACATCATTGAGCGTTATTGAGGTTTCCCATGCATCAAAGTCCATCACAAGATTCTTTGGAAAAGGATAAATTTGTACTTCAGTTCTCAATTTGCTAATGTGCCATTGCTAATGGACATGGGTTTGGGGTTTTTTTTGCAAAATATGAGTGGCCTGTATCACAGAGGTTTGAAATATCTTTTCTCTGCTGAAAATACATGTATTTTATGTATTTTCCTAGTATGATGTATACAGACAGTTATAGCCCATGTTTATAAGCACTAGACTTTAAAATAATATTCAAGATTCAAAATGTGCACGAATAAATCCTACAGGTTTAAGTGTTGCATGAACAACAATGTGCCTTCAGCGAGGGCACCACTAAAACTGTGGGTGATCTGAGAAAGGTTTCATTATTGTGTAGTAACTGAATCAGGGCCAATGTGTTCTTCTGGTGTCATTTGCTTGTTTCTATAAGTATTAGGTTATTTGATTTCACTGATATCACAAACATATTTATCTTTTTGCCTTTGCTTCTCTCCCTTGATGCACAGATACTGCTTTGGCATGGTAATTCTGTTGTTAAGACGCAGCCTTGCCTCAGTTCCCACATATCATTTTTGAAGCCTAGGGAAGCACATTGGCCTGTTCCTCTTAGTAGAAATCATTAAAGATTGTTAACATTAATCAAATCATTTCTTTATTGGTAGCTCTCTTCTTAAGTTACTATTTTTCTTGAATGTGTGTTAATGTAGATCATTTACTTTGTCGATATTCTTGCTATTAATACTAATCAAAGAGATTTTTCTACACTTTTGAAGGGAGTTCCTGATCAAAAAGGCTAGGAAAAATCTGAGAAGGGAAGAAGAAGATGGTTCCTATAAAATACACAGGTCTCAGTTTATGCTATAACACTCTGGAGTGAGAAAAGAAACAGTGTATTTCAAATTATCAACAGAGGAGAGCCAACAGGCTGAGAGTAGGGAAAAGCTGATGCCCTAGGATTCTTATCTTTGATGAAAAGAAGATTATAATGGTGCCACACTTAGCTCAGTTGCTCCATAGTTTTTATAGCACTTTTTTCAGTTGTAGTAGAAAAGAAAAACTGATAGAAACTCCAGAATGTATACATTTCACAACCACATGAACTGTTTCTGTGAGTAAAACTTTCTTTTAGATCTACCTAAACCTAAGACTTTGAGCTGCTGGGTCTGACTGAAAGTCCATCTTTAGTAGCTTGTTTCCAGTAACAACCACGAGTAGAAAGAGAGTGTAGGAATTTATAAATACAAAACAACTATGCACTGATAATTCTCCAAATTCACAGTTTTTGACAATTTCAGGTGTAGTGACTTTTAGCTCTTACAAGGACTACAATATAAGCATGACTAAGGTCTTTTAATAGCCTCTAGTTTAAAGAATAGTCTGAAACATCCAAACTGTGTCTATAACTAGACATGTGTGCAACCTTGTACTCCAGTCTCAAATTCCCCTGCTCTTCTACTCTTTGCTTATATTAATAATGAAGCAAATATACTAATTAAGAATTTTTTTGTTTCTAATCATCAAACTACATTGATACAACTTCAAATAGACATGTTCCTTAATACCTTTCTGGAAGTTTCCATTTTAGAAAAAAAAATATATAGTTAACCCAGTCTTTCACATGACCCTTATTTTACATTTGAGCTACTACTAGCTGCTTATCATAGTCTAACTTGTGTCACATTTTAGCAGTTTCTGTGTGTATTGGGGTAAAATAGGCACCACCAACACTGATCAATCCCATCCTAATAAAATTACTGAAGTTAAGTGGGAAGATTTGCCTTCTGGATTTACCTGTTTCTGTGCACTGGCTAGGAAGGAACTGTAGTTACAAAATACATTATTCTTGTGCAAAGGTAGATTTTTTAGCCCTGATATCGTCTGTCTGAAGTACAAGACAGGCTGATGCTACAAGGCTTGGCAAAAATAAACACAACTGAACTGGCCAGAAGGCTGAATTGCATCAGCCTGTCCCTTGTCTTCTCTGATGTAGATGTATTTATATGAACAAAGATAGACATCTTGCCAAAAACTTCTGGAGGAAGGAGCAAAGAATTGTGTTCTGGGTTTTGGTCCAACTGTTATCCAGAGAAATTAATCACTTCTACTTTAATGGAATTCCTTGGCCGTTTTCACTCTGCTTACTTTTTTCTAATCCACTCACCTTTGGAAACTTCAGAGGATTAAGGTTATTTGATTTATAACTCTGGGTTTCTGATGTCTAGCTTCTTTTCCTCATGATCAGATACTAAGCTGTGTTTCTACATTTACTCTGGCTTGAAGATCATTCTTTTCTTCATGGTTACCTGCTCTCATACACCTGACTCTCTCCTGTCCCATGCTGCAAAACTCTGCCTCTAATAAACACTCTTTCAGGAAATAGGTATGATTTGTGCTAATCTCCTATATGCAAGGAATTTCAGAAAAACCTGTGTAACATTTTTCCTGGGAAGACAAGCCCAAGTTTGAGAGCAGATCTATTACAACCATCAACCAAATTTATATCAGATGGTTAGCAATTGCCTTTAGAATGTATACATCATGATTAAGAGTCTTAAAGTGTTAAAACATGTAGAGTATAGTCAAGAAACTGATAAAACACAGATTTTTCCACCACTATTTTTAATGGCATTGCTAACACACATGCAAAAACAAAGTAAGAAAAAACAACCCCAGGCTTTACTAATAGTTAGAGGTAGTTTTCTTTATTCTTTTAAAAAAATATTTCTACCTCATATTATGGAATGCCATTAGAATGCATTTCACAATCCAATAAATTTATGGCCACAAGACAGTAGCCGCAATTTGTGGGGAAATATCAGTGTGTTAATGTGTTGGATAATATTCAGCATGAATAAGATTATTTGGGCTTCTGGGAGATGAAAATCTTGATAGGCTGTGAGATATTAATAATACTGCACTTGTTTTGGTGGCAGTGCCAGATTGTGACAAACTCATTTCAAACCATCTCAGGAGATAAAACAGTCTATAAATAAAGATTTAGTTACATAGTACCTGAACTATGTATTGCTTATAAGCTGTAGACTGTGAAGTCTTAAAATAAAGTACTTATAGTAAAAATAATAAGCTGCTTTTTATATTTTTCCTATATTTTTTTCTTTCAGGAGACATACAACATAAAATACTGGTTTAGCTTATCTGGTTTTATTTTTGAAGAGAGAGTCCAAGCAAGGAGCAACTAGATCTACCTTTTAATGTTTCTGCTATGTGTTCTCTAATAAAAGTTAAGAGTTTAGCTTTAGACTAAAATTTGTGTGAACATTCAGATAGATAATATTGTTGGAGAATGCACGGCAGCTAAATTTCATTAACACTTTTAACTCCTCTTCCAGGGTTTAAATATGGCTGAATCATGATATGAGTTTTGATCCCATTTGAATCTCAAGTTCTGCATTTCTTTCCAGAAATTGTGTTGGTTGATTTACTCAAATAAGCAGCCACATGTATAACAGTCAATGGTTGAAACCATCTCATTTGGAGGCCTCTGNCAGAGCTTGTCTGCCTGTATTACAAATGGGAAGCTGATTGCTTTATAATATGGATAATTTTATTTTTTCATGTTTGTATTTTGCATCTTGGATATCTGTGCTGTACACACTATGTATTGATGTATTTAATTTCAGAAATTTCTTTTTGAATGCAGCGCTAAGGATGAAGTGAATCAATATTTTAAAGGATTTTTATGCTTAAAATATTTTTGTTTACTTTTATTATCAAGTTCAAAAAGTATATTGTATTTATTTATCTGTGAAAGTTAAAGACTGAGTTTTCAGCAGCTGAACCTCTTCCTTGTTTCCAAAGCAATTTGAGCAGAACACCACTGAAATAATCTGTTGAAATGCCGGTTAAATTTTTACTTGCAAATGTTATTCTGTGGCACCTCTAAGTTTCCAGTATCTTCATTTTCAGTATGACCAAGACACGTGATCCATTTTGTACAGCTGCACATAGCTGCACTTATTCCTCACATTTACTGTTTCTTTCTTTTGGTTACAAGCTCAGGTCCTGTAGACCTCTAACTCTTAGATGCTTAAATTACAGGTAGTATAACTGAGGCTTAGCCAAACTGTCTGTGTAGCTAGGTAGCACCTGATCTCTGTGTTTAACTGAGTGTGAATAGTAGGTGAAGAAACCATAAGTGGTGAGAAAGGACAAACCTGTCCCCTTATTAACATAAGTCACAGCTTATATCAGTAAGTCAGGCAAGCATAAAAGTCATGATTCAGCCTAAAGACACTTTCAGACTCTGTAATTTTACAAAACCATACAAGATCTGAAATTGGCAGGCACTTCTAGAGATCATCTAGGTCAGTCCTCCTGCTCACAGAAGGGTCAATGAGAGCAGGCTGCTCAGTACCATGTCTTGTCAGGTTTTCAATATCTCCAAGGATGGAGAATCCACAATTTCAAGGGTCAGATGAGGCAACCGCTAAGACACCACTGATAAGGATGAGACTTAAATCAGGTTCTATGCATGTCTTAGTGTATGTGAGCTCCCTTGAGATTTTCGTGCTCAGGTCTGACTGTGGGCCTTGGCACAGGACAGTAGTAGTCTCATCTAATTCAATTACATTTTTATCTTCCCAAGCAACTGACACAGTAGAGGTAAGCACCATAGAGAATAATATCCTGTAGTCAGGAAATTTTCTGTGGAAAGACTGCTAGCAAAGACAGATCTCTCTGTCTTCTTTACACTGTGGATCAGTTATGTGTGTAAGAATAATAGATCAAATATTTAAACCAATATTTATAAAATAAGGATTATCCAAACCATCCAATATGTCCCTTTTGCCAAGATGATGTGTGAAAAAGAGCTTCTTCAGTGAGAAATAATTCAAAAATCATGTTCCTTACATGATCGATTTCACTTCATTCTCTCTGACAACTGCTATTCTACTTCTGGTAAGCATAGTACTATGAATACCTTTGAGATGAAATCTGCTTCTTCATATTGTCTGGCCCTGAATTTCTGGGCTCTGATATTTCTTTGGAACTTCACATGTGTGGAATCCTCTTATCATCATATATAAAACCAGTATTTAAAGGGTCCTCAGGTGTATTCAAATGAGTAATTAGAAGTACTGCTATGGACAATCACATTCTTGTATGTTGTTACTCCATTTCAATAATTCATATTTGAACACAGAGAGTTTGAATATATGAAGATAGAGATAGAAACTTCTGGAGACTGATTCTGTACCACTAGGATGTGCCTTCAGCAATCCTCAAGCAGAGTTGAGTAAGATCCAAGGATGATATAGTTCTATTAGTCTGATGCAATTCCTGTAACCCTGCTTTCAGTACAGATAAGCGGCTCCAGAACAGTCAGTGGTGCAGCCAAATGGCATCCTGCTCAAGAAATTTTTCAGCTGGTACTAATACCTGGCAGGACCTTACTCTTACAGTTTATAGTCCTTGTGAGAACATCACTACACATCTTGGCTACAAGATAGAAGACTTTAAAAGCTGAGTGGCAAAAAGGGTGGGTTTTTTTTTTTTAATTTAACAGAGAGATTTTTTTTTTAAATATTATCTAGATTTGAATTTCCACACTCCTTCACCTAATATTAGACACCTCATGAAGATCTCTAAAAATCAAGAGATTTGTGGATCCTTATACTGTGATATAAGGCACTTTAAATCCCCCACTTTTAGGGGAGTCTTGCCCTTGTGGCCAAGAAGGCAAATGCTGTACTGGGGTGTGCCAAGAAGAGTGTAGCAAGCAGGCTGAGGAAGGTTTTCCTCCCACTCTGCTCTGCCCTAATGAGGCCACAATTGGAGTATTGTGCTCACTTCTGGGTTCCCCAGCTCAAGAAACAGAAGGAACTATTGGAAAAGGTCCAGCAGAGGGCCACAAAGATTATTAGGGGACTGGAACATCTCTCTTATGAGGAGAGGTTGAGTGAGCTCTGTCTGGTTGGATTTAAAAAGAGAAGACTGACCTTACAAAGCTTATAAATATCTAGCGTGTAGATGTCAAGAGGATGGAGCCAAGCTCCATGCCTAGCAACAGGACAAAGGGCAACAGGTACAAACTGGAACACAGGACATAAGGAAACACCTGAACATGAGGAAATCTTCCTTACTGTGAGGGGGACGGAGCATTGTAACCGGCTGTGCAGGTCCCACTTTTCTAGCACAGAGTGGAACAGATTTCAGAATGCCTCTTTTTTATCATATCTAGTGCAGTCTGCTAGGGAGGATCAGGAGGAGGGAGTTGCCTTTTGGGTGAATGTAGTTATCAGTTCAAACAGAAAGAGAAACATACTAATGTAACATTTAATTGTTAACATACTCTTTTGCCAATTATCACATTACTTGGCAATGCCTGGGCATATTTCAGGGAACTTCACGTGTCAGGGACATTTTCAGCAGTGACAAGGGTACACTAATTTTGGCTCCCTTCACTTCATGCAATTCTTCCAAACATCTTAACAAGATTTTCATCACCCCAGCACATACAAAACATACCCTTGGTCTCTAGTCCCTGAAGCTACAACACTGTCCACACATTGTTTCACTCTCTTTACTCTGAAAAATCATGCAACAATCATGGATATGGTCTTCCTGGATTTCTGTAAGGACTTTGACACAGATTCTCACAGCATTCTGCTAAGGAAACTGTCAGACTCTGGCCTGGACAGGCGCACACTCTCCTGGGTGGAAAACTGGTTGGATGGTCAGGCCCAGAGAGTGGTGGTAAATGGAGTTAAATCCAGCTGGAGGTCACTCACAAGTGGGGTTCCCCAGGGCTCAGTGCTAGGTCCAGCCCTGTTCAATGTCTTAATCAATGACCTAGATGAAGGCATCAAGTGCACCCCTAGTAAGTTTGCAGATGACACTAAGCTGGGTGGAAGTGTCGATCTGCTGGAGGGTAGGGAGGCTCTGCAAAGGGATCTGAACAGGCTGGA
>WAAB01024966.1:30043-41822 GCA_013389865.1 Piaya cayana
TTAGCCTGGAGAAGAGGAGGCTGAGAGGAGACCTCATTGCTCTCTACAAATACCTGAAGGGAGGTTGTAGAGAGGAGGGTGCTGGTCTCTTCTCCCAAGTGACAGGGGATAGGGCAAGATGGAATGGCCTCAAGCTCCGCCAGGGGAGATTTAGGCTAGAGATTAGGAGGAAATTTTTCACAGAAAGGGTCATTGGGCACTGGAACATGTTGCCCAGGGAGGTGGTTGATTCACCTTCCCTGGAGGTGTTTAAGGCACAGGTGGACAAGGTCCTGAGGGACATGGTTTAGTGTTTCATAGGAATGGTTGGACTCGATGATCCAATGGGTCTCTTCCAACCTGGTTATTCTATGATTCTTTAAATATTAATTATGTCTTAGGACAATGGGAATATGATGTGAGGTTTAGAAGAGACTCACATTGAAGTTCTACGGAAAAAAATGACTGATTCCCCATTTCTTAAACTGAAGAATTATTTTTGTTCTGTTTCACTTCTCATAAATAATACAGCATTAAATGATGACTGTGACTGTTACTACATTTTTTATATGTGTCTTATAGCTTGCATTTTACTTAGCAATTTTAGTGTTGGAGATGTTTTACTGGGAAAAGACATTGCAGTAACTTGTATTTTAAAGAGGTTTTCAGTGATTCATGCTATGCATGACTGTTCTCCTAAAATTAAATTCTTTAAAAAAACCCCAGTTCTCTACCAAACTTTTGTTCAGAGAAGTTTATAAACAACAAAATGTGAAGTCAGGTATTCATTTATGTTATTGATAGAAACACCAAGGTGAGAATGCAGAGGAAAGACAAACAAAATAACTCAACAGGATCATTCAGATAAAATCTCTACTGCAGTTACCTGAATGATGTTAGGTTCAAGCATGACAGAATGATTGCATTGCCTCAACGCCTGATATGGTGAAAAGCCAGGTCTATAAATAACAGTAGCGTGAAGGTCAATATTTATATCCAATGTTCATTCACATTTACATTTAAGAAATAAGGAATTTATTGAAAGAGCAGTTGGATATAAATTCTTTATATCTGACATAATGCTATTATTCCCTCCCCCCAAACCCTAAATTATAAACCTGTATAACTCCAGCTTTTTTTAAAAGACAACTGGAAAGCCAAAGGTCAGGGACCTAATCAAGATACCACCTTTGTCATCACAATTGATTGATAATTTTTTTTAATGTGACCTCTTGCAACATCCATCACAGACTTTGTGTCTGTCCAGGTCTTATTGAGTGGAAAGTTGTAAAGATCTTTTTGTTTGTTTGTTTTTTGCCTCCTATCTCTCCATATCTTTGAAGGCTTCACCATGCAAAAAAAAGGACTCCGTCAAAATGGCTTATATTTGATAGATAATTTGGGATTTTATTCTTTCTTTCCCTTTTCCTAGCTCCCATCTTTTTCTGTTATTAGAAGCAAATGAGCCCAGAGACCACAAAATTCCTCTCACTGCCATCTACATTACCAAAAATAATACATCTTCATGAAATGTTCTGGCACCAGCAAAGCAGCTCATGTCAGTTCAAGGAATTTAATCAAAACTCTCTGTTCTCTTCAAAATAGTATTTTGAATTGAATGCCAAACGTGGGGTTTTTACCAATGTCTTGCATGAAATCATTATGAGGGGAAGAATGTTACTCAGTGTTTCTTCCCCTTTCCTCCCATAATAAACAAAAAATCTTAAGAGTTTAGGAAAAAACAACAGTTTTAGTAGTCCGAGTACCTTTTTGCCATCTTTCTTAAAATGTCATACCAGGTAACTTCTGTCTCTCTCCTCTTCCCCGGAAACTGCAAAAAGCCTCTACACATGAAATCCTTTTGGTTTCTCACTATCCTGAAAATAAAGGGATTAGCAGACAACTGACTACTCACAGATGAACCCAGATGGAAGGTTAAACAACAATTTCCTCTTCTCTGGCAAATCCTGTTTATCAAATCTCGCACCTAAAACTGGAATTTCAGCTGCCAACCAGATAGCTTATTTCAAGATGATCTTTGTGAAATATAATGGAAAAATCCTTTTGGGTAGTGCAGGGTGGATCTAGCATGATTTACTCTCATTGCCTGAAGCTAGTTGATCTGGTGCAGAAAATAAAATCCATTTTTCTGTGATTTCACTTTCTCTCTTGAAAAGCTAAATTAGATCATACTAGATGGAAAATGTTTGAAGTTTCTAAAACCACAGTTTGTATGCATTCCAGTTAGTCTTTTAATACTGTCATCAGAAAATCTCATGTCACTTATGCTTCATCCATGGGAAAAATCTAAGTGTTTCCCTTAAGCATTTAAATCAACATGAGACTTTACAGCCATTACAACCACAATGAAACAAGGGCTTTATCAAAGTTCCTTAACTTAAGTTCATTTGATTGGTCATAACACTGAAAGTAACCCCACCTGATCAGATATACTATGAACGCTGACTTTCACATGACAACATGCAAATCAATTGAAGAAAACAATGTCTATTGAAAGAAATTCGTATCTTTCATTGTAGACTCTGCATCACTGTATCTCTGAACATTTCCTTAGATAAGATGCATTACTATGTTAGAGGTCCCTGAGCAATTTCAGCTATGATTTTTCTTATCAGTTTTCTATTTTTTTTAGCTTTGATTCTTGAGTAAAAAGCACGCAAAAAAAAGCCATAATGAAAAACACTTAGAAACATAAGCAGAGATAGTGGGTCATTAGGGTGCCTTGGTCAGATTCCTAAGATAATCTTATCAGTTAGTTTGTAAATGCATACAAGCATGAAGAGGAACCATGAGGTGTATTTCCTACTGTTGTATACAAATACCCATATGCTTTTTGTACTAACTGAATAGTCAAGAACACATAAGTTCTTTATGTACCACATCTGGTCCTAGGCCTTCAAAGGCCCTTCGAAGTATATTTTATTGAGCATTTCTGCAAAAGAAATTAAAGTGAAGGTACTAAAGGAATGCCTGGATTGCTCTTTTCTTTGGTATATCAAGAAAGTGGCCTTTGCTCAGGACTAATGTGCAGAGTCCAGCAATAAAAGCAAAGACAGCGGTATCTCTCCAAGTTCTTCTAAAAAACAGGTTTGATCCACACATAGCTGTGTTCTGCCTTCCATAACACAGAATTTGAAATCCACCTCTACAAAGTTGGTCCATTCTTTGAGTTGTGCTACTTTGCAGGTATTTGCTGGACCACAGGGCTCTAGCTTCCTTTTACACATACAGACTTTTGGGTCTCAGAAAATGCCACTTTTCCTGCCTGCCTTCTTCCTGTTTTGAGAAAATGAAAGCTCCAAAAGGGCAGACAGACACTTTCTTGGAACTGAACTGGGAGCTGTGTATCTCTGCCACTGCTTGCGGTGTTCTCTGGATCCAGTCACAAACAATTTACAGTAAAGACTTTTTTTTATTTCC
The DNA here is from genome assembly GCA_013389865.1 of Piaya cayana. NCBI lineage: Eukaryota > Metazoa > Chordata > Aves > Cuculiformes > Coccyzidae > Piaya > Piaya cayana. Next base: position 33,464 of record WAAB01024966.1, read on the forward strand.
CACTTGAATGAAATGTGGGACTGGTAATAGGTCCTTGGAAAAGTGATGTGCAAAAAGAGGAAGAAAGATGAAAAACTGGGGCCAGTCTGGAAGACACATCCTTAATATCATTGAGACTGCCTGACCAAACCTGCTGCATGACATTGGCTTTTTTTATATAACCACAGACACTGTACATTGAATGGATGTTGAAGAGCTGAGATAAAAAAAAGAAAAAAATTACAAACCCGATTCAGAGTCAAAGACCCGAAGTCAAGAAACATGGTTAAGGTGAAAGAGAGGGTATCTCATTCCATGAAGGGTGAGAACACCTTTTTTAATGGGACATATGTCTGTGATAAAATTTTATTTTTATTTGTTTTTACTGATGAGCTGTAGTGTGTTCTGGGCTATGATGTGTCAGGGATGTGGTAGTCTCAGTAATACATAAGACTCCCACTGAAAATTAGTATGGCTTCTACCAAAGTGGCACGGTGATTAACTGGTGATGGACTGGTTGGTGACAGCCACTATGACGAAGTACATATGTACTCTGTGTGAAATGCACATAAGAGCTGAAGCTGCTGTTCCACTGTCTGAACAGCTGAGCTTGTTATTTTCCTATCTGAAAGAAAAGTGAATGCTGTCCTTTTCCATTCCTGTTCAGCTCTTGGTCATTCTCAGTACAAAGTGTGCCAATGAGGGATTCCTTCCTTTTTAAGCAGAGTATGGTTGGACAACTAAAAAGAATGTGAGAAATTTACTTTGGGAATGTCAGAATCTAGTTAATGGGTACTGAAGGCAGATATGGTTCTGATTAAGATTAGGAGAGACACCAAATCTCTGCAAAGTATGATGAGGATGGGTAAGAGCAAGCTCTCTCAAGTGAGAGGCAGAAGAGTAGCAGACCAGCTGCCCTACTGTAAGGGCAGGTATGAGGACCTTCAGACAGCCAGGGTTTGAATGAGTGCTCATTTATCTCTGCTGTGCTGTGTTACATTCAGACTACCACTCAGCTTTCTGTTCTTAGTACTCTGTAGAGTAAAGAAAAGGTGTTTGCAGAAAGGGAAGAAGGAAAACAAAAGTGTGAGAGGAACTGCCAGTGTTTCACAGAATCACTGAATCACTAGTTTGGAAAAGACCCAGAGGATCATCGAGTCCAACCATTCCTATCAATCACTAAACCATGGGATGCCAACTTGTCAGGACAAAAAAGGCCATTCTGATTTTAAAAAATTGTGTGCAAATTCCCCTATCTTAGTTTTTTATATTTTTGTCCACCATCTGGCAGTGGTGGGATTAACATTCCCCTGCCACTATCTTTGATGTCTGTCTGTTACCTTAGCAATTGCTGCTGCTGGAAGTTGTGGCCACCAGATGATGCCAAGTTCCTCCTGGTATGGTGGGAGATTAAATCATCCTGCCCTTTCTCTTTCTCACTACTTTGCTAAGGCGACTCTGCAGAGGAAAATCTTGCAATCTCCAACAGTCCCCCAAGATACCAGGCAAACCAGGGGACAAAATGTTTCCCTGTTAAGGTTATTGAGTATAGCAATTTTTAAATATGACATCTATAGTGCAACACGGTCTTTGGATCATTAAAGGTTTTGTGGAGAGCGTTTCAGTAATAGATATGCTGTCCCAAGCAAGCAACATTGGCATTGTGGTGAGGAATGAGAGGAGAGCTTGGTAGTAGCTAAGACAATGGTACATGCTGGATAAGAGGACAGTTCTGTTGTGGGTTGGGCTGGCTATGGATGTTTGCCTCGGTTTCCCCTTAATTTAATACATATCTGCTTCCTAAAGAACTTATGGTATGATATATAAAAACTAAGAAGCATCTTGACTAGAATTTTATTATCTCCAGGTAAGCTTTATTTATGTGGATTGGTCTGTTATTGGAAAATGGATTGGTCTGTTTAGGAGCACTAAAGGAATACAAATTATTTTTTTCCCTTCACTGTAGTCTTAAAATCAATAACTAGCAGGAGGGGAGAAAGAAGGGAAGAAAGTAAAAGAAAGGATGAGGTTTGTTTTAGTTTGTTTACCACAAACTTTTTAGCTTTTTGACACACTGATGTGTAGTCACCGGAAATCTATTGAATTACAGCTCTTGTCACACATAATATTCATTGCGAAATACATCACCTTTTACTCTTCAACAGTTTTTGGGAAGGAGTTTACTGACACTGCCAACAGGGATGAATGATCCATTGTGGAAGCCAAGTGCTGGCAGCGCTTCCATAGAGCATAGGTGATGCAGTTGCACTTTGAGATGTGACAGCTGGCAGTAAGAGAAAAGACGTGATGTCAGTCCCTGTCTGGTAAATCTGCAACTGGAACTCAGTTTGTACCCACAGTGTCTAGATCAAGACAGTGCTTTCCAGTTCCCACAGCCCAGTAGAATGGGCTGTATGTAGTGCCTGTAATGAAAACTACAGTGTAGGACCCTTTGCTAGTAGTTTGTGATGTTCTTAAAGCAGCCAGGTTGAACAGAGGCAGAAGAGGGGTTTGTATGAGCCTCTAGCTGTTTTTATGCTGCAGTTTTTTGCCCAAGACAAATGGTGTTGTGTTCCTGGTTGAAAACAAGGCCTTGTGAAGAATTAGTGATAAAAGTATGTACTCAACTTGTGCTGATTTCTCCTGTATTCTTTTCTTCTCAGGGATCTGATTGATAACCATCCAATCCTAGTGCCTTCCCCAAACTTTAAAAGGAACAGAAAGAAGACTCCACTCAATTTGCTCATTTGGATTCTCTCTGTGGAGAAGAGAAGGAACATTACACGTATATTTACAAATGTGCTATGTGTTGATTCAGTATTAACAAAGGGGTCCAGTACAGAAGTCAACTAGAAGCAGTGTTTTGACAGCTGTTTACACAATCAGAGAACACGGTAATAATTTCAAAATCATCTCATTCCTAAAAGATAAAGAGATAATTGCATTCCAATATATTATATGAATAAAGCCACTTTACTGGTCATGGCTTCTGTGATAGTATTAAGTACCTACAATCAGTTTTCATAGATGTAAAGTGTGTGGATGGGGTACAGGAGGGTAGCGTACAGGGCATCAAGCACTTAACATTAAAGAGCATAGTGCTTGATCAGAGTTAAAGATTTAGAGATTTACTCTCTCTTTTCCCCCTTTTTCCTCCTCTATGCTCAAACTGTTCACAATACAGAGAACAGAAATCTCCTTTTTTTTTTTTTTCCTCCAGAATCTTCCATCCTCTCTATTCTCTTCTGTTTTGTGAAATGGAAAGGGGCAGGAGTTAGGGCGTGGGAGGGAGATTTACCCAGCTAGTTGCACATACTGCCAGCATCAGTGAATTTGAAATACCGTATTTTGACTGGGCAGACATTTCCAAACTTTCATTGTCTTGTCATAGTTTGTAGATGTCCTGGGGAAAAATCCTTTGAGTCACGGTGTCAACTAATGCACACTTCCTTCTTGGTGTGATATTTACTTTGAAAGGGAAAATGTCGTTTTTTGATATGTAGTTACACAGTCAACAGCTATGTTCTTCTGCGCTATGGGAAACAGATGCCTGTTTACTGCTACATCTATGAACCTTCTCTTCCTTATTTGTGGACCATGGGGAGTAAGAAAAATAGGGTAACAAAGTCCATTTGTGAAATGCTGCTATGAGATGCCAGAGAACAGCTTGACATGGAGACCACAGATACAATAAAGAGAATTTTGAATTTCTTCCAAGACCTTTCACAATAAATAAAAGAATCCCAATGAGATGATCTGTCTAGAATTTAAGATAAACAACAAAGCAAGAGACTACTAAAAAATAAAGAATCATCTCTGGTCTGAAAGCATCTGAAAGCAAGTGGATGATGAGAAAGGAGAAAACAATGTCTACCAGGTACCAAGCCTGTCTTTTCTGTCAGAAAGATCCTCCAAATGCTTGTCCTGCACTGAGTTCTGTAACAGGGGATCTCTCCCTGTCGTGGAAGACAGTGGGACCTCCTGCAGGAGAAGGGTTCTCCTGGGCACAGCTCTGACAACAAACCCAAATGGAGAAGACTTCTAGCAAACTCCAGCCATTAGCAAGCAAAGACTGTGACTGGTGTAAAGTTTACTCACTGTGAGTAATACCCTTTCTTGTGTGTGCTAAACTGCTGCATGACTTGGAACTGTAATATAATATAACAATAGTATAATTTGTGATATGCAATGGACACTATAGCTACCTATAAATGCACAAACATATAAATATATGTGTCATAATATGAATGCAACAGTTACTGCATGTATATGAGTACTGCCTCAATGTAGTATTTAAATGATTGTCATAATAACATTGGGCCCTCATTATGGATAGGAAATCATTTATTACTAAATAGATATAGAAAATATACCATTTGTTTAAAAAAAAGGCAAAACCTCAATACTTCTGTGCAATTTTCCTATTCTCTTTTTTTTCCCCTTTTTATTCTTTTTCAGGTGCTCATGGAAAGACATCTAATGTGTAATATTGCTCTGAAAGTAATGAGACTTCTTCCAGACAAAAACATATGTGATTCGTAGAGTGTACAACCTGTCTGTCTTAACGTCTCCTCTTCTGCTTCTTGCCCTTTTGACAGGTTTTATCTCTATATGGAGATTTCAAAACTTGTTCTGCTCTCAGATAACCACGCACAGACATGGTATGCAGTGATTGTGGCTCATATAATATTCTGTCTTTAACACCTCTTCGTATTTGCATTGTAGACACACAGATGAGTCAAAGACTCAAGGTTTTTGTAGAAGGTTACATGAGATGGGTGTTAAAAATACGCACCTCGTTTCCCATGAGCAGGTACTTATTGTGGACAAAAGCATTAGTGGCTTGTTGGTCTAATTTCTTAGAGGAAAAAGCTAGTAAGTAGCATGAGCTAACCAGAATCATATCTGTGGAGGAAGTGGGTATCTGGGATTAAATCCAATGTACCTGAATAAGAATTCTAAAACCTAGGGTAGGATAACATAGCGTACAATAGCAGGTTGTGTGTGCTTGATCTACATTCATTGCAGGGCAGATGAAATAAACTAGTTATTATAAAAGTTTACATTTAGAAAACACACAACTGCTGCATCATTGATTTTCTAAAAAAAAAATTCCCTGTAGTTGAGAACCAACGTGTTCGGTCGTGACAGCTCAGTATAAAGGCAAAGCAGACAATGTGATTTATAGGCCAAAGTTACTCTAGAGATCTTCATCATTGATCTGACCTAAACTGAGTATGTTATTGAGATTTTGAGTGGAAACAATATCTGCATTAGTAAAAAACCTACAAAATTGCTGACTATTTGTTCTGCTATGGGAAACAAAGGGTGGAGGAACTCAAACCAACATTTTATACTTTTCTCAGAAATGCTACAAAATACTCTAAGTGTCACACTATTTAAACATCAGCAAAAAATAATTGCCAACAGTCTTGGTAGTGTACAACTACATTTAAGAGTTTTAGACAGATTAGAATTCTACAAACTCATTGTTTACCATTTTCTAACTTGAGAAAAAAATAAAAATCCTTTCTCTGTCCCATCTCAAGCATAAGGGATTAAAATTGCATGCTTTTGTCACTTTCAGCTTTCCTATCTATTACTGTAAAACCATGATAACTGAAGTTTCAATGAAACTACAGAAGTATCTCTACAATTTCGATGGAACACAAGACTTACTTAGATAACAAAAATCAGTTATAACACTTCCATTTTTGGAATGAGGAATTCTCATTATTTCAGAAGAAGGTTTGAACTAGCAATTTAGTGGGAAAAAATCATGTGTCAGAAATTAGAAAAATAACCATGAGTATTTAATTCCATAGAACTTAGAAAGCAACATTGGTTTGAAGGCAAACAAGCTTCTAAAATTTCCTGGGATATACAAATCATATGAGTATTTGATATTTTTGTTTGATGCTTAATATTGAAATATCTCTTAAAGTATTTTCATTCAATTCTTGTTTTCACAGAAGAGGAACAAAAAACCAATCAGAAACTCCTGTGTTTTCAGGACAGATTTGACCAGTTGGCTGAGTCAATCCAGAATGCTTCCAGTGATGTCCATAGATTCTAATAAATGAACTTCAAAATTTACATTTGTACTAAAGTGTGTCTTTTGGAAAGATGAACAAAATTTGCCGTAAAAGCATTAAGTGTTGACAGCATATTGCATTACATGGAATACAGGTGAACTTTTTTCTCTGTGGGGGAGGACAAGATTAAGAGAAAATGAAATGTCCAGTAAGCATAATTTTAACTGCTACATAGACTCTACAAATTAAGTTGAACTCTTTCTGACAGAATGACAGATTAGTTCCTTCCTCAGACTTAGATTTTTTTAGTTTTAAACTTCAATTTTCTGTTTATATGTATTTTTGGGGGGATGAGGGGAAGACATATATTATATATATATTTGGTCCTTCATTTTTTGAGAAGTTTCAGCTTTCCTCCTTGCCGAGGCAGGTTGTGCCAATGATTCATTACTCCTTTTTCAAAATATGTGATTTCTTTCTGATCACTCTCCAGCCTCATCTGTTAGATTAGACAGTTACACCAAGAGAAGCATTCCTCTTTTGTGAATGTCTGCAGAATATCATCAGATCTGGTTTTTTAACTTTCACGTTACCGAAATGGATTGCTTTTCCCTCCCCATCAGGCTTTCCAGATTTGAGTACCTTGTTTTGTAGTCCATTCCTTTGATGTATCACTTAAATAAATAGAGATATGTAGAAGCAATCCTCTTCATTGTAAAAAGTGACTGCACCAGTGCAGCAGAATTGCATCTGTTCAATCACATTTAAACCACACAGGACTCATAAGGTCTATCAAGCATTGGTCCTTATGATGTGAGTACTGAAATAGTGGGCCATGTGCTGGAAGAGTAGTTGTTTGAGTCAAGGGAACTATAAGCCTGATGACCACACATGTTAAACATTTGGTTTAGAGAACAATCTTCCCTCATAACAGTGGTTACAAAGCTGGGAGATAGTGTAGTTTGTGTGGTATAAAATATCACAGACTGTGAGGTGGCATTTTCAGTAAGTTATGCTAGAAATCTTTTATTGAGGCAATCTAGAAGAAATCAGTTTTGAGAGAGATGTAGTCAAATGGGCTATTCTAGTAGACTTGGGAATCCTGGTATTTGAGGTGATTAAAGACTCTTGGTAACATATAACATTTTACATTTTCAAGAAATCCCAACTATTTTGAAAACACAATACACTAATCTGAACTACATACCAATGGAATTTCATGCAGTACTAAAATGCAGCAATAGCTGTATGATATTCGGCAGATGGCCAGCTATACACAGCAAATACACAGAATAATATACCTAAAAATTAACAGAACTAATACAACATTACCCAGGAATCTGTCCAGTCTATTGAGTGTATACGTGTATGATTCGATATTGCTGGCAACTTCCATGCAAGAGGGAATTGATTTTGGAGGCAAGAACTGTTGAATTATGTGTCCCAAAAAAGTATTTCAATCCCTTATGTACATGCAGATGGTCAGACCAATATAAAAAATATAACTAAAAACCCCCTCTGATTATATTTATTCTGCCTACACTTTTTTGGCTAAAACATGGAATGTATTCTTCTCCAGTTCTTCTCTGCAAGGTTTATTTTCTTCTCACAGAAAAAGAAAATACCCTTAATAGAACTGACTGACTCAGAAAAAGAAATGATGTTAAAACTCTGAATCACTACATGTCTTCTCATGTGATGGTTCATACAAGCTTTTATGCATTTTTTAAATTCTCGTGCTCCAAAATCAGAGAAGATTGATGTGCTAGACATGATCAAAATTATTTGAGTTTATAAAGCAAATTGTGGACATTAGACCTGGAATGCCCTAAATGTGAATTTTCTTTCTCTGCATTGCTAAATTAGGTAATCTAAGGTGATTGATAAAAAATAAACTGATAGAAATTCTTTATCATTCCCAAATTGACACTTTTAAGCGGTGTTTTATCATTGAAAATAACTGTATGATCACAGTGTATTAAGCTAAAATTTGCTTTCAAAATGCGTTTTGTCAAACTTCTAATTCAGATATTATTTTCTCTTTAAAATCTATGGGTTTTATAGTCTTACAAAAACTTTCAAGTTGATAGTATCGTTCATTTATTGTACTGTGATTCCAGAAACAAACAGATTTCACTTCCATTTTTCTAACCTCTATATATGTAACTGAACTGAGAAGTTTGTGGTCGAGTCTACAGGCTACTTTTTGTTTACTATTAATGTCATTAAGATGTAGAAACCAAGCATGGACTGGTTTCTTAAGTCCTGTGTAAACCAATATTTGTAATCAGTAGATTAGTACAAGAAGCGTAAAATCATTAAGAATCACTCATTGAAAAGGAGTG
>WAAB01024968.1:19563-34642 GCA_013389865.1 Piaya cayana
GCGCTTGGCCTTCACAGCAAGGTTTCCAGATTGCACTAGTTCAAATACAACCAAACCAGTTTTCGTAGAACAGACAAACAGCTTTGAACGAAAGGGAAGTTTACTTCCACCCAAAGCTAACCCAGGCGCAAAACACCGAGCCCACCTTGCAAACCAGGACACAACTACTGTCTGCGGCTGGAGACATGGGGAAAAGAGACAGACTGAGAGACACATGTGGGCTCCATGTTCTTCATGGACCCTCTGGCAGCCACACTCTCACAGAAAAAAAACCTTCTGTTTTGAAGAGCTCTGCCTTTGTGTCCCACTTTCTCAGTTTGCTAGTAACAAGGATCTTCAGGCAGGACTGTAAGTCCCTTCATCACAAAAAGCTGCAGCTTCTCCCACTGACTTGCTGGCCACCAGCTCCTCCTCTCACTGAAGAGAGTGAGGAAGAGGTTGCGCCATTTTAGGACTGTAGGTTTTACTTTGCTTTTTCAGCTGCTAAGCTGAGTTTTTAAGTCTTTGGGAGAATTTCATCCACCAGACAATGCCACATGTTTGGTTCACATCCATCATTAGTGCAACTAAAACCAAAGTCGCCTGGGAGGGGACAGGGATGGGGGAAAGGGCCCGTCAATCCCTCTCTTTGGTTGTCACAGCAAGAAAGCTCCATATCTGATGCCTAAACCACATTGTACAAAGGGGAAGGGGAGAAGAACTGGGAGTTGGAGGTGGCCGCGGCCCTTCTTTTTACAGGACTGGCTGTGTAGGCCTGGTCTGGCTCACAGCTGCACACAGCCTGGCATCACACAGCTGTGTAAATGACTGCAAGGACGCATCATTCTCAGTTCCGCAGCTTTAGACCAGTGCTACTCTGCCGTCCATGACCCGACCTGTAACGCCTGAGCTGGCAAATCCCACGGAAGTCACCAGCCTGTCCCTTAGCAAAGGAGCATTAGGGTTTGGACCTTTTTTTTCCAAGCAATGCAAGGGGTTTGCAGGTTCACCTAAGCATCAACGAGCCGTCGAGCGGCTCTCAGGCGAACCAAGCAAAAAGGTGTAAGATGCCATTCAGAGAAATAAATAAAAATCCTGCCCCCAGCTCTGCCCATCAGCTGAGGTGCACGGGACATACTCCAATCTGGCTTTGCATTCATCCTCCAGCCGAGTGTTCTCACTGCAGGATACCTTGTGCTTCGCAGTGGGAACAGCAGCCCAGCACCGACCCTTGGCAGTCTTCACTTATCCCACTTGGGGTTTCTTGTTTGTAGTTTGAGACTTAAGTTTGTTAAACATTTCTCCTGCACTGCAAGTGCAAAAAGATGTGTTACCATGGCCAAGTGGTGGCTGGGCAGGCAGGATTTGTGCAGGAGAAAATAAAACCAGCAAGAAGAAAAGTTAGCCCGACAATCAACACTCTCATCTGCCACTGCCAGAGAGGCAAGATGTCCAAGTGTCTCTGCCTCGGTAGCTCATCCTCAAGTGCTGCTGCCCCCCCAGTTGTCAGTGGGGTTGCAGACTCTGCCTTTCAAGATACCCACACGCAAAACCTACATTTAGGACACTGGTTTTGCCCTGTTGCCAGTAACAGTACCGAGAGGTCAATCCAAACGCCAGGCTCAAGCTAATGGTCATGTTTGCAGGCTGAAAAGGGTGCAGCTGGGTGCCAAGAGCTATCAGTGCCCCCGACCCAGGGAAGGTCTCCAACACGTGGAGAGATCCCCTGCCCGAGCCTCTCGGCAGCAGAGCTGCTGCTCAGTGCCTCTTGGGCTGAAGGCATCTGCCCACAAAGCCCCAGAGCCTGGGTTGGCCATTTCTCACATCTCGGGACTTGCAACTTCTGTTACAACCAGGTGGGATGTTGGTTCAACAGCAGAACTTCAAAGAGGACCCCAGTCTCACCACCGCGCAGCCAACAAGCGGAACACACCCCTGCCCTGTTGGAAGAGCTCCGGCCTCCAGCCTGTCTGCTCAGAGTCAAGCAGGTCTGTCCTCCCGCACCTCCGACGCTGCTGTGCTGCCCCAGAGCACACTACTGCAAGGAGAGACTTTAAAAATAAGAACTTACTTCAATTTGCCTCTGGAAAAACCCAAGCGTCTGGCACCAGATGGCGGGAATTGTCCAAGAGGCTCAAAACCTGCCAGCCTGCAGAGATCCTGTCCAACAGCCCAGGGACTGCGCCTGCGGGCACTGGACACAGCAGAGCTCCGGCCTCGGTGGACAGCAGAGTGACTTAGACGTTTTGTGTTACGATGATCTCTAATTGCATTTGAGGTGAGACAGTTAAGTGCGAACGTTTAAGGGCCCGCGGCCTTCCTAGCCAGAACAACATAACAAGTAGTGTAATGCACTGTAGGTATAAAGACATTCGTGCCACTAGAGGAAACCATTCCAAACACAACGGGAAGGTATTCTTTGCACTCTATCAGGAGCACTTACATTCAGAAGGATCTCTGAGCCCATGCACTTCTCGAAGCTTCCTTCAAACCCCAGCTTGACAAAACTGATGATCTTTGTTCCCCTGAAAAATCATACACCTTGGTTTGTCCTTGGCCTTGTGAAGGTTATTCTGAGTGTGTGAACTGAGGTTTGCTAAAAGTTGAGGTATGGGGGTTCTCAGCACCAGCTGGCAGACCCCACAAGGCTGCTGGTGGCCACAGATACCTGTGTTGTCACCAGTTGCTTGCTTTTCCTGGTTTCTAGCTTTTCCATATGCGCAACTGCTGTGGTTCCCATAAGGGTGTTAGTTCATCACAAATGGGCTATTCTGGAACAAGTGTGAGAACCCCTGATGTACAAAATTCACAGAGAAGTTAATTAACACCAGGAATTCAGAAAAGAAATTATGCTGTAAAAAAAAAAATCTCAAGAAATGTAATAATTAGAGACATTTTCTGCCACGAGCCATCTCTCTCAGTTTGAAATCACACTTATAATCACTGGCTACCACGTTAAATGAAAACCAGGAGTGGAGATGGAAGAGTAACTTCGTTTTTTTTGGAAAAAAAATATGTATGAAAAGGTTGAAAATAAAAATCAAACAACTCCTCAAAGTCTCCCTTTCTGATTTCTAACGATACTGGTGTTCCTAAAATCCAGCTGCCCTGCTCATGTGCACCGTGTGTCAAGAAGGCTGCAGACAAATGCCCTCAAGGTGTAGAGTTATTCAAAGGAGCAAAGTCCAGTGCCGAACTGCTCTGTTCAATGTAGTCTGATTATCCATGGCAAGATGGCCCAGGGGACAAGAGGAAAGGTGGGGTGGAGGAGAAACAAAAGAAACTTCAAGTCACTTTAGATCTCAGCTGCCTGAAGACTTTAGAACATCAGCCTCCCATTGGTCTGCCCGTGTGAAAACATTAGAAAGTCTGTCAAGTCCACACACTATCTACGGAAAGGAGCACGTTCCCGGCAGAGGGTTGTCTCTCTCCCATGCTCAGCTTTCCTTTCAAACTTAATTTTATATATATTTATATTTTTATATATATATAAAAAAGCACTTGGTTTCCAGGGGCATTCATAATGAGGTCCACAGTGTTTAGAACTTAAAATTCTTAATTCTTTGTTTGGAACAGTGTTTTAAAGTTTTGTTTTAATTAAAAGACAGTCTTAAAGCATGTTGGACTTCAAAAACATGAGTTTGTTCATGTCTTCTGGACTGAGTAGCCGTCTCCTTTTGATTAAGAGAGCCTGCTCACACATATTTACACATTCGCTTCTGGCCCCCACAGCAGGCACTGCTAGGAGCCAAAAGGCCAGCTTGGCTAGTTTCGTATGCTTTTGGGTAACACACGACCAGTACTGAAACAGGTCAGGGGTGGCCTGGAAGAGAGGTTCTTGCAAATAATCATAGACTTCATTTTTCCCGAACCAATCTTCTTCCTGAGCTGCTGTGGCTTCCCCTGCCGCCCGAGGCTTCTTGGTTGAAGGTTCAAATTCTGTTTCTTCTGCCCAGGACTCTTTCACCTCGTTGATCAACTCGCAGACCTTGCCGATGATCTCTTCGTGCTGGTACGGCGGGACGGGCCGCAGCTTCTGCTGAGGGTCTAAGATCATGGCTACCTTGTGTGCCGAATGAACTTTGAAGTTCTCCTTCAGCGCCTCCAAGAAGAGGTGGCAGAGTTTGCTGACTACGCCAGCATCGTTAGCTTTGGAAGTGAACAGTTTCTCCAGTTTGACGTAGGTGGGCAGGACCAGCTGCAGGGTGGGCCGGCTCTCGTTGCTCAGCTCGATCACCGCCTGCTTCACCGGTGCCAGAATGGCTGCCAGGTTGCTGAGCAAGTGCTTGTTCAGGTTTTGGATGAGGTTCATCTTCTTGGCCCTGCTGTAGAACTCACAGATCTGCTCGTAGCGCTCGTGGACGAGCAGGAGGGAGTCAGTGACCGAGTTCCAGCAGGGCGGGGGAGAGGTCTCTTCCAGGGAGCCAAAGGTCTCCTTCGAGAGGCCTGTGGATCCCGCCAGATCTTCACAGACATTCAGGAGCTCGATCACCTCGTGCATATTGCGGGCCTGTAGTGTTCGCTTGTTCAGCACACTCTGTACTACCGAGTTCAAGGCACAGGCCGAACAACGCAAGCACATGCCCGCCTTGGAGAATGCAGAGGAATTGACTTTGCAGTCTGTGACGTACACCGTCCTGATCTCCGACATCACAAACTCTGAGAGCACATTCTGTACCCAGTGGTGGATAAAATCACCGTTATCACGAATGTCTACGCCCTTAATTCCCAGGACGTAACTCTTGATGTGGTTGCCTTCCACCTGATAAGCGGTCAGGATGTAGCAAGAATCGGGGCCGACGCTCTGCGAGTGGCAAGTGACACCGATGCCAAGGCAGGCGTTGCTGCCCAGGGCGCAGGTGACTTTCACCTTCACTTGGTTGTACATCCGAGGCAAATGCTTGAGAGCCAGTGTGTTGAAATTGCCAAGGATTTCGGTAACAGAGAAGGCACCGTAGCGAGCTCCGCTGTCTACCAGGGTCTGCGCTAGCTTGATGAACTCCTTCCCGCTCACCACACTCAGAGCCCCAAGGTCAGTGCACATCACTCTCAGGAGCCTCTCGGCAATGTTCTGCCGCTCCTTCTCTGGAATCGCGCTGTTTCCTACCGAACCGCTCGCAGATGCTGCAGTGAAATAGGAGGGAGAGAAAGCATCAGATGAGAATCGCTCCTCTGTGGTGGGAGTGGGCAGGGAGTCACAATTCTGAGAGAGCCAAAGAGGTGGAACCTGCTCAGATGATGGGGTTTTTGATCAGGGAGGGCAGGGATAGGATGAGGAGGAACAATTTTCAGCTGAAAGAGGGGAGATTGAGATGAGAGCTTAGGAAGAAATGTTTTCCTGTAAGGGTGGGTTGGCCCTGGCCCAGATTGCCCAGCAAAGTGGTGGCTGCCCCATCCCTGGAGGGGTTCCAGGCCAGGCTGGATGGGGCTTGGAGCAACCACATCTAGTGGGAGATGTCTTTAAGAACTTTAAAGTCCCTTCCAACCCAAACCATTCTGTGAGTCTGTGACAGCAGAGATATCTCCGACCCTGGATTTCTTTCCCCAAGGCTTTCTGAACAGAGGAACCTCCAGGGATAGGCCATGGTCTTGCTTAGAGCAGCAAGGAGCTCATCTGCTTGCTTTCCCTGGTGTGGGATTGAGACAGAGCGCATACTATCTACTCACAATCCAATCCCTTAATCTGCGGTACCTCTGTGGTGCTTGCTGAGCTGCCCAGGTAAGTTCTAATCGTTTGTGCCATTCACTATCCATGTCTACAGGTTCATGGTCACAGGTTAGCTTGGCTGGAACGCTGAATGGTTTTCCATTTTTGTGATTCGGACCTTTTCTGAGACAGTTTTAAGGGGAGTCGCTTCCTCCACCATCTCAAACACTGATGAAACCCAAGTTTCCAATTTTTCCTCCAAACTCCAGAGATCCCCTTTTTCTGTCTGATCTGGGGCAATGTGAATGTTTATTTTGGCTATACCAGAACACAAAAGCACTGTGTTTCTGTATCACCTCACCCAGCTGCTCAGCTCAAGCATTTTGGAAATCTTTTCTCAAAGGGCTGTATTTTACCTCTTCTCATGGTGAAGCACAAGCTCGGAGGACGAGCTGGGGATGAAGCCAGACATGGGCTGTCAGCACAGGCAGTGACAGATTATTAAACCATCATGATTGGTCTAATATTTTAACCCCAGACTGGGAAGGCTGCCTTTGGACTGTAATTTAATGCTTCCCAGGAGTTACCAAACACATCTTCCTTACAGAAGTTTGCAGGGTTCCCAGCAGGTTTTACATACGAGTGCTCCTATAAAGGGTGCTCTGTTCTGCAAGTCAGTAGAATCATAGAATCACAGAACAACCAGGTTGGAAGAGACCCACCAGATCATCGAGTCCAACCGTTCCTATCAAACACTAAACCATGTCCCTCAGCACCTCGTCCACCTGTCCCTTAAACACCTCCAGGGAAGGTGACTCAATCCCCTCCCTGAGCAGCCTATTCCAGTGCCCCATGACCCTTTCCATGAAAATTTTTTTCCTAATGTCAAGCCTAAATCTCCCCTGGTGGAGCTTGAGGCCATAGTGAATTACGGATGGAATCAAGTGCTGTCAGACAATGCCCATCACCGCTGTCCCCTCTCTGACAGTCACTGTTCACAGCAGACAGGTAAGCCCAGGAAGGAAGAGCAAACTTGCTACGTACTGTTGTTGGTGTTATTTCTTTGGAGCTGTGGTTTCCACTTCTCTTCAACAACCGTAAGAGGTGATCTGGGCTGGCTAGAGGCAATGTTGTTCTCGTTGTCAGCTGCGGGGCAAGAGACAGGGAGGTGTTAGAACACAAGATAATAATGCTTAAAGCACAAAAAACCGATACCCATCTGCTTAGCATTCACTTATGGTTCCCTGAGCTAAGGTAACATTAATCGATTCTATTCATATAATTATAGAATCACCAGGTTGGAAGAGACCCACCGGATCATTGAGTCCAACCATTCCCACCAATCTCTAAACCATGTCCCTCAGCACCTCATCCACTGGCACCTTAAACATCTCCATGGAAGGCAAGTCAACCACCTCCCTGGGCAGCCTCTGCCAGTGCACAATGACCCTTTCTGTGAAGAATTTTTTTCCTTATGTTGCACCTGAACCTCCCCTGGAGGAGCTTGAGGCCATTCCCTCTTGTCCTGTCCCCTGTCACTTGGGAGAAGAGCCCAGCTCCCTCCTCTCCACAACCTCCTTTCAGGTAGTTAGAGAGAGCAATGAGGTCTCCCCTCAGCCTCCTCTTCTCCAGGCTAAACACCCCCAGCTCTCTCAGCTGTTCCTCATAAGGCCTGTTCTCCAGACCCTTCACCAGCTTCGTCACTCTTCTTTGGACTCGCTCTATTCTCCATGGCTTTTAAGCAGCTTTCAATGAGATAGCACAGCAGTGTCAGGAACCTTGAAAATTGTCTCTCAGCTTGCAATCAATCACCTCCCAAGGTGTGGCTTTTCTGTGCATCGGTGACATTGATGCCACCGGCACACCTTGGGAGATGTCTCCCAGCCAACTGATGCCACTACCAGGAGGAAGCAACGTTCCTTGTGCAGCCTGACTTGTGCAATTTGCTTGCTTTGGAAATGAAAGCAGGTGTAACAAACATTTATCCTTCTTTCACCTTCCTGCCTCTCTCTGCACCACAGGTGGGTTTCTTTTTCTTAGGTACTTGGTGTTTCAAGTTGTGCTCAGCTCCTTTGTATCTAAAGATCTCATTCACGTCTGGTTTCCTCCTGCTGCAGAAGGATCTGATGGGATCTTCCAAGGAAATGCAGTCAAGATCCATAAATTCTATACTGTGTCCGTGCTCTTTCCCCTCCTGTGCCCCAACATTTCTCCACACTCTCTAGAGGTGATTTTCTAGTTCTCACCATGCTTCACTATGAAACTGTGCTCTGAAATAGTCTGTGAAGCAACAATAAAGCACACAATGAGGAGAGGTGGAAGAGGACGGAGAAAGATGGAAAGACCAATGACCAGGCTGAACGGAAGGATGGAATTGAAAACAAAGAAGACAAAATAGGTGCTTTACTCATCACAGCCAGACTCATCTTGCCTAATTTTGGACATCTCTATCAGACACGCCCCTCTCCAAAGTGACCCTTGGGCTCCTTTTACACAACAGGCTCAGCAGTGTGACCCATTCAACCAGGCAGAAAGAAATGCTTCTTGTAGTTCAAGAGCCATCATGCTCTGACTCACCTGGAGCCAGTGACTTCACCATAAAAGGAGTCCAAGCTGACCAGTTCAGGTGGCAATATCTGTAGCTGACGCACGGCATGTGTTGAAATGAGCCCTAGCCCAGCACTCCAGACAGCAGAGAAGGAATTAGAGGAATGACTTAAGGCACACACGGGTGCTTTGCCCTGCAGCCCAGGTTGATCCAGTGCTGGGCAGAGCACTGGGCTGCCCGTCAGAGCAGACAAGAGAGAGTTAAGTTCTCTCTTTCATGGGTAGCAATCTCCTGGCAGGGAAGGGAGACCAGCAAGGATCTAGAGACAAGCACTGATGTGATGGAACTCCACTGTCCCTTATGAGCAAGTCCTCTTAAATTTGAGTAGCTCTGCATGCTGGCTGCTGGGGCAATCACAAAACTTGCTGATAAACAGCTACAGACTGCAGGTCTGGGCACTGCACTGGCCACAGGTTGGATCAATATTGAAGAGCAATCCACAAATGTGACAGAACCAGGGCAGACAATGGGACCGTATGTGCCCAGGGACCTCCCTGGTGGTGGCTGGTACTTGGGGAGCACTGGGATGCCCCAACTGCAGCCAGAGGTTGGTCTTTGCAGATGTGGAAGACGCATGAAGAGCAAGAGGAGCTCTAGTGGATGCCAGTGAGTGGATAGAACATGTTACTTTCCCCCAGCGTTCACCTAGACCAACTGTTTGAGTTAATGCCACCACTGCCCTCAACCCCAAGCACCTGTAGGTAAGCAAGGGATAATGCATGAGGTTGCCTGTCAACTTTGTCCATGGTTCAGGCCTTCCGTGTCTTGGTGAGGGGCAAAAACCCTCTGTATTTCATCCTCCCAACTCTTTTATCTATTTCATAACAATAGGGGATTTATTATGTATAAATATCCACTAGCATTCAAAATGGCATTAATGAGATTTGTGCATTTCAGCTTCATCTTCCTTATCAAGCAGCCTGTGAACTGCACCGATCATGGGTCTTTAATTTCTCTTCGTGCCTCCAATCCTTTAATCCAGGTTCAGCCTAGCCGTCCTTTTATTTTTTTTTCTCTAGATTGTAGGAAGGGCATTATATGGTGGCACTCAACCCAAACAAAGTACTTTGAAGGGAGTCAAAGCTGTATATTGTACAGTGTAATTACAGAACAACTTCCTTTGCCTGGTGTTCTGCTGCTCTATTTCTGCCTTTCACCCTCCGATTTACATTCTAATTGCTTCTTCTCATTGTGCAGCTGCTTTATGGAGCTATAATCTCTCCTTATTACCTTCAGGCCTCTGGGCTCAGCCCTCTGAATGACTCAAGAGCCAGAGCATCTCTGCTTTTGCTCCTCGAGGCCAGCAGCACGTTCCCTGCCTTCACTCACTTGCGAGAGGGGCTCAGTGGATGCATCACGTGTAGTTGGAAGATATTGGTGCTTTGCGTTGGACACGGTGAGCCCATCTGGACTCCTGAAGACATTAAACGAGGGAGTAGTTGACCCATATGGACTTTTTGTATCTCTGCATCCCCAAAGTGAAACCTTACTGGTCTCGGGCACATGGACTGGTATAAATGGCTACTACACCAGTGTCCCCAGTACGAGGTTTCCATGCAATCGGTTCCACTGGCCACTGCCAGTCTGCACTCCCGGCCCTCAGAAACATTGCGCTGATGGTGTTTCTTGGATATGGAAATCTCCAAGCTCTGACGGGCTAAAAGGTAACGAAGTGCGATCAGAGGAACTGCAATTCCCACTGCTGCTCTGTACAACGTCCAGAACCAGACACCCATGGGTGTCACCCCTTCTCATTTGGTGTTCCCTCTCGCCCCCAGCTGCACAGATCTGGGGGAACGGCTGCTGTTCCCTCCAGAGGAAAAGCTGTGAGCACAGGACTGGAAGCATCGTGCACAGAGAGAACACAGCAGGGGCAGGC
The DNA here is from genome assembly GCA_013389865.1 of Piaya cayana. Classification (NCBI taxonomy): domain Eukaryota; kingdom Metazoa; phylum Chordata; class Aves; order Cuculiformes; family Coccyzidae; genus Piaya; species Piaya cayana. The sequence goes on from WAAB01024968.1 coordinate 29,677, forward strand.
AGGCAGCTCACATAGGGGCTGACGCAGTGACGCCTGGAAAAAGCCCTCCAAAAAGACACAGACAAGACAAATGCAACTGCACCGGTGAGACATTTGAGGGGAAGCAGCCAAGCAGGAGATGATGACAAACAGAGCAGGGAGAGATGGGAAAGTACAGAGTTTAATAGGAGTAAACCTGAGCTGGAGAGAAGTGATCTCTGCTGAAATTACATGAGTCAGATCACCAACATCTGCTCCCTCCAGCCCTGTTCTGTGTCCAAAGTAACCCAGGTGGACAAACCGAGAGGCCATGGGTCATTTGTAAAGAGAGAGAAGGAAGAAGCTGCAGGCAGCACTAGTTTGAAAGTTTCAATGCTCACACCTTGCCGATGGGTTGCTGTTCTCCCCAGCGACACCTCAGCCCTGGGCTCTCCCTCGCAGCTCTTCTACTCAGTGTCACCAAGAGCTGTAACTCAAAATGCTGCTTCCTTTTGCCAGAGACCAGAAGAAGGGACGGGATGGTCAGGATGCAGCTTGGAGGCAAGCAGAGATTTGCCATCGACAAGCAGCAACAACAGACCCCAAAAGACGGAGTGACAGCACGTGCTACTCTGCAGTAACCAGCTTATAGAATCATAGAACAACCAGGTTGGAAGAGACCCACCGGATCATCGAGTCCAAATGTTCCTATCATGCTCTAACAGAAAATAGTATCTGTAAAACTCATATTGCCTTGCAGCAAATCACCCTAAATGTCTATTCAGAACATCATAAAGAAGCTGCTGAACAACAGACCAAGCCTGACAGATTCACCGGTGAGAACTGAACTGGGAGCAAGGAGCTGCATGGATGAAGAACTCAAAGGAGACTCATTAAAATTAGGACTAAAACACAGAACAAGATAAGACTAGAATAAAAGACAAGATAAATAAAAGATAAGATTAGAATTACTGTTACAGAACAGAAAATCTGCTTTGCTTCAAGTCACTGGTCCTTCCACACCATTTCTAAGTGCTTCCTACCTGTACAGTGAGGACAAACGTGAGCACTGAATGTGTAACTCAACAGAGCAGCTGTCTGGATGAGAACACAGCTCTGCTGAAGGTGAATTCGTTTGGAAACTTGCGTTAATTCACTTGAACGTTCATTCAAGAGGAAAGATAAGATAAAAAGATAAAAATTTCCTATTTCTTCATTCTTGCATATTCTGACCACTGGCTGTGAAACAGCTCTGGCTTTGCAATTTTAAAATCTTCTCTTCTGTACTGAGACAGAGAACAAAAAGGTGGCTTAGAAACCAGCCAGTGGAACTACCCCTCAGAATTTCCTTTTGTGGATAACTGAGAAGGAAAGAAACACAGCTAATCAAGTGTCAAATTCTTCTGAGAACATGTTTCAGTCCTTTGCAGAAGTGCTGAGACACAAACATGGGAAAGGACTCATGTAGGCAAAGGCTCTGCTGCCCTGCAAGCAGTTTGGTTTTGTTTGTTCCAATGAGAACTGCCCTTTTTGGGGGGATTTAATCTGCTTGGAGGAACGACCCATTAATGCCTGGCCATTCCCTACACACCTTTGATAAAAGGAATCAGCAGTTTCCCTCATTCCTCTATTTTTGTTTTGCTCTCTCCTCTCTTCCTATGGCAAGAAGTAATACTCATGATACGCCCTGAGCCTGGCATTGCTGCAGCCACTGCTCTGCGCTCCAGCTTTGGGGTATTTGTTTTGCTGCAGGTGAAATCACTGGGGCTTTGGAAACGGTGAGCACGGAGAGCTCTACTGACACACAATGGGGTCATCAGCGCAGAATTTAGTTCTCCGCTTTAGGCGAGTCGAAGCGCCCAGCTTACCTGCATGGGACTGCATGTGCTCCAGGAGATTGTTATAAAACTGGAACTGGATTCCACAAGCTCCACAGGTGTAAGGCTCTGTTTGGGAGAGATCAGTTCAGAAGAATTACACAGAGTACGCAGGGAAGCCGCACAGGAGCTTACTCAGTTGTGTAAAGCAGCAGGGCAGCACCCTGGCCCGGTCCTCGCCACCTCAGCCCGCGTGTGCACGGCACGGTAGCTCCTGAGGACCGAACCCGCTGGGCTTCAGGAAAGCACCGGGACACCTCACTGCGTCCTGGGCCAGGCTCAGGCATTTATTCCCACTTTGCTACCACAAGAAAGCCCGGGATGGCAGAGGGACAGCTCTCACGCTACAGCGAAGCTCCTGCTGGAATGCGAGGTGTCAGCGGATCTGCACAAGGATCGGAGAGGCTGCACACTCACCAGGGTTCGCTACCTTATACCTGCTCTTTTAAGCATGTCCTTGCTCTTTTTAAGCCTGAAAGCAAAGCACGGGGAATTGATTCTACATCCAATTCTGTCCACTTCCAGTCTCTGCTGGAAGACAAGGAGCATCGGGCTGTGAAACACCCTGCTGCTCCCAAGCTGGGGCATGGAGCAGTGCCCGGGGGCCATCCAGCTTGGGGTTTTGTGGCAGTGAGACTGGGGAACGGCGAGGGCCGATGGGCTCAGCAGCAGCAAAGCCTGGGGGTAAGGAGACCAGAGGGGAAGAACCACAGAAACCAGAGCTGTGCCAGAAGGCTGAGAGCAGAGCGGGAGAGCCGTGTTGCCAGAGTTAATACGGATGAGCTGGAAAGAGCTGGGTGCAGAGCTCCCTCACAAGCTGAAAGATACGTTTAGTTCTGTCCTAACAAGGATGTTGGAAATGCATTTTTTTCCACTGAATTAGCCTAATAGCAAATGTTTGCAGTGGTTTGTTTAAACAATATTAGCGGAGTGCATTGGTTGACAGATGTAATGTCAAACTAGAGTGGCTGAAATACATTAACGCAGCAGTTTGCTTCTGCACCTCCAGACAGACCAGCAGGCTGCCACCAGCTACGCTGTGGCATTTGTCCTGTAACAGCAGAATGGACAAACGCAAGCACCTGGGTTATAAATAATTTCATAAATAAATGCCTGGCACACGCAGAGCGGGGTCTATTGCTCCAACACCCCAGCTATCTCTACATTCAAAGGGAAAAACATACTCTGCATCAATCAATGGCAAGAAATACATTGCGTCTAGGCAAAAGCACCAGCATCCAGGATGGAAGAAGCAAAATACAGGAAAGCCCAAGCACGACTTGGTTACAACCTGCAAGATGCCTACTCAGGTAGCAAACTCAGAATTCATCAATGGCTACAGGAAGCTCCGAGATAAAACGTAAGAGACCAAAAGCAGTTTGTATGAGCTATACTTAATACGCCGTAAGGTTAAACACCCTGCTGTGCCCTTCTCACAGAACCTCCAGCCCTCTGAAACTCTAGAGCCAGCTCCATCTGGAGGAGCTGTGCTCAGTGCTTTATTTAACTTATTGTATTTCCTTGTGATGTTACTCCCGTGCTTTGCTGTACCAAGGAAGCTCCGAAACGCTGCCCTCAGGCTATTGTGCTTGTGAAAAGAAGGGAAGACTTTGGCAGCTGAGTGGCACACAGGAATCTCAAGTCTGGGAGAACTAACATGGACTGACTGTTTCTGTTGAAGTCACCGGCAGTGGAACAGTCAGTTGTGATAAATCACTGCAAGAGGAACAATGTAATCTAAGTGTTCAGAGTCCTTTTGTCATTTTCAGACAGAAGAAGACCCCTCAAAGGTGCAAACCATCCCTTTAGATACCAGTTACAATGGCAGATGACTCTTGTTACAGATACCCCTGTTCACTTCTACTGCTTACAGAGCCAAGACTGCTCAGATGGAAATATCTCCAACTGAGTGGGCTGACTCCCCCTTCAAGTGTCACAATTAACATTTGATTAATCTAATGGAAGAAGTCACACATCAAAGACCCTGCTGACTGTTGCTGGCAGGTTCCTGGCAGGGTCAGAAGAGCTCCAGTGCAGCAGGCAGGGCAGCTCACAAATGAACCGGCCCTGCTCTTTGCCGGAGTGGAACAGCACACGCTGTGAATCTCAGGTGCTGCAGAAAGCCTGGAATGTAGAGACGACAGACTGTGGCTCTCAGGGAAACTTCTAGGTCTCCGTGTGCCGTTTAAACAGAAGCAGCACACGCATCACCTTCTGCCATCTCTGCAGTAACCTTGACCAGAGAAAATGCTGGTGGAGCGATCCATCCCTCCCTGCTGCAGTCCAAGGAGTCCCCTCTGCTCCCAGACAAGCACACAAACTCCACCATCCCCTAGAACCCCGTTTCCAAGCAGTCACTGAACAACTCTTCCCCTAAGCTCAGTCATAGTGGGAAGCAAATCACTCGCACGTGTCCAGCACTCTCCACACCGCATGCTTCTCACATTCATTTTTCCCTTGTTTCACTGCATCCTCACATTTTCTTCTCAGCCTCCTCTGCCTCAGCCAGATGCTTTACCTTCCTCCTGTTACACTCTCTTCTGTTTTACCACCATAAAGCTCCGTTGTCCTTCTTCCAGCCCACCCCTTGCCTGACTCCCCTTCACTCCTAACCACTCTCTTCAGAGTTCTTTCCATCTCCATTCATCATGCAGAAACACTATGGACTCTACAGCTCTTCAGCTCAAGCCACATCCTCTGCCACCACCACAAACTGTGCACTCAAGGATTCTGAAAGATCTCAAATTTATGATCCTCCACCTTAAAATCCTGCTGATTTTCATGCCATTCCCAAAAGCCACCCCCTCTGTTCCACTACCGAAATGTCAACCTCTAGAAACAGAACCACAACCTGGTTTCAAAAGCAGGCATTGGGATACATCTTGGGCTCTCCCATGGGATCATACTCAAGCCGTAGCTTTGATGTACTTTCTTGCAGCAACAGGAAAAGCTGGAGCCTGTGTAGCAGCAGGGAAATGGCTCTGCCTGACCCCTGACACAAACTGCTGCACAGGAAGCCTGGTAAAGCAAAACTCTGGGCATCTCCTCTCCTCTGTGTTCTGCCACAAGGCTGAGCTGCACACAAGAGGTTTTCATAGAATCACAGAATTATAAAACAACCAGGTTGGAAG
>WAAB01024971.1:3309-18832 GCA_013389865.1 Piaya cayana
GGAGGTTGTGGAGAGGAGGGAGCTGGGCTCTTCTCCCAAGGGACAGGGGACAGGACAAGAGGGAATGGCCTCGAGCTCCACCAGGGGAGCTTTAGGCTGGACATTAGGAAAAAAAATTCACAGAAAGGGTGATTGGGCACTGGCAGAGGCTGCCCAGGGAGGTGGTTGATTCACCTTCCCTGGAGGTGTTTAAGGTGCAGGTGGACAAGGTGCTGAGGGACATGGGTTAGTGTTTGATGGCAGTTTCCTCCTGTTATGATGCATCTCACAAGCCCATCCCACCTTTGTGACGAGAATTAACAGAAGGGGTTCTCTCTGCACAGACTTGGTACCAACACAACTGCATTTGTTTGGAAACAAGCACAGCTAATTGATAAAACCTGCTAGTATCAGTGTAATTATATCAGTATAAACTTACCGATCTAATTCATGGAGTCACTTTAACTCTGCTTAAAGGCATGCATAACTGTGCTTAAACCAGCCCTCAATTTGACAAACATATGCTCGACATTTTTAAAGTGCTAGTAAAGATGACGTTCAAATGAGCCCCTGAGAGATCGCGGATCTAAATTAGGAATCTGAGATAACAGGAACACAGAGATGGCATTAAGTTCCAGAAGATACGTTCAGGCCCCAAGCCGAACAATTTGCCTATGCTGGAAATTTCCTGCAGCTCTGCTCACCGTTTGGTTTTATAAAGTGTTCTGTGCTGATCAACAGAAGAATTTGCTCAGAAACCTCTTCTGCCCCTCTGCCCTGCTGAGACCTCACCTGGAGCCTCAGCAAGGTGTGGTGTCCAAGCCCGACTGCACAATCTGCTGTAGACAACCCTGCGCCAGGAGTGGAGTTGGACCAGTCGCTTTTGAGAGATCCTATTCAACTTAAACGATTCCGTGAGTTTCATGCAAGCCAGAAACTCCCCTAAGAAGAAAAAAAATATTGACAAAATCTCAAACCATTACCACATTCCTATGCATTACTCGGACAAAAATAACCCAAGAGGGGAGAAACGCCTTCCGGTCAGCAGCGCCGGCTCCATTAGAGAAGCCCTAGTGATTCATCTGTTAATATCGAATTGGCTAGCTATGGGCTTGCAGCCAGGGAGGCAGCAGGGAATGCAACGTAAATGTTGTGAAGCCACAGAACAAGATTTGCAACAGGGGAAAGTAATTCTTCAGCTTGGAGAAGAACTTATTGCAGCCTTCAGTACGTAAAGGGGGGGCGATAAGAGAGATGGGGAAAAACATTTTAGCAGGGCCTTGTAGCAGCAGGATGAGCGGTAATGGTTTTAAACTAAAAGAGAATTTTAGAACAGAACTTAGGGAAAAGGTTTTCCTGCGACGGAGGCACTGGAACAGGTTGCCAAGAGAGGTGGTAGATGCTCCATCTCCAGAAACACCAGCACTTAAATCACCTCAATCACAGTGTGCTGATGCACTGTGGGCATCCTGCTCTACCAGCAGTGGCTGAAATAGAATCATAGAATCACCAGGTTGGAAGAGGCCCACCACATCATCGAGTCCAACCATTCCCATCAAACACTAACCCATGTCCCTCAGCACCTCGTCCACCCATGCCTTAAACACCTCCAGGGAAGGTGACTCAACCCCCTCCCTGGGCAGCCTCTGACACTGCCCAATCACCCTTTCTGTGAAAAAATTTCTCCTAATGTCTAGCCTGAACCTCCCCTGGCAGATGTTGAGGCCATTCCCTCTCGTCCTGTCCCGTCACTTGGGAGAAGAGCCCAGCTCCCTCCTCTCCACAACCTCCTCNAGGAGCGGTCTCACCAGTGCCGAGTCCAGAGGGAGAAGAACCTCCCTGGACCTGCTGGTCACACCGTGTCTGATCCAAGCCAAGATGCCATTGGCCTTCTTGGCCACCTGGGCCACTGCTGGCTCATGTTCAGTCGCTGTCAACCAACCCCCAGGTCCCTCTCTTTCAGGCAGCTTTCTAGACAGACTTCTCCTAGTCTGAAACACAAACACCAAGACTGTGAGATGGGTTTCAAATGTGGATGCACTCCAGAACTCCTGAACATAGGTTGTTGTTTTTTTTTTACATGCTCCTCCTTCAGGAACAGGGATCTTAACTCTTTGGACAACACAAGCAGCCTACAGAACAGACACAGAACTAAAGGGAACATCAGTCTGCTCAAAGAAAATCCTCCAAACTGATTCATTTGGAGGAAAGATTTAAAAAGTGTGGGGGTTATTTTTTTCCTTTCTAGCTTGTAATGAATTTTCTTTATATACCCTAAAAAAAAAAAAAAAGGAGAGGGGTAACTGGTTACAGTTTGATTAAAAGGAAAAGAACGATCCTGCCTGCTGAGATCTTGCGCTGGATGCTGAGGTTCTCTCTCCCATGGGGGTACGTGTAGTCAGAATCCGAGACAGGTGGTAGCAGAATTTGCTCTGCAGAGGAAATTGCCTTACTACAGGTGGCTTAAAATTATCTGGTTTCTTTTTATCTTCATTAACACAAACACCTGGGGAGAAGAAACGATGGCTGAGACTTCAAATCCTTGCCCTTTCGAGTAAGGCTTTCCAGAGCTGACAGGCCCCCCCATCTCTGGGTTATCCAGCCTCCCAAGAGAAAAAAAATGTAAGCCATACTTCTGAAAAGATGATTTCTTCTTTATCGTGTTTTTTAGGCATCGTGGAAAAGATTATTAAAATCTGACATCACAGCCCCGCTTCTCCTCATTCTTCTTTATGCTACAAGCAAGAACAGCAGCTTTTTGAGAGGTACCCACGGAATCAATAGATCACAAAGAAATAAGAGAACTGGAAATAACGGAAATAATGAAGAAAAATAGTTTAGAAGTCACAAAACTCAGAAGTTTTCTACTTACCTGCTTGCCCAGCCATGAGCTGTCATCGTTCCCCACCCCCCAGTTGTAAGTTCTGCATCGTAACCAGCTAAAAGCTATTAAACAGTCAGAGAATTAGCTTTGGACCCAGGTGTATATTAGAACATCTGAAGGGAAATTAAGCAAATAATCACTTTTTTATTCAGAAGCCTAACTCAATTTTAATATTAGAAGAGTACCACTTACTTCCAGTCCCACCAGTTTTCCCGGAATCTCCACCCCATTAAACTCGCTTGGTGAGATAGTGACTGACAAGGTGTTTCCCCAATGAGAGGCAAGGTAAGGATCACTCCATCCTCAGCACATTCTCTGCTCCTCAGAGCATTCCACTGCTTGCCGAGGAGCCTGGGAGCTGATTAACGCTTCCTTAGGTGTCACATACGCCTGATCTGTACTGGTAACCTCCTTTGAGGATGTGAGGCTGCAAAGTCACAGCTGGAGAACTTAGTGTTCCACACAGATTGCTCTGCTCCTTCTTTTTGCCTCTATATGAGTGCTCTGCCTAGTCATAGAATCACAGAAAGAGTTAGGGTTGGAAAGGAACTTAAAGCCCATCCAGTTCCAACCCCCTGCCACGGGCAGGGACACCTGATCAGGGGTCTCAGAGCCTCATCCAACCTGGCCTTGAACCCCTCCAGGGATGGGGCAGCCACCATTTCTCTGGTCAGCCTGTGCCAGGGCCTCCCCACCCTCACAGCAAAACATTTCTTCCCAAGATCTCATCTCAATCTCCTTTCTTTCAGCTGAAAACCATTCCCCCTCATCCTATCCTTGCACTCCCTGATTAACAGCCCCTCTCCAAATTTCCTGTCGGTCCCTTAGTCACTCTCATCATTCTCAAGTTTTTTTTGCATTGAGTATCTGCCAAAGATCATAAGGTGCTTCTAAATAACATCACATTTCGATGATCCAGTGGGTCTCTTCCAACCTGGTGATTCTATGATTGGGATTTTCTATCCATAACATTGCAAAATTTTCAAGCTAGTTATTTCTGCTGGAAAAAAAACCCCCACATCTGCAAATCATGGGGCACTGCTAAAAAGAAGTTTCAATATAAAAGCCTTAGGAATGTGCTTATATAAAATAATGTTAAATTTAAAGACAGCCAGAAACGCCTTTCTTCTATGTAAATGGCATGGAATATGAATCCCTTCTCGTCCAAACTTGTTTACAGAAAGGGTTTTACCATCTTAATTAATTCCACTTCTTAAAATTGAGTAGAGGCAGCAGAAGCAATGCTGTGCTTTATGCACACAGCCCCCAGGCAAGAGACAAACTAAGGTCTGCTTTGGGATGTGTGTTTAGTAAACGCATGAAAGAGGAACAAATTCCATTTCTAGAACTCCAGAGATGCAGAATTCCAAAACCAGAAACGTAAGATAAAACCCTAGAACTGCAGTGGATATGGCCAGAAAAAAAAACATTAATACTAACAAAGTGCTGCTGTAACAGTTTCTGTTGGGCACCAAGTTAAAAGGGATGATGTTCACCAGTCACAACCATCCACACAAGGAGAAAATTGGTTTTGTTGGCGCTGGAACATCTGACCCTGACTATTAGACAATGGTTTAAGGTCAGTCCTGAGTTACAGCCACACTGACAGCTGAGTTACAGGTACTTACCTTCTCTGGGAACACCAGAAGTTGGTGAGGTACTGTCTTCTCTTCATTTTAGACGACAAAAAGTCACCTCTGGTACTCAAAATAATACATCAGGACCTCTCCATGTTCCCAACAGAACACAACCCCAAAGGTGACTTGTCAATATCCTTGTTCTATCCTTGAGCTCATATCGTGGCCTCAAGCTCTGCCAGGGTAGGTTTAGGCTGAGCATTAGGAAAAAGTTTTTCACAGAAAGGGTCACTGGGCCCTTGCGGAGGCTGCCCAGGGAGGTGGTTGATTCACCTTCCCTGGAGGGGTTTAAGGGATGGGTGGACGAGGTGCTGAGGGACATGGGTTAGTGTTTGATAGGAACGGTTGGACTTGATGACGTAGTGGGTCTCTTCCAACCTGGTGGTGATTCTATGATTTTTCCTGATGTTAGATCTTATCTTTAGTAACCTGTATGCTGAGATGTATCTTCAAATATGTATTAACATGTGTACCAGAGTGTTTTAAAAGCCAACAAAAATTAATAAAAACACTCAACTCATTTGACTTATTGTTTATGTTTTACAAACAACTACCTAAAAGGAGGTGTGGAGAGGAGGGAGCTGGGCTCTTCTCCCAAGGGACAGGGGACAGGACAAGAGGGAATGGACTCAAGCTCCACCAGGGGAGGTTTAGGCTGGACATTAGGAAAAAAATTTTCACAGAAAGGGTGACTGGGCAGTGTCAGAGGCTGCCCAGGGAGGGTGTTGAGTCCCCGTCTCTGCAGGGGTTTAAGGGGCAGGTGGATGAGGTGCTGAGGGACATGGTTTAGTGATTGATAGGAATGGTTGGACTCAATGATCCAGTGGGTCTCTTCCAACCTGGTTGTTCTATGATTCTATAAGAAATGGGCTTACATTGCAGCAGGGAAGATGCAGGTTAGATGTTACCACTAGCAAGGTCCTGGAGCAAATTACTGAGAAGTAAGAATTTCAATGTTACTTGCCTCCAAGGGCAGCCTCAAAAACATCTGTTAGGCAGAAAGTTACGAGTAGCTGAACCTGCCTTGGAAGGAAGCCTGGGCTGGATGGCCTTCCGAGCTCATGAGTCAATGTTTGATCATTTCATACCCTATCATTATTTATTTGTTTTACTGTGTCTGTGAAGTCCAGCCACTGACTCAGCCAAAACCCGGGATGGGACTCGTGACAGAAATGCCACAACAGGCACAAAAAAGAAACCTAAGAAGCAAGAGTAGAATAGATCACAGAATCACAAAATCACTAGGTTGGAAAAGACCCACTGGATCATCAAGTCCAACCATTCCCATCAAACACTAAACCATGTCCCTCAGCACCTCATCCACCCGTCTTTTAAAGCCCTAAAGGGAAGGTGACTCAACCCCCTCCCTGGGCAGCCTGTTCTAGGTCCCAATGACCCATTTATGGACACTTTCAGAAAGACAAAGCAGAATTTTAAGCAGTAACAGATGACAGACCTAGGTAACACCACAACTGCTGGTATGACCACTAGTTTCAGGCTTATGCAAAGCGAGGAAGCGAGGTGATGAATGTGCTCTTTGATTACACACAGAAAAACAAGCACGAGGTGGTAAGGAGGCATCTAGGACAGTGAGAAAAAAACCTGGTGGCATCAAGCAGCAGGTGCCATGGGAAAACCAAAGTCCAAGAGCATGACTGCTAGCGGCAGAGAACAAAAGAAAGTTCTGTTTTTAGCTAGTGGAGAATCTTGGTCCTCTTGTTAGGGAAGAAACATGCTTACTAAGCACAGCACAGTTGGGCTGATGGTTGGACTGGATGATCTTGCAGGTCTTTTCCAACCTTAATGATTCTGTGTTTACATTGGCTTTGTAACCCACTGCACGCTGTAGGCTGATGAGTGTATAGATACAAGAAAAGCAGACATCATAACCTCCCCTGCTTGGAGATAAAGTTGAGTTTTGACTTGAAGGTCGCTACAGTTGAGCCATGAATCACCATCTCAAAGGACTTAACTGCAAATGGATCACAGACAGAATGGGTGACTAAACCATGGACTGAATTTAGTTGTAAGATCACAGAATCATAGAATCACCAGGCTGGAAGAGACCTACCGGATCATCGAGTCCAACCATTCCTATCAAACACTAAACCATGTGCCTCAGCACCTCGTCCACCCGTCCCTTAAACCCTTCCAGGGAAGGTGACTCAACACCCTCCCTGGGCAGCCTCTGACACNAAACACCGATGCTTTCTTGTTTGCCAGGGGACTGTTTTCACCTGCAATTTTATTAAAGTCCGAGACCGTGCATAAACCTCAAGTAGTAAAATGAGGCGTGCACCGCTAAACTCTAACCTGCACTACATCTGTCTAGAGGGCTGGGAACAAGACGATCACATCAACATTTACATATTCCTACACAATTAAAGCAAAATCTTTTGTTCGGATCACAGAACTCGGCTGCATCAATTGAATTGCTCCAATTATACTAACTGTGTTTCAGTTGCTCAACTCCGGGCTGGAGCGGTTTTGTACGACATTCAAAAGGCTGAAGACTTCCTTCATAAATGGAAGAGTGTGTGTGGGGAGGGACACCAGAGGATTTGGCTGCAACCCAGAAAAGAACAAATGTGTAATGTATTTCACTGGAGCACTTCCACTCTTTCAGTGGAAGCCTCCATTTCTCAGCGATGCAGGAGCCATCCCTTCTCTCCGTGAGGAAAGAGGTAGGGACCCTCCCTCTGCAGACCCCTCAAGTGAAATGGATGTCACTTCTCCAAACCCTGCTTCACCCCTGTAGCTACCATTGTGTGAGGAGACACAAAACACACTCGAATTACAGCTTCACAGAGCAGAGAGCGTGAACCACTTGTAAAATTCCTGCTTTTGCCACCCAGAAACTCCATACCCACCTAGGATGGGAAACATCGCAATGTGGCCACAAGGGGGTTAGGTTTCTCAATTATTTCCAGAAAAACATTTATTCAATTAAGTTTTAATTAAATGCCAGGCAGGATCTCATGGCTGATGCCTACCAGCAGCTTCTGTATGAACTTGCTGATTGTTCTTTATTCTCACTACAGAAGTGGAACTCTAAGTGGCTCATGAGCTAAACCCAAAACTCTCATGAAGCCGATAGCAACAATTCCATGAACTCCCAGAGCTGGGCCACCACGTCCACATGGACTCAACCTCCTATTCGGCACCAACTCACTGCACTTATTCCAGTACATCGTTTCCATTTCAAAGGCATCAATGCTGCAAGCACACAAGAAACCCACAGTGTAACTACTTTATCTTCAAAATTAATATGGTTTTGTTAATAACTGATGCTACGGTTTCCTTCCTTCCTTTCCCCTTCATTCACAGAACCACAGAATCACGAGGTTGGAAAAGACCCGTTGGATCATCGAGTCCAACCATTCCAGCCCCACTGCATAAGTTCTGCTGACCCCAAGCTAACGGGAACCTCCCCAAGAGCAGATCTCACTGTCTGCCCCCTTCCCAATCCCTTTCTTTGCCCTGAGACAGAAGTTCCCCAACTTCCACAGCAGAAACAAGGCTGATCCTGTCTGCACACCTCCTCCCTCTCAGAGGAAAAGGTCCCAGATGCCAGTGGGAGGCAGTAAAAGGAGACGAGAGACAATCCACATACAAACATATAAGCCTTTCTGCTCTGAGATGCCCATCTGGAGCGCTGTGTCCAGTTCTGGAATCATCAGTGTAAGAAGGATATGGAACTGTTGGAACAGGTCATTAAGAGTCCCTCAGTCCCTCTGAACCCCTGCCCTTTCACTGCTATTTACAGTTTAAGGCACGAGTAGACGAGGTGCTGAGGGACATGGTTTAGTGTTTGATAATAACAGTTGGACTCGATGATCCGATGGGTTTCTTCCAACCTGGTGATTCCATGATTCCATGATTCTATGAAAGCACAAACCAAGCACTTATCACTTCCAGTTCCAAATTTTGCCACAGCCTAAATGCTCCAGGGAATCTTGAGAAGCTTTGGTGTCCATCTGAAACCCAGAAGTTCTCCATCCACATACACTGTCTGACGCTGGCAAAGGGAACAAGGTCTCACACTCCTGCTGCTCCCGTCTTTATCCCTTGCACTACGACCAGTAGAGCACTGGACAGATTTTTTTTTTAGCACTGGCAGGAATTCCAAGGGCAGCTGCACTGGTGATTACGCCCGTAACCATGTCTCATGAATCGCATTCCTCTTGGAGCTCTTCCCTGCCCAAGAACTGTCTTCGCTTTCATCTTCACTACTTAAACTGTCAGGGCTTGAAAGCTCCCACATCCACTGCTCCAAGTTTTGTACAACGCACACTTTCTACAGCAGGTGCTTCTGATTTTAAGTGTAAGGAAGAAATACACTCTGTTATTTCATAGAATCATGGAATCACTAGGTTGGAAAAGACCTTTTGAGATTATCAAGTCCAACTCTACCTGCCCACTACTAAATCATATCCCTGAGCGCTTTCAGAGCACTTCTGCTAAATCAAAACCTAATCATTCTGCAATGTATAAAACCCACACCTTTTTTTCCCCTCTGAAAAGATCAGAACTGGTCAAACACTCCTGTAAGTCATCTTAACATCCTAATAGGACAGNTTCCTTTTTAAACCTCTGAAAAGAGCAGAACTGGTCAAACACTCCTGTAAGTCATCTTAACATCCTAATAGGACAGTAAGGCTGAAGCCTCCGCTCCCTGCACACTGCTGGGTGTGCAGGCTTCAGAAAAGCCTGACACTGTGTTCTCTCTGCTTTAAGTTACTCAGACAAATTGCTATAAGAAACCAAATCATCTTTTTAGTTCTACCAACGCAGAAATTTGACAAACATCTCTGAATATTCTGTTTAAATTAGAGCCATCCAAATGTCTCTCGTCAGCTTCAGGGAGAGTTAAGTCAGTCCTGCAAACTCTTTCCCATGAACTTCTTTTCACGCAGTTTCATTTTGACATCATCATCCACTCTCTTTTCCACCTTAGTTACAAAATACATTAACGCTTTTTTTAAATGTAAGTAACCTTCCTACACTTTGAACTGAAAATTCTCATTTTTTCTCTCCCACCTCTGATCGTGTTCCGTTCTGCCACACCAGAGCTGAGTTAATCAGCTTTTTACAAGGAATTTTATCATGAGCTTTGCAAGAAATCTCTAAAGTTCTTTTCCCCCTTCTGTCTTGATGCACTCACAGATTTACAACAGGCATTAAAAAAACCCCTCAATGCTGATTTCCCACCCTCCCTGTGGTCACAGGTCTAAAGTCATTGCATTTCAATTCCCTACGAAACACCCAGGAAAGCTGCGTGGCTCACTCATTTAACTTCAAAGTTTCACTATTTCCTCAGTTTAGGGTTTTTCCACTTTCATGTTATACACACATTTTCCTGTCAAATTATCCGGTGGGACTATATAGTCATGAAGCTAACCCATAATATTTTTGGTTTACAATCTCTAATTCACGACATTTTACAGCAGGCCTGGAGCTGATCGTGGCCACGGTAGTTTGTAAAAGGACGAGCAACCAAGCAGTAAGAAGATTCAATTACAAAACACATTATGTGTATTATAACATATACATATATAATGAACATATTATATTTTTATATATTAGTAGTTATATAAAAACTAGTATTTTTAATAGTAAAGCTGGAACTACCTGAATTCAATTGTTGAATTCAAAAGAGTAAAACGAAGTATCAAAGCCGTAAAGAAGCGCTTTTTTGAAACGATGCCATCTTCCCTTCATAGTTAAATGATTAATGCTTCAGAAAAGAAATATGAAGTCATCAGTTTAGAGAACCGGACAACTCCTTGTGTAAAGAGCAGTAAAGGATAAACATAAGGAACACTCTAAACCACCATTTTCACAGAGACAACATATAGTGCATCTCCTGATTAAGAGGAAAAAAAACCCGAAGACACCCTGCAAAAATATCTACACCCTGTCCTAAAAGTGTGCCAACTGTCCTGTGTCAATAGGAAATTAAAAAAACTATATAACAAAAAGAAACCAGGGGTGGGGAATTGCATACATGAAAAGATTCGTGGAAAATTGTTCAGACGATTTGAAAAATTGGTGTACAAGTTATAGGAGTTTTCTGGGTGTCTATAGTAGTCCCAAAGACCAGCAAAAATGTGTGAAACACAATTTGGTCCTTTTTTTAAAATTCTGAATGTCTAGATTCTGCTGGTAGACTTGATATGGTGCAAATAAACATCCTACACCAAACTCAAGAGGGGGAAGCCAGTTTTGAGACATACCAGAAGTATTCATCTCTTCTCCCAATCCGCTAACCTAAACCAGCTGCTTCTCATGCTTTAAAACCACCGTACACTGCTTTAAACCACCTTTCTTTATGTCTGGGCTTCAATCTCTGACTTGAAACACTGCTAGAAAACAGAATACTGTCTTGTGAACATGTAGTATGTGCGAGCAATTAATGCAGAAACCGATGGGCATCACTCACATGCCAGAGCAATTAGACAACGGCCCCAGAAGCAAGCACTAAAATCCATACTGCTTTGAACCTCCCCAACTCCCTCAAAGAGCTGATTACATTAATAAAAGTGAGCAAATAGCAGCAGACAAGAACCCTGCTGGGTCTAGACTCGACTACTCCGTTTATACCTCGCTAACCACTACTGGGAGAGATTGAAACAACTGAACAACAAACAAAAGGCTCAGCACCGACCTTCGAGCCTCTTCAAACACAGCAGCGAGCCTCAGAGCATCCAGCATCTTGAGCTCCTCTTCTTTCTTTCTCGTGCCTCAAGCACTCCCCTATTGATTTTAAGGGCCTCAAAAGCGTAAATGTATGTTGTCAGAGAAGTTACACCATTTCCCAATGCTCATTTCTGTTCCTTCTGCCCAGAACTCCTGGCTACCTGCAATCGATACTGTTCTAAATTCACGTTAGCGACCAACAATACAGCTCTGCCGGCGAGCGGGGAAGCCGAGGCTGCGAAGAGGGATGATTTAAGATCAGATTTTTTCTCTTTCCAGTTACCATATCTACGCGCACAGAAACGCCTGAAGAGGATGTTACACACACCATGAAGGAATGCATTGTCTGGATGCAGCAGGGACAAACAAGATACCAGCAGATCTACAAAGGAGTATTATAAGCCACAAAAAAAAAAACCCCAACCAGCAGCTCACTTCAACAAATGCTCAGCTACCCGGTGATTTCACATCCACAGAACACAGCAGCATTTCCCACACGATGCACGTGCCTTCACAGGAGCCCCTCACACGGAATCGTGTTGATGTGAAGTTGAAGTATTCATGTTAAAAAAAGAAAGTGATTTAGTGGGATTTAGTGGAGTATTATGTAGAGTTCTGAAATCCCCAACATAAGGATATGGGACTGTTGGAACAGGTCCAGAGGAGGCCACGGAGATGATCCACGGGCTGGAGTACCTCTGCTAGGAAGAGGGGATGAGAGAGCTGGGATTGTTTAGCCTAGAGAAGACTCTGGGCAGACCTACAAGCAGCTTCCAGAATTGAAAGGGGCTCCAGCAAAGCTGGGAAGGGGCTCTTGATCAGGGAGTACAGGGACAAGACAAGGGGGAACGGTTTTCAGGTGAAAGAGGGGAGACTTAAAATAGATCTTAGGGAGAAATGTTTTCCTGTGAGGGTGCTGAAGCCCTGCCCCATCCCTGGAGGTGTTCAGGGCGAGGCTGGATGGGGCTTGGAGCCCCTGATCCAGTGGGAGGTGTCCCTGTCCAGGGCAGGGGGTAGAACTGAGGGCTTTGAGGTCCCTTTCAACTCAAATTATCCTATGCTGCTGTGATTTTGCATGTTGAGTTTAACCAACTTTTTTTTTATCTTTCATCCAAGTTCTGACTGGAAAATGCCATGTTGAAATGAATGGTAACTCTCATGGCAAGATACCATAAATCTCTTGAAATCCATCGAAGAAACATTTTAATGGGTCCCTTAAGAAAATAAGGAAAATAAACAAGAGAACCAACCAAAACAACAGACAAACTGTGGATGAAATCACACAATTGGCCGAACTGCAGCTACATTAAAGAGCTTTTAGGATGTATTTAGGGTTTCCTTTTCATACAGTTCACAATCCGTTACTCTGAGCGACAAAGAAATCTGACAAATCCGTGATCCATGTACAAAAATTAAACGGTAATTGTAGTGATGACGGTGATTACTCACAATATTAACTTTGTACTTGAGCTTGAAAAAACAGAACGCACAGATAAGAATGGAGAGTATTCTGATCTTCCAAGGGGAGACTGGTCAGGGATCCATGGAGCAGTTTCCCACCATCACAAGCAGGGCACTTTTGCTCTGTTAAGGACTCCAACAAGACAAGATTCCACACGCTTTGTCTGTACGTGGTATTTCTAATCAATGACATCCATAAGAGATAGCTGACAGCTTTATTCAGAGAAACACACAATAAAAATTCCTTGGCTGAGACTCAGCGTTGCTTCATCAGAATGTAACAGTTTTTTCCCTCTACTGCAGAGAGGAGAAACCCAGATTCTCAGTTCAGATAGCACAACCATATCCATTTATAAAGCAAATTTACTTTTAGGATGTGAAAAAAAGTACTAGTTCCACCATCAGAATTTTTTTTTTCTGTTTAAGAAAACCTGTACCCTGTAAAGATGCTTTTTCACATTTACTTACCGTTGTGATAGAAAGCTTAGGTATTTGGTCTGCAGAACATTACTGTTCATTTTTAGCTCTCCAAACAGTTCTCAGCACAGTTCTGTAATATAAGCAGCAAGCACACAGATGGGACAGGGAGGTTTAGACATTTAATTCTGGGTTTCAACTTCAACTAATTTTTTTCCCCCCCAGTAGTTTGGAGGGGAGCATTTTATACAACTTTATATAAATTAGAACATACTACACATTCTTTATCCTGAGAAAACAAAGGAAAAATACGCTCTGTAGTCTCAGAATCGGGCTTTTAAAAAAAAGTATAACATTGGTTTAGTTAATTCTTTAGACACTTTTCTTTCCATGATAAAAGTTCTTTTCCAAAGGTCTTCACCTGCGCTGTGAAAACCACTTCCAGACCAAGTTTCCTTTGTGAAGCCTCAGCCCAGGGGCCACCTCTGTTCACATCTGTAAAGAAGAATTTAAAACACAGCTAAAATAAAGCTCACCCTAACCCAGAAGTCCTAAACGCTTTGCAAAGTTTATATTCTAAACCTACTGCAGTAACTTATCTTATATTAAAAGCAGTGACGGAGAATAATAAATAAATGACTTGTCTGTGTCACAAAAAACCCAAATCCTGTGGCTTTATCAGCTAAATCATAACGAGGCCTTAACAACCACAAAAATATGAACCTGTTGCAGAACACCAGTGGTACCGTACTATGAATTTCACTGCTTACCTCAAGCTGGATCCAGCCTGACCTTTCACAACTCACGCGCTCTCAACAGAACTTGTGCTCAGTTGCACTCATTCCAGTTTGTCCACAAGCAAAAGAATCGCCTCCACCCAGCGCTGCAAAATATTTTGACACAACAGTTTTCCAGCAATTCCCATCATTGTGTTTATACTGAATATCAAACACCGCAAACAACTCTTACAGGTTTTCACAGCCCTGTCTTTTCAGCCACCTGAGGTGGAGATAAGGTCACAAAGACCACCAAAACCCCAGTGACTCTGCACATGCAAATCTCTTGCTAAGTAAGAAAAGAACATTCTACATATCCCCCTGCTACACTCAGTAAAACCAGTCCCAAACACATGGAGAGAAGCAAGTGTGGGTTTTTGCTGCTGGATCCAGCACCTGACCAGAATCCAGTGACCCTGCACAAGCAGGACTCTAAGTAAGAATTTCTTACCCACCTCCTGCTACATCCAGTGAAACCAGTCCCCTGCGTTCGATAAAAACAGTCCCAAGCACATGGAGAAGAGCAAGTATGGGGTTTCACCGCTGGATCCAACACCTGATGCAGCCAGCCAGCCCTGCCAGGGCATATTTGGCACCTCATTTCGCAAGTCTGCCTGGCAAAAGAGACAGGAGAAAATACCTCCTGTTGGCGCCACGCGGGCCCTGCCCCACGGTTTCATCCAACAACTGGACGTGAGTAACAGCACAAGCAGGCTTCCAAAGGGCTGACACATCCAAAGCAGCTCCAACTGTCTCCAGGGAAGCTTTCCAGAGAGGGAAGCAACCAACCTAGATTTCCTCTGCACGGGCATTGCCTTCCCTCAGCAGCCCCCTCAGCCTGTTCACCCACTCTGCATATCGAGCCCTCAGCAGGCCCTTCACCCTCTTAAACCCCTCGTGGCATGCTCTACATCCCATTCACCCCCCCCACCCCAGCTCCTTCATCTTGTTTACTGCCCCAAGCAGCCCCTCCAGCCCATTCACTCTGCCCCGAGCCCACAACAGCCCCTTCACCCCCTCCTCAGCTCTCAGCAACCCGTTCAGCCCCCAGCCAACCCTTCCCCGACCCTGCATCCCAGGACCTCAGCAGCTCCTTCACCCGACTCACCCCTTCTCAGCAGCTCCTTCACCCCACTACATGCCCAGGGACTTCAGCAGCCCCTCAGTCTCTTCACCCCCTCCTCCTCCTCGGCTCCTTCGCTCCATCCTCAGTGAGATCTTCACCTCCCTCTACACCCCAAGTCCTCCTCAGCCCCTTCACCCTGTTCACCTCCCTCTCAGCAACCCCTTCAGCCCCTCCTCAGCCTCTTCACTCCATCTGTGCCCCAAGCCCTCAGCAGTCCCTTCCTCCCCCTCAGTGTCACAAGCCCTCAGCAGCTTCCTCAGCCCCTTCAGCCTCTCCTCACCCCCTTCCCTACCCTTCTCTGCACCCCAAGCCCTCAGCAGTCCCTTCACCACCACCACCCCTACACTCCAAGCCCTCCTCTGCTCTTGTACTGTTTATGCCCCTCTCAGCAGCCTCCTCACCCCCTCCCCAGCCCCTTCACCCCCTCTACCCCTCTCTCCTCAGCCCCTTCACTTTGCTTACCCCTCCTCTTCAGGCCCTTTACCCCCTCCCTCCTCAGCCCCTTTGCTCTGTTTACTCCCCTCCCCTCCTCTGCCCTTCAGCC
>WAAB01024971.1:31416-47099 GCA_013389865.1 Piaya cayana
CCTCAAGCTCCACTAGGGGAGGTTTGGGCTGGACAATAGGAAAAAATTTTTCACAGAAAGGGTGATTGGGCACTGGCAGAGGCTGCCCAGGGAGGGTGTTAAGTCACCTTCCCTGGAGGTGTTTAATGGACGGGTGGATGAGGTGCTGAGGGACATGGTTTAGTGTTTGATAGGAATGGTTGGACTCGATGATCCAGTGGGTCTCTTCCAACCTGGTTATTCTATGATAATTAGGAGTGAGCGTAAGACATTGTCAGAATTGCTGAGACTCTTCATCCTTCTGCCACTTAGGTATTTCACCTGGACCTTTACTTTCTCAGAACAGAGTAAAGGGACGTAAAATGAGTTAGAGCCCGTTTGTATTGCTTTCGGCATTTATGGCTATGCTGTGTAAAATATTAGAGGGTAGAAAAAGTGAATGTATTCATGCTGAGCCAGATTTGATCTGAGCTGTGCAAGCAGCCTTAAGCTGTCTCTGAACACAGAGCAGCTTTGATTTAAAAAACAAGCAACCCAGCCATGTACAACAACCAACCAAACAAAACAACAATTTCTTCTCCCCTTTTGCCGGGATGTGGGGCTCTGCAGGGTCCCCAAAACATGCAGAGTGACTGTCCAAACGAGGATTCTGACTGCTTTTTCTTGAAATTAACACATCCCAGGTGGAGGAGGGCTTAAAGGTGGCTTTCAACTGCTATGTTGCTGCATCACTTTGAATTTGGTTGCAGAGGTTCAACAATCTGCTCAAGTCTAGTCCGTGACACGTGGCCACAGCAGTGTGTGTGTGTTGTCACTGCATCATTCTTGGTCCCTATAGAAATGATTCCATGCAATTCTGTAGTTGCATCCTTGTCCTGAGTAAATCCACGTTTCTTCATCACGTACTTGTTGGATCAACTAGATTAAGTACGGAGCCTTTGCCAGGGTGGAGCTTACAAACAGGGAGCACAGCTCTAAAACCAGCAGTACTGGGAGCTGTGCACATCCATGCATACTGGGGCTTGTAGCAAGAGATGAGAAGCTCCCAGCCTGTCGGCATGATGCTGGGAGTTCGATTGCAGGCTTCTAAAACCCTATTTCAGAGTGTTGTGGGGAGTTTCTGAGAAAGAGATGCAGAAGAGGAATTCTAATTTGAAAGTTTGGTTGAGTGACCAAGCTGGGGAAGGGGCTGGAGAACAAGTCTTACGAGGAGCCACTGAGAGAGCTGGGCGAGTTTAGCCTGGAGAAGAGGAGGCTGAGGGGAGACCTCATTGCTCTCTACAAATACCTGAAGGGAGGTTGTGGAGAGGAGGGAGCTGGGCTCTTCTCCCACGTGACAGGGGACAGGATGAGGGGGAATGGCCTCAGGCTCCACCAGGGGAGGTTCAGGCTTGACATAAGGAAAAAAATTTTCACAGAAAGGGTCGTTAGGCACTGTCAGAGGCTTCCCAGGGAAGGGGTTGACTCACCTTCCCTGGAGGTGTTTAAGACATGAGTGGATGAGGTGCTGAGGGACATGGTTTAGAGATTGATGGGAATGGTTGGACTTGATGATGTGGTGGGTCTTTTCCAACCTGGTGATTCTATGATTTTGAGAAACCCTGGATGAATTTTGAGGTCCAGCAGTAGTTTTATGTGATGTTGTTCAAAGAATTTGGAGTTCCAGCTGGGTTGGATGGCTACAGAATAGGCGAATGGCTCCAAGTGGAGCAGGTTGTCATTGAACCAGGCTGTGTTAGAAGCTGCTTTGTTCCACAGTTGTGAATTGCTTGGTGTGGAACGGGCTGGTTGCAGAGTGCTGGTGGAAGGGAAGGCTTTACTTTGGAGCAGGGAGTGCACCTGCATGAAATCCTGTCAACTCCAGCCTTGGGGAGGTCCTGGAAACCTCAACTTGAAGAGCTTTGAAATTCTGACAGGCACCTGGCATTCAGCACTTGTTCCCGGTGTCCATAACAGTGTCCGTAACAAAAATTACAAGGTGGATGCATTAATCCCATCCAGTTCCTCCCCAGCCGTCACTCACTTCTGCTGCTAATATGATTCTGGAGTCCTCTGCCTGCGAGATATCTTCCCTCTATCTCGAGGGAAGTGGTTTGTGTTACACTGCCAATTTTTGCACAGCGTTTCTCCCTGCTCCGGGATATGCAGATTCTTTCTCTGATATAGTAATGTCCAGAGCCTGCGTGCAGTAAATGATGGCTGAGTAACTAGTTTAAGACGTGTACTGCAAGTGACTTAAATAATTTTATCTCATCTCGGATCTTTATAATAAAGCCTTGAAGGTATGTATCAAAATCCAAAATCGTATATTGGTTTGGTAAGAGATAAAACTTTGCTGCTGGTCCCTGTGAGCTTTATTCTGAATTGTGGGGATGAAGAGGATGCCGGTGCTATTGGAATTGTCCCTTCCCTGATGAATTTAATTCTGTTTGTGGCTGGATCCTCATCCCCGAGCCTCTCTGCCAGGCAGTGCCTGGCAAAGAGCGGCTGAGGATTGCTCGCGGAAGGAGAATCCTCTGTGGCACCAAGCCAACGTGGTTGGTGCTCCAGCACCTGCCTGCCCGTCCTCTCTGCCTATGGGCAACACACCAGGGGTAGGAGGGGGCATGGACCCAACGGGCAGCACACTGGGAAGGCTGAACAGCTCTTGAGATGTCAGAACTGCTTTTATGTAAGAGGGATGTTGAGGCTCTGGAGCGAGTGCAGAGAAGAGCAACGAAGCTGGGGAAGGGGCTCGAGAACAGGCCTGATGAGGAAGGGCTGAGAGAGCTGGGGGTGTTTATCCTGGAGAAGAGGAGGCTGAGGGGAGACCTCATTGCTCTCTGCAACTACCTGAGAGGAGGTTGTGGAGAGGAGGGAGCTGGGCTCTTCTCCCAAGTGACAGGGGACAGGACGAGAGGGAATGGCCTCAAGTTCCACCAGGGGAGGTTTTGGCTGAACATCAGGAAAAAATATTTCACAGAAAGGGTCATTGGTCAGTGTCAGAGGCTGCCCAGGGAGGTGGTTGATTCACCTTCCCTGGAGGTGTTTAATGGACGGGTGGATGAGGTGATGAGGGACATGGGTTAGTGTTTGATAGGAATGGTTGGAGTCGATGATCCAGTGGGTCTTTTCCAACCTGGTGATTTTGTGATTCTATATGTCAGGGGGCCTGAATGCTGCTGAAGATCTCTTTATTGCCAGTGGCAAGTGATGCTATCTTCATGTTTCTTAACAAAATTCAGTTCTCCAGGATGGTTATGTTTTAGTGAACATCTTAGAAAAGGAGTTCCATCATGTCTGAGCCTTCAGAACAGCTTCATTAGCCCAAGGTACTGAATAGGCTGTTAATTCCAGTGTTTTTTGGCCTAGTTATGTTCCAGGTAGTGCCTGAAATGGAAATTATGCAATGCTTCACTCATTCCAGTAGTACTTTAGGGGGAAGCTTGTAAAATTGAGGGTGAAGAGCATATCCTCACTAATGCTGTGGATCTAAACATGAACGATGGGCTGCTTGCAAGATTTGGCCATGATCTCTAGCCCTGCCTTCCCAGCAAATGAGAACATTGTGCCTGCGAAGGGCTGGCTTCTCTCACACTCTGTGCCACAAATGAAGTGGAAAAGAACGCTAAGGAGATGCATTTCCACTCAAGGATCCCTAGATGTGCGTGAGGACAGCTCTGGAGTGCAGTATAAGATCTAGGAACAGCCCTTGGCAGCCTGGTTCCAGCAGGCAGCAATGGTCACTCTTGACTGTAGAGCGCTGCATGGACCAGGCAGGCTTTTGAGACCAAAAAAAAAAACCCCAAAGTTCTAGGAGAGCATAAAATCCTGCTTTCAGGAGAACCACCACAGGCTTCCGTTGCTCTCCCTTCCCTTCTTTCCATGGCTCTGCCCTTCTCCAAATGAAGTTGCCGCTGGGCTGAGACACATGAAGGACATTCTCCCATTTGTCCCCTGAACGACTTGGTTGGGAGTAGCGCAAGACAGAGTTAACGGACTCATCTCTACCTGCTTTTCTGGATAAAAGTGCCGCACAGTGGGATATTCCTGTCCTGGGGGTACCGTATGCTGTACACTTCAAAAGCATCTGCTCCATTGTGCTGAAAATGAGATGTTGTGGCCTTTGCTATTCCTTCTTTTAAAGCCAGCAGAAGGCTATTTGTGCTTGTAAATTCACCTTTTATCTTTTTAAATACGATATTCGCGGCCATGTCCTTCCGTCACCTCGTTAAGCCTTCAGTTACAGACCGGTATTCCAGAACTGAGTCCCAAGTTCATGGATCTCCCTGCCCACGGGCCTTAGGTTTTTCCGAAGCAGAGACTTTGCCTTTTCGCATGTCACAATGGAAATGCAGATTAAAGGTTAAGGTGATAACATGTGCGGCTTAATCGTTGCCTGCATGTTATTGTATTCAATCGGTTGCGTGTTGATAACTTGAGAGCACGAGTTATCTCGTGTGTGTGGATCCCCCTCTTGTGACAGAGAGGCAGCCTGCACTGGGAAAGGGTGACTCCCTGATTTAGAGCGCAAACTTTATGAGGAGAAGCTGAGGGAGCTGGGCTTGCTTACTCTGGAGAAAAGGAGACTGAGAGGAGACCTTCCTGCTCTTCAACTGTCTAAAAGGAGGTTGTAGCTAGGTAGGGGTCGGTTTGTTCTACCTGATAGCCAGTGACAGGACAAGGGAATGTGCCAGGGGAGATTTTAGAATTGTAGAACAACCAGGTTGGAAGAGACCTACCGGATCATCGAGTCCAACCGTAACAATTTAGGTTGGATATCAGGAGGAATTTCTTTACCGAAAGGGTTGTCAAGCATTGGAAAAGGCTTGAGTCACCGTCTATGGGGATGTTTAAAGAGCACACGCTGTACTTGGGGACGTGGTCTGGTGGCAGACATAGCAGGACTGGATCGATGGTTGGACTCGGTGATCTTAAAGATCTTTTTTCCAGCTGAGACCGTTCTGTGATGTCATTTGTGATAAGCCCCGTGAAATCCAGCGCCTGCTTACATGTAGTTGCCTGGACTTGCCCTGGAAACAGGTTGGAACCTCGCAGTGTGCCTGTGGCTGTGTTAAGGGTGTTGTAGATGCATTTGGGAGCACAGCTTGATGCAGTAACCATACTAGGAAATGGATAAGAGTCCCTGGCTATCAAACAGGCAGCAATGTGGAGCGTGATGTCATGGAGAGATACAGGGGATGCTGTAATCCACGGCGAACAGCGCAGCGTGCGTTACCAGTGATGAGATGTCAAGGGCTGAGAGCATGTGAGGCTCTGCTATTTCTGATGAAATAGCGACTAGGGCGGCCACAGGAGAACAAGTTCCAAGGCAGGAGGAGAAGCAGTAATGTACACGCTTGCATGTGACTGCAGAAAGCTCGGGCCTGAGACCAGCTAACCACAGCGCTGAAGCAGAAGCACACAGACAACCAGGAAGCACCTGCTCAAGCAGATGGCACCCGCAGAATGGGGGAGCAGGGCAGCAGAGCCCAGAGCCGCCCTGGGAGTGGAGAGAACAAGGTGGAACGGCAGGCTGGGCAAGAAGCGCGTGGCAGCTGAAGCTATACAGAATCACTAGGTTGGAAAAGACCCACAGGATCATCGAGTCCAACCATTCCTATTAATCACTAAACGACGCCCCTCAGCACCTCATCCACCTGTCTCTTAAATACCTCCAGGAATGGCAACTCAACCCCCTCCCTGGGCAGCCTGTTCCAGTGCCTAATGACCCCTTCCATGAAAAACTTTTGTTTGATGTCCAGCCTGAACCTCCCCTGGTGGAGCTTGAGGCCATACGATGCATGATGTCCCTATCCAAGCACTTGTCGGTGCCTCATCGTATGAGGAGTGTCTGAAGTCACTTAGTCTGTTCAGCCTGGAGAATAGGAGACTGAGGCAAGACCTCATGTGATTTTTTTTTTTTCCTTCATTACAGGGGGAGTAGGAGGAGCAGCAGACACTGATCTCTCTGAAGACCAACGATAGGACCCGAGGGAACGGTCAGAAAATGTGCCAGAGGAGGGTTAGGTTGGCTATTAGGAAAAGTCTCTTCATCCAGAGGATGGTGGAGCACTGGAACAGCTCCTCAGGGACGCAGTCCCGGTGTGAAGCCTGACAGTATTCCAGAAGCCAACACTCTCAGTCCCATGGTGTGAATGTCAGGCTGTCCTATGCAGGCACAGGTGTTGGACCCAATGATCCTTGTGGGTCCCTTCCAACTCAGGTCATTCTCTGTGATTCTGATCGTAAGTGTTATCAGAGACATGGTTATGTGTTCTGTGAACCAACCAAGCCACCTGCACATTAGATTTCTGTTAGATATTCACCTGTGGATACCTTCTTAGCTGTTCAGCCAGGTATTATGTGTTATCCATGGCAGGTGGTTACCTATGGTATGTTGCTTTTCCACTCTTT
Organism: Piaya cayana; assembly: GCA_013389865.1. NCBI lineage: Eukaryota > Metazoa > Chordata > Aves > Cuculiformes > Coccyzidae > Piaya > Piaya cayana. The sequence continues at coordinate 37,792 of WAAB01024971.1, forward strand.
CTTGCTGTGTAGCAGGTTTTTGAGTAAAAAAGTACAGGCCACATGGTTTGTCCCCTACTTATATTGGTAATTACTCCAATTACTGCATTGTAAGAGAAGAGCAAGGAAGCTGGTGAAGGGGCTGGAGAACAGGCCTGATGAGGAACGGCTGAGAGAGCTGGGGGTGTTTATCCTGGAGAAGAGGAGGCTGAGGGGAGACCTCATTGCTCTCTGCAGCTACCTGAGAGGAGGCTGTGGAGAGGAGGGAGCTGGGCTCTTCTCCCAAGGGACAGGGGACAGGACGAGAGGGAATGGCCTCAAGCTCCACCAGGGGAGGTTCAGGCTGGATATTAGGAAAAAAATTTTCACAGAAAGGGTGATTGGGCAGTGTCAGAGGCTTCCCAGGGAGGGGGTTGAGTCATCTTCCCTGGAGGGGTTTAAAGGACGGGTGGACAAGGTGCTGAGGGACATGAGTTAGTGACTGATGGGGATGGTTGGACTCGATGATCCGATGGGTCTTTTGCAACCTGGTGATTCTGTAATTCTCCCTCTCCGTGTACACTTATGTGCTCACTGTCAAGGCTGCAGCGTGCCTGGATGAGGCCCAGTGTCCTCACAAGGAGGCCAGGGGTGGAGGAGAGCCCTCTGTGCAGCAGCCAGATGGAAAAGTGTCTGGTGAGGGTCCTCAGAGCGATGTCCTCTTCTGGAAGGTCCAGCACTGCCTCCCTGGTTTGCTGCATTAGAGCAAGTTCCAAAGGAGGAGATGGGAAGTGAGAGTGGAAGGGGAGCGGGATGCACAGGACTGCAGGCTGAGAGGCTGTGGACAAATAGAATCATAGACTCACCAGGTTGGAAGAGACCCACCGGATCGAGTCCAGCCAAATAGCTGCAGGTAATTTTAATGCTTGCAAGAGCTGCATAGGCTGGTGGATAGTTTCTGCTGCTTGCACTGTATGAGGAGAACTGGGTATGATGCAGGCACATGGCAGTGAAGTAGAGAAAAGCCCCACAAGCCCAGTTGTTAGAATCATGGAATGGTTTGGGTTGGAAGGGACCTCAAAGCCCATCCAGTTCTACCCCTCTACCATGGGCAGGGACACTTTCTACTGGGTCAGGTTGTTGAAAGCTCCATCCAGCTTGGCCTTGAACCCCTCCAGGGATGGGGCAGCCACCGCTGCTCTGGGCAACCTGGGCCAGGGCCTCCCCACCCTCATTGTGAAGAATTTCTTCTTAAGGTCTAATCTACATCTCCCCCTTTCCAATTTAAAGCTCCTCCTCATTTTGCATGCCCTATTTTCTATGGGATCCTGCAACCTCTTGGAATGTAGAGTTATCTTAACTTCGAATTGAATTTGACTTTGCGGCGTCTCTTCTCTCAGCAGCAATTCCGTGGCCTCATGACCATCGCAGTTACATCGCTGTCCTGCCTCTGGAGCCTGAGGAGCCTGTGCTCTACTCTTTGCTGACCACACTCTTCTCTTCAACAAAGCTTTCTGCCTCTTGCAAACCTGGCCAGTTTTATTCCGTGATATTTGTTTTGAAGGTATCTTGGTCCTGGGCACAGCAAGGAAGGGCACGTTGCAGTTCTGCATCGTCTGAAAAGCAGAGAGGAAACAGCAGTCTTGTCCTAAAAAGAGCAAACTGAATTAGAAGTCAATTGCCCCTTCTGCAGTCCTACTTGAAGGCTTTTTCTTTTTATTCCATGGCTGTTTCCAGCTCCTCATCACGTCTCTGTCCCTGAGGGAGCCTTGTCCAGTTCTCTGTTTGCCTCCTGTCCATTCTGCCCTTGAGGAGGATGAAGGGAGGGATACCTCACCCCTGGGGTGTGAGCAGATGCTGTTTCTCTACCAGTGTGACGTTTAGGTGCAGCTTCACTCCCTGCCTTTGGTCTACATAGCTCAGAGCTGACTCTAACCCGTGCTGGCTGCTGTGGCTGTGAGTGTTTTCCCTCCCTCAGCTCCCTCCTGCCTTGTTTCATCTTCCCGTGTGAGCTCTTGCAAACTTCCTTTGAACGGAGGAGAAGGCAAAAAAAGACCTCGAGCTCTGCACGATTACTGGCCTCCTAGTAGGGAGATTGGCTCCTTTGGGCTGAGAACCTCTTCTCGTGCTCCTTTGCCCTCCCTGCTCTGAACCGTTGTCAGTGGGTGCTCAGAGGAGCCACCTCACTGGTGGGGGGAGATAACGAGGCAGGCAGGGGCCTCGAGTGCTGTGGAGCGAGGACGCAGATAGGGAAGGCAGCTGCTTAACACCAGGTTTGGGGTGGAGCTGCTTTTATTTTACTGGTCTTCTCCTCCTTTTTTTTTTTTTTTGACAGGAGCTATGCATGTGTGTGAAGCAGATGACTATGAAAACAGGGTGTTTGTCCCAGAGCTGATCTCACTGGAGGATCCTGATGCTTAAATACTGTCATAGGAAGAAGATCCATGCGTTTGCTTTTAAAATGGCTTTCTCACTATCTAAATTTCAAAGCAAAGAGCGGTTTCTGTAGTTTGTTCTGGCGTTTGTTCCTCATCCTTCCCCCCGGCTGCTGAAGTGGATATATGGGATCAGGAGCAATGGGTATATGGGATCAGGAGCAATTCCTTCTGACTATCCTAAAATCCTTCTGGAAGGCATTTGTGTAGTCGTTCCCTATCGTGATTCTTCTAGGAAAATTGTAGCGTCTTGGAAAATGTGTTTCCTGCCGAATGCAGATCCTCCTCCTCTCAATGAATCACTTGTGCTCTCGTGTTGCTCTGGGCTCGCTTCCCTATTGACTTCAGTGCCTGGGATGTAATTAGAAATCATGGGATGTTACTGGGAGCTGTAAAACCGCACAGGATTCTTTGTGCGGAGGGATTACAGTACTAAAAAAAAAAATGAAGCAAATGAAACATTTGCATATTAACTGTCCTGAGTGTGAACTGAAGAGTCTCTTCGTGTTTCTGGGTGTCCTGCTCCTGCAGGCTGGTTGGATCCCATCCTCGGCATCAAGCAGCTCCCCCTCACTTTCCAAACTCGTAAACAAAGCTCATGTAGAGGATAGAGTTTGCAGTACACGCAGAGGGATTGGTTTCCCCAGGAGAGAAGTAGCTTCCAGAAACCCTCCCTTGGTGTGACCGTGTCTGGGTGTTGCTGAATGGGTGGGGGCTTCCTCTGGAGTCTCAGTCCTTGGTGACAGAGCTTCCCCGGAGCTCAGGAAAACTCCCATTGCCTGCTGAGGCCCTTGAATCCTGTAAGGCTGTGACCTGGTTTTAGGGTGGAAAAGGAGCAGTTTTACTCAAGGTGGCCTGGAGATCTGCATCCAGTTCTGGAATCCTCAACGTAAGAAGGGTATGGAACTCTTGGAATGAGTCCAGAGGAGGCCGTGAAGATGATCTGAGGGCTGGAGCACCTCTGCTATGGAAACAGGCCGAGAGAGTTGGGATTGTTCAGCCTGGAGAAGAGAAGACTATGGGCAGACCTTTGCGCAGCTTCCAGTACTGAAAGGGGCTCCAGGAAAGCTGGGGAGGGGCTCTTGAGCAGGGAGTGCAGGGACAGGAGGAGGGGGAACAGTTTTCAGCTGAGAGAAGGGAGATTGAGATGAGATCTTGGGAAGAAATGTTTTCCTGCGATGATGTTGAGGCCCTGGCCCAGGTTGCCTGGAGCAGTGGTGGCTGCCCCATCCCTGGAGGTGTCCAAGGCCAAGTTGGATGGGGCTTTGAGCAACCTGATCTAGTGGGAGGTGTCCCTGCCCATGGCAGGGGTGTTGGAAAACTGATTCTATGATTTCAGGGCTGGTTTGAGTTGTGGTTGGTTTGTGTCCGTTGAAGATGGCACCTGCTAGAAGAGCGGTGCTGTGTTTAAGAACAAAAACAAGACCTGGTGGTCTGTGACTCACTGCACATCTGTGAGGCTGCCCAGCTGTGGCTCTCAGGCGGGTCTTGTGCTGTTTGGGCCCACGGGAACGTTATCTTCAGCTCTCCCTTCGAGCCTTCTGCTGCAGCAGGGCAAGGGAGATAAGGGGATGCTGCTGCGGCAAAGCTGGATTCACCGAACTTCCCCTGCCAGCGTGGTCTGACACATCCCTGCTAATTCCCCCAGAAAGGAGTTGCTTCCAAGGAGAAAATCTTCCCATCGAGGTACCCTAGTGAGGAGGGATGTGGGTAGGCTCCGGTAGGACCTCATTTAGGATCGCTAGTGCCTCCTTTAGGTTTCAGGAGTGCCTGAGCAGACACGGTGAGGTCTCCATGCTTTAAAAAACTCCCGTAATTTTTGCATGCAGAGAGAAGCGGTTTGAGCGGCTGATGATGCGTTGTAACAGCACACGAGTTGTACAGCGTGGCAAAGATGTAGGTTAGGTTAAAAATAAATAGAGCAGTTTCTTTCTTTTTTTTTTTTTTTAGAATGCTTATTGTTGCCTTTACTAAGGACGATGCTGCTTCTCTAACGGTTGGACTCGATGATCCGGTGGGTCTCTTCCAGCCTGGTGATTCTGTGATTCTCACAGCCTTTTACGGATCGGTTAAGCCGGGATTAACGCTTCACACTTTTTAGGGAACAACACAAAGGAAGGAAAGCCAAGTCCCTGTGTTTTTGAAACGTTGCTGACCCTGCTAGCAAGGATCGGGCGCTGACCAGTACCTCTCATGTGCTTCCCAGCTTGCTGGCAAATTGGTTTTGCCTCATCCCTCTCATCCTCTCGCTTGTGAGCGAAATCTTTATCCTCCGTGCGGAGTATCTTACGCCTGTTTTGTGGTGTTCTCTTTCCAGGTTAAAGAACTTGTTCTCGACAACTGTCGGTCGTATGAAGGCAAAATCGAAGGCCTCACAGATGAGTTCGAAGAGCTGGAATTCTTAAGTACAATCAACGTATGCTTAACCTCAGTTGCAAACTTACCAAAGTTAAACAAACTTAAGAAGGTAAATAAAGTGTCCTATACCCTATATTTAGGTGTCTAAAGATGGGTGTTTAAGAGGCAGGTGTGGTTGGTCTTGATCTCAAAGGTCTTTTCCAACCAAACGACTCTTTAATTCTGTGATCTCCATCCCTCTTTGCCCCATACCCAACGTAAAATAGTTGTATAAAATCATAATTGAATTGACCAGATGGCTTTGTGACACATGTTTGCACTAAAACCTCAAGATGTTTGTGTCCCTTCTAGCTCGAGCTAAGCGACAACAAAATCTCAGGAGGACTGGAAGTGTTGGCAGAAAAGTGTCCGAACCTCACGCATCTAAATCTAAGTGGCAACAAAATAAAAGATCTCGGTACAATAGAACCTCTGGTAAGTTGGGGCAGCACAGGGTGAAATCAAACCCCGTTTTGTGATGAGTAGAGGAGTTTCAGGCTCAGAAGGTCCAAAGCAGCTTGCAGCAGGGTGTATTTGGTGGTTATCTCTGTGGCCAGGCTGCGGTGGGGCTCAGCCCTGCCCCAGGGTGGCAGCCTGGGTAGTCACTCCCCTCTAGCGGCTGCTGAGCTGCCCTGGGTGTAGAGGGGGCCACCTTTGGTCTTGAATCACCAGCCACTGCCTCTGCTGGCATGGTGGGACCAGCTGCAGCGCCGGCTGCCTCCAGACTGGGATTGCTCCCTGCAGCTGGGCAGACAGAGGTCGCTGAGCTTCTAACTTGTTCTTGCTGGTTTCCATCACCCTCCTGCTTATTTCAAGCGCTGAGATCGAGATTGGCCAGATGTAGTTCCAAGAAGCATCCAGGTGTCAATTCTGGGGGTGCTGTTTTTCCATTTTTTGTTTGATGCCCTTGGATCTCCAGAAGTGAAGAGTTTCAGCTCAGGCTTTCATTGGCCAAGAAGGCCAATGGTGTCCAGGCTTGGATCAGAAGCAGCATGGCCAGCAGGTCCAGGGGAGGTTCTCCCTCTGTACTCAGCACTGGTGAGACTGCTCCTCAAATCCTGGGGTCAGTTCTGGGCCCCTCAGCACAAGAAGGATGTTGAGGCTCTGGAGCGTGTCCAGAGAAGAGCAACAAAGCTGGGGAAGGGGCTGGAGAACAGGCCTTATGAGGAACGACTGAGAGAGNGCTGAAAATTAGGAAAAAATGGTACTTGGGCAGTGTCAGAGGCTGCCCAGGGAGGTGGTTGATTCACCTTCCCTGGAGGGGTTTGATGGATGGGTGGACGAGGTGCTGAGGGACATGGGTTAGTGATTGGTGGGAATGGTTGGACTTGATGATCCAGTGGGTCTCTTCCAACCTGGTTGTTCTGTGATTCCATGCTTGCTTCCCCAAGTACTGACTTCTAAAGTATCTCAGGGAGCACTTTTCACAGTCTGTCTTGCATCTCCTTTCCCCCAGCAGAAGGGGAAAGCAGGGCAGTTAAGCTTGTGTAGCAAACAGGAAAGAGAGAGAGGATTCTAACTGCTCCCAGTTTCAGGCTTAATGTTTTCTTGGTGTCACCACTGCTCTACGTGCTGAGCCCCAGAAGGGAGATATTTCATAAAACTTGATACAAATCCTCAACTGCTTGTGCTTTTATTGTTAGTACTTCGAAGTGCTGTGGACAACGCAGACCACCTGCCTCCTCTCTAAACCCAGGGATAGAATTGCTGCTCAATTTCTAAGCCTTTTTCTCATTTTTCTAAAGGCTGAGGCACAATCATTACCGTTTTTTTAAATCACTTAGCAAAATTCTTCCATCTGTCCAAAGAACATTCTTCTTTCTTCCGTCAAACGCAGTGTTTTAAATACACCTGGCTGCAATATCTTGTCTGGTGCTTTTTGGATAACTGGCTGGGCCCCCCACCATACGTGTGATTTTGCACCATTACGGCTTTGCAAACTTCTCTTTTACAAAAGTCTTCTGCTTGCAAGATGCTGAACTTGAGAGCGAGAGAGAGCGTTTCCCACTCCTGGATACCAGAGCAGCCGTGTTCTGGCATTGAGATATTTCTGTTCCACACCAGTTCAGTAGGCAGAGACTAAAATATACCAGGGAAGAGATTGTGAGCGTTGGTGAAGCTGCATCCTGAATCCTGGCTTCAGTTTTAGGCTCCTCGCTACAAGAAGGACATTGAGGGGCTGGAGATTGTCCAGAGAAGGGGAAGGGGCTGGAGAATGAGTTTATCAGAGGCAGCTGAGGGAACTGGGGTTGTTTAGCCTGGAGAAGAGGAGCCTGAGGGGAGACCTCATCACTGTCTAGAACTGCTGAAAGGAGGTTGTAGCGAGGTGGGGGCTGGTCTCTTCTCCTAGGTGGTAGGATCAGAGAAAATGGCCTTAAGTTGCACTAGAGGAGGGTGAGATTAGACATCAGGAAAAACTTTTCACTAAAAAGGCTCTCGGGCACTGTCAGAGGCTGCCCAGGGAGGTGGTGGAGTCCCCATCCCTGGAGGTACTTAAAAGAGGGGTAAATGAGGTGCCCAGGGATCTGGTTCAGTAGCTGACAGGTGTGGTTGGACTCGGTGATCTCAAAGATCTTTTCCAACCAAACAATTTTATGATTCCATGAAAACAACCCTCCTGTCATGGGAAGCTCTTGAGTGCATTAACTCCGGCTGCTGCTGTGTTCTCTGCTCCGTAGGGAGTTGCTGTAATGCTGAACTTCAGGGACTTCTCTTTCTTTGCAGAAAAAGTTAGAAAACCTGAAGAGCTTAGACCTTTTCAATTGCGAGGTAACCAACTTGAACGATTACAGAGAAAACGTATTCAAGCTCCTCCCGCAACTCACGTACCTCGATGGCTACGATAGGGATGACAAAGAAGCACCGGACTCGGATGCCGAGGGCTACGTGGAGGGCTTAGACGACGAGGAGGAAGACGAAGATGGTATGTGAATTGTGCTACTTAGTGTCCGTAAGTTAAAAGATCGATGTGCTGCCTAGTACATTTTGCTTCCAGCTCTGACTTGTTGGCAAGAGGAGGGTGTTCTCAGCAGCTCCTTCCTGACTGTAAAGGAGAAATATCTCAGTGTCCTCTGAAAGAACGAGGGGAAAGGAGATGGGCAGGGCCTGAAAGAGCTGCTTTCTCAGTCTTATCTCTAGTGAAAGATCGGGACGACAAAGAAGCCCCGGACTCCGATGCAGAGGGCTACGTGGAAGGCTTGGACGACGAAGAGGAAGATGAAGACGGTATGTGAATTTCTGTGGTGTATGTGAGTCGAAGGATTGATACGCTGTGTGCTGCACTTTGCTTCCAGCTCTGACTTGTTGGCAGGAGAAGGGTGCCCGCAGCAGCTCTGTCAGGAGCTCAGCAGAAGTAACTCGGGGTCTTCTGAAGGAATGAAAGGAGGGGAAAGACACGCGGGGTCTGAAAGAGCTGATTTCTCAGCCTTCTCTCTACTGAAAGGTGGCAGAAGAAAGGGGCCAGGAGGAGGAGTAAGATGCTGAAAGAGTTCAGGGAACCCCAGGGGAGCAGATTGGGCGCAGAGCAAAGTAGCCGAGTCAGGGAATTGAGTAAAGGAGCCGGGACATTAACAGGAGTTAATAGATGCGCAGTGAGGACAGCATGAACTGGATGGGATCAGGCAGAAGAGAGTGTGTGTGGTGAAGTCTGCCTGGGGTGAGCTCTGTGAAAGGCCGTGATGAAGCAGCAGGTGACTTTTTAACATCAGGAGGATGCAGGGTGGGTCCCGGAGGGCTGTAGGTGCAGCTCAGCTACCGTGGCAGACGGCACTCGGAGGCAGCAGCGTACCGGTCGGACGAGTATCCGGCTGAGTTGGGGGAATTTACTAGACTCTTCAAACCCAGCTGCGCAGCAGAAGCAGAATAGCTGGACTTGCAGTTTTCCCTCGAGTGCTGAATGTGAGCTCTGGTGAGAGGGGCGAGTGCTGAATGCGAGCTGTGCCGGGCAGAGCCGTGTGTTCGAGCCAGGTTCAGCAGGGCCGGATTCTCCTCATCGGAGCACGAGTCTGGACCTGCCTTCAAATGCACCAAAGAGCTCGAAAACACCATTCCTGCAGCATGGAAAAAACAGTTCTTGGTTTGTTGCTCAGGCTCGTTACATTTAATCTCTTTCCTCTTGAAAAGAGATTGCAAACCCACCAGGTGGATTGAGTGTAACCCTTTTGTATCGCTCTGGCAAGCGTAAAGGCGAGGGGGGTCCCTTAGGGGAGGGTTCCCAGTGCGTGGTTTGCTCTGTCCTGGTGGGAGCAGACAGACAATTGCAGATGAAGAGCTGCAAGCGTCCCATGGGCTCAGAAATGGGTGTTGGCAGTGGGAACTGGAGCAGCTGAAGCAATCCCAAGGCTGTTGTGACTTTACAGTCCTGGCCCCTGCAGCCCTGGAGTGGTTGAGGCCATGGGTGCAGCTGCCACACTGGGCTGAGGGGCACAGGACTACGTGAAACCCTGTCGAGAACAAGAGAACTGCCTTTTATTCTCCACCACCCTCGAGCAGCGCCTTCGGTTTGCTCCTTGTGTGGAT
>WAAB01024972.1:0-14275 GCA_013389865.1 Piaya cayana
AGTAGAATTTCAACCTTTTTTTTGTATGTTGGTGGGATGAAGAGCAGGGGATATGAGTCTTCAGGACATACGCAGCTGTCCTACTTTTATTTGGCTTCCAAAGTATTGAAAGATCGTTCTCAGAACACTCCTCATTGTTAGGCAGAAAGGAAGGGAAATCCCAGTGGAGGTAGGATGAAAATTTCTACTCTGAAGGGAAAATTTGCTTGGCAACATTAGCCTCTCTTTTCCTGGACTACTCACAATCCTCATCCCTACCATTCATCTGGCATAGGCTTTGAAATATCATCATCATTATTCACTGTATTTCTAGCATGACATTTTCTTCAGCGGAATTTCATATGGTTTCTCTGGCATTTTGTTATTGTTTCTTTTACAAATGTTAACAAGATTTTCTTGAGGGGAACTGGAAAAAAAAAAAGAAAAAAAAGAAATTTAGCTTCTGAGGTAAACAGAAAGGAATAAAGCAAACAAAGCAGAACAAAAAAAGAGGAAAAAAACCAAATAAATCAAGCCAAACATCTTTAAATTTTACACATACACCCCCCCCGCTTTATGTACTTAAAATTAGCATACTGAAGCATTATGCTAAATTCTTACACTTGAAATGTTAATATGGAGAAGTTGAGAACTAGTATAATTTTAACAATGTAAGAAATGTAAGTAACAGAGAGATGGGTTGTTAAAATGCTTAAAAATTAAATTTGTCTTTCTTCAGTCATGCTACTTTCTAGATTGAATTCACATACGTGAAATGATACTACAGCTAAGAAATACTGCTTCAGTAAAAGTCTAAGGGTTCAGAATACATCTGTGAAATGTTGCAGTCCAAGGAAGAAAGGGAGGAAAATGTAACCTAAAGCTCCTGGGACTTCTGAGGGAAGAAAAAAGCACACTCCCACCATGATTTTAAACTGCAGTGAAAATATGCTTTCTCTATTCATCACTGCAAAGTTCAAAGCCATATAAAGAAGAAATTTAAAAGCTTCTACATAGTACATACATACTACAGAAAAGCAAGAATGCATATACACAACAGCAGTTTGTAAGTACACATCAGGTAATCATATGATGCAGCACCAAGTATGTTTAGTAAGGATTCTGCTGATGTCGGTTCACGGGGGGAGATGCGTTTCTCAACCTTCCTGCTGTTTCCAAAGCAGTACTTTCTTGCACTTTTCTGGTGATGTGCTGTTGGTGTTTGGGGCTGTAAAATAATACAATCTTTGTGCTGTGATGAAAATATGCCCTTGGGGTTAGCGTGCTCACATAATGAATTGCTTCTAATATACCTTGTCTGACTGTTAGCCAAAGCTTTAATCATTCTTGAGCACAGAAGAACCTTTTAGATGGTGAGTGGGGAGGTAAGGTATCTAGTTCTTATTTTTGACTGTTGTACATTTACTATGATCAATTCACTTTGTTTTATTTAAACTTAGGTTTCTCCCTCTTGAAAATGAATATATTACAATATATCAGCCTCATAAATATGACAGGAAGATTAATCAATCTGCTTTTCCAAAAACCCTCAAATGGAACATGAGAGAATAGGAATTTTTGAAATAGTTTACCTCTAGAAATAGTTTTCTTCTTTGTCACCCTACCATTTTCAAATACCTTGCGCCAGCTTTTAAGAAATGTTTTTTAAGTTACAGATTATTTAGAGCAGAGGAAAGTTCTAAAAATACTCTCAATGTGTGGATGTAGTTCCTCAAAGTTTATTTTCTTAGCTGTGTTTACTGAAGCTACAGCACTTTGGGAATGATGTAAAAATATACATGAAGACTTGCAGACACTTTTCTGACATATACTCTTCCTGACAAACAAAAAATGTGAACCATTACAAGTGTACAGCTAGGTACAAGTTCCTGTGGATTTAAAGGTCTGTCGGATCAAGGTCTGAATTCTTTTGGAAAACATAAGTTACTATAAATAAGCAAGACTACCTCTGTNAAAAAAAAAAAGAAAAAAAAGAAATTTAGCTTCTGAGGTAAACAGAAAGGAATAAAGCAAACAAAGCAGAACAAAAAAAGAGGAAAAAAACCAAATAAATCAAGCCAAACATCTTTAAATTTTACACATACATCCCCCCCGCTTTATGTACTTAAAATTAGCATACTGAAGCATTATGCTAAATTCTTACACTTGAAATGTTAATATGGAGAAGTTGAGAACTAGTATAATTTTAACAATGTAAGAAATGTAAGTAACAGAGAGATGGGTTGTTAAAATGCTTAAAAATTAAGTTTGTCTTTCTTCAGTCATACTACTTTCTAGATTGAATTCACATACGTGAAATGATACTACAGCTAAGAAATACTGCTTCAGTAAAAGTCTAAGGGTTCAGAATACATCTGTGAAATGTTGCAGTCCAAGGAAGAAAGGGAGGAAAATGTAACCTAAAGCTCCTGGGACTTCTGAGGGAAGAAAAAAGCACACTCCCACCATGATTTTAAACTGCAGTGAAAATATGCTTTCTCTATTCATCACTGCAAAGTTCAAAGCCATATAAAGAAGAAATTTAAAAGCTTCTACATAGTACATACATACTACAGAAAAGCAAGAATGCATATACACAGCAGCAGTTTGTAAGTACACATCAGGTAATCATATGATGCAGCACCAAGTATGTTTAGTAAGGATTCTGCTGATGTCGGTTCACGGGGGGAGATGCGTTTCTCAACCTTCCTGCTGTTTCCAAAGCAGTACTTTCTTGCACTTTTCTGGTGATGTGCTGTTGGTGTTTGGGGCTGTAAAATAATACAATCTTTGTGCTGTGATGAAAATATGCCCTTGGGGTTAGCGTGCTCACATAATGAATTGCTTCTAATATACCTTGTCTGACTGTTAGCCAAAGCTTTAATCATTCTTGAGCACAGAAGAACCTTTTAGATGGTGAGTGGGGAGGTAAGGTATCTAGTTCTTATTTTTGACTGTTGTACATTTACTATGATCAATTCACTTTGTTTTATTTAAACTTAGGTTTCTCCCTCTTGAAAATGAATATATTACAATATATCAGCCTCATAAATATGACAGGAAGATTAATCAATCTGCTTTTCCAAAAACCCTCAAATGGAACATGAGAGAATAGGAATTTTTGAAATAGTTTACCTCTAGAAATAGTTTTCTTCTTTGTCACCCTACCATTTTCAAATACCTTGCGCCAGCTTTTAAGAAATGTTTTTTAAGTTACAGATTATTTAGAGCAGAGGAAAGTTCTAAAAATACTCTCAATGTGTGGATGTAGTTCCTCAAAGTTTATTTTCTTAGCTGTGTTTACTGAAGCTACAGCACTTTGGGAATGATGTAAAAATATACATGAAGACTTGCAGACACTTTTCTGACATATACTCTTCCTGACAAACAAAAAATGTGAACCATTACAAGTGTACAGCTAGGTACAAGTTCCTGTGGATTTAAAGGTCTGTCGGATCAAGGTCTGAATTCTTTTGGAAAACATAAGTTACTATAAATAAGCAAGACTACCTCTGTTTTGTAAGGGTAAAATCTGTTCCCACACCCAACAAGCAGACTTCCAGTATTTTGCAAAAAGCCTGAAATATCTTGTTTACATCACTCTTTCTGAAATTTAAAGGAATTTCCACTTGAGAAACAGTATACAAATATGGACATGCTATAAGGAAAGCTAGGTAAAAATTATCTTAATTTTTATAATNTAACCTCAATATTAAATAGATTAAGAAAAAAATAATAATCTGTATGTCAAGGAAAAAACAATGGCACTTGAAAAAACCTCATTGGGCACAAGACACCCCAATGTCTTTACAACAGGCTGCAAAAGGAAATGGCAGGTAAAGATGCTATTTCAATTCTTGCTGTGAGTTCAAGGGAAGAGCTAACAGACCAAATGAAGTGCATGGTTCTCATTGATGATGTTTACTCATACATTCTGGCAGCCTCCAGCTTCCACAAGCTGAATCACATTCTCAGAGTCAAATCTAATATCTTGGGTTGGGACATCTTCCCACAGAGCCCCATTTTTCCAGATTCTATAAGGAAGGTACTTTCATTCTCTAGATTATTATTTTACCAGATTTTTAAATTATTTTTTAAATTGTTCTGCTTGTTGCTGTGAATTAGATTGCCTGGAAGCAGACCTTTTGTAAGTCAGTCATTTGGGTATTCTAAACAGAGATGCGTAGAGGAGAAGGGAGTAGCATGAATAAAATACAAAAATAAAATGAATTGCTTTGTCTGACCTGCTTTAAATGCCAGATTAATGTCTGCTTGATTTAGGTTTTTTTTTCCTTTTTTGTCCATCTAACAAATGGTTGGTAGCACTGTGTTGAATACAGTTTACTTTTACCGCTATAGCCTGGATCCCAGTAGGGGTTATTAATACTGTGACATGTTTTAAAAGCTCAGTACCATGAACATAAATCTTTATAAAGAGGAAAGATTTCACAGGCATTGCTCCTAAGTCTATTTCACTCTAAAGCACGTTCTCTAAATTGGAATTTGTTTCCTATTCATTTCTTGAGCTACTGTGTTTAAATAAAAGCTTCCTCATTGTCCATTTAGTTTTACTACCTGTACTGTAACCCCTAGATCAAGAAGCACAAAGACCTGAATACCCGCTTTTGTGATGTCTGCTTTCTGTATCTAGCTCTGCCATCCTCCTAGGATCCCTGCTATTCCAATGTCCTCAGCAGAAAGGGAAGTGGTGATCAACATTTCAGATATTTAAAGTGATTTATACCACGTTTGTGGCTGTTATTAAATCCCAAATAGCTGTCTGGTATTTTATATCTTATACGAAATTCCAGTGCAGATCTCAGGACCTTTTCTAAGTGATAGGTTTATTGCAGGTCTTCTGTGAGAAAAAAGCCAGAAGGGATCACATAAAATAGCTGTACAATAGAGAACTCTGCAAACATTCATTAGTAGAGTTGACTGAAATTTGGATTTTTTTTCTGATTAAGTTTTAATTTTTTTTGCTCAAAACAGGAATAAAAATCAGTTGTAGACCTGTTTTTCGTTTGTTCTTGTTTTGTAGAGCTCAGAAATTGTCAGTGAAGAAAATTGCTTTAAGGAATTTGCCATTTTAAAAAGTGCACTTTGAAATATGAAGTGTCAGTCAGAACATTAAGTTTTTTAAAAAGTATTGTTATTTAGTGAATATTCATTAGTAATAGCATGAAGCCAATAACACTGCTAATGATTTAACTTGATGTGAAATAAAACAGTGGATTTTTTTTTTAAATTATAGGCAGCTGTCCCTTAATGATGACTGAGATATTTTCTTCTCTAAATCAAATAATAGTATTTTAGACCATTTTTTACTAGTATTGCAACAGCATCCATGTGCAAGTGTTTAGAGGGGGAAAGAGTGTTTCACTTGGTACTAATTAAGTACTGTACTTAATTATCTTGTGAGGAAAAGGAATATTCCAATATTTTAAAAAGACATTGAAATTATGCAATATATGTCATTAAGATAAAAGTCATGCAAAAATAAAACCCCATGGATAAACATCAAAGCAACTTCTGGACTGAATATTATCTATGCCAGACAATTATTTTGAAATACACACTTTTCCTCTTTATGTGGTCTGCTCAGTCCTCCTGAACCACTCTATTCATTCTTCCCTGTTACGCCCTGATCAGAAAACCCCTCTTCTGTGGTGCATAACATTCTTATCCAGATTCCTACTTGCAGCTGTCAAATATATCTTTCTAAGTAGGAAAGTAATAATCTAAGGTTTCATCCAAGCCTCAGTCTGCAGCCACCTAATCTCATCTGAGAATCTCCATTCAGCCTCTCTTTATGCCTCCTAACATACTGACTTTGTATGGAGACAAATCTGTCACACTGCAGAGCACAGAGAAAATAGCAAGGTCATCTTTAACTATACATAGTTCAGGAAGAGTTCATATATGCTTAACATGTTGTAAAACATGACTAGTCAAGAGAATATCTTATCCAAATGATTATGATGCTCTGTGTGATATTTGAGTGAGGACAAACGAAAGAGATAAACAGATAAGAAAAAGAAAGTTGGATAACCCTCCTGTCCCCCACCAGTATTATTCATCAGATAAATTAAAAATTTCATTTAGGTAATCTGTGAGATAGTTTTTCCTTTTCTGTGTGTGTTTGTGTGTATGATAAATTTCTGTGAAGAACAGATGGTGATTAGAACTCTTCTTACTCCTCCTCCCCATAATGTGAAGCTTCAGATAGAGCAGACTTGTCTTCACTTAGACCTCCTATAGTTAATGAAAAGAGGGAGCCTCTTCCAAAGTCTGGCAGAACACATCAGTTCAGTCCTGAATGGCTTGCTAGAGCAACTCCTCACTTTTCCCTCTGCTGTAAAGCACTAATCTTATCCTGCAATCTACTGACATTTTCAAGAGTGCTGCAAGGTGTACCCAAGAACAGTGAAACTGTTCACAGTGTATCAGAATTCAGCTTACAGGATTTTACAGCTGCATCAAAAATTGTTGAGGACTGAAGCTAAAAGAAACTGAAAATCACTGTTCTAGGTAAAGCCTGATAAGATTGTCCTTGTGGATCCAAAGTTAGCTGCTGTGAGAAAGTCTTGCATACTGCTTTTCATTTTCAAAGACACAAAAACATATAATTAACTGAATTTACTCTGTTATGTGAAAACTTAGATCATTCTGCAGCACTGCATTGCACAGCCTGATGTGCTTGCATAGCAGTTCTACAGTGTTCTCAGTTACCACTGCCTTCCTTCATACACTGGTTTCAGGTTATTACCCTGTCATACTTCGGCAGCCTGCTTCTCTCCTTTTATTTTTAACTCGTCAAAGGATTCTTTGCTGCCATCTACTTGGCACAGTCAATTACAGCAGCACAAAATGCTATTGAAACAGAACAGTAGCAGCCAACCTCCACTCCAAGAAGGCACAAAGTAATGTTACAGAGTATTTTCTTCTGTTCTTTTTCTTGAACCCCTTTTAGAGTCACATTTGCTCAGCAGAACACTGAAGTGCCTATACTGCTGATACATAGTTCATCAAAAGTAGCTATTCCTAGTGGTGGAACAGGGTACACCTCCCTTCAAACCTATCATAATACAGTTACTTCATGCATTTTGATTTGGGGAGATAAATTTTCTGTTTTATTTTGTTACGTTTTCAAAGCAAGGTGTACTAAGCTGCACCATGACTTGTTTTCTTAGATTTTATAACGGAGAGTTCAGTGCTTAAAGCTCCCAAACAGCTTTTTGGGGAGAATATATATCTAAGCCACAGTACCTGTTCCTTTGCATACACAAGGATGCAACCCAATACTATTGTAAATGCAGAAGAATATCTGTGCATGTATGAAGAGCTCTTTATTCCTAAAGTATCATAGGGTTAACTCTCCTTATTCAGCACAGAGAAGTGCAGCCATGCGGTATACAAGGGATTCACCAACGAATTACTTCCTCCACCACGTGGCCCTGAAGGTCTACCTTGGAAACGCTAATGAAGGATGAGAAGAGTGATAACTCCTTTTGTCTACTTAACTCAATCCTAGCCCAGACAGGTCATTAACCTTCTAGCTCTCTCATCCATCACCAGCACATCTGGCTTTGTCAGTTTTTGCAATGAGGTCTAGTTAAGTTATATGTAACGAACATCAGTCAAGGAGACAAGGACATCTTTCCCCAACACACAAGGCATGTCAGAACAGTCCTCTCTGAGAGCTGTGGCTTGTTCTGTAGACACAACAGGATGAATGAAATGTAGTGCTTCCGTGTATAGGTGCTTCAGAAACAAAACCAGAGGAAAATATCCAACCCCAAACAAAAAAAAAAAAAAGGAGGGGCTTACCTTAAGTAAAAGATAATGAAGATATAAGGCAACTCTTGATTTATCTGGGGTTCAAGACTGAGCTGTCAAAATTTATTTGATGTGTTTGATGGGTATAGGTGGTGAGAGAAGAGGTTGTGCAGCCTCTTCCTCATAATGCGACACACAGCGTGCATACCACCAAATTATGCCAATGGAACAGAGGGAGCTAACTTTTTACATGCACACTTTGTAGCTTACTTTTCCATAAAGTTAGGTGCCTTTCAACAGGAACAGAACTTTTGGACAGTTATGTAGGCACTCAGAAGATATGCTAGATGATAAATTCCGATGCTGAGCATTCAACCAGGTCTATACCAGACCTCAGAGGTGTCAGACAGATGCCCCTCAGTGCCCTTTCCCTGGGGAGAACAGAGCATCCTGATGTCTCTGTGTAACTATAATGTGTTGACTCAGTGGCTTGAGACCTCTGGAAAGCCAAAAGAATATTTTCATATGACCATTATCTCTGAGCTATGGAGTGGCTGGAAAACACAAGAGGATCCTGATCCACAGCAGTTTCAGGGCAGGGGGGAGAGATCTAAACTTGGGATTTCTTGCAGCAGTTCTATACTGAGCTTCTGCTATGCATGTGTATATGTGTTGTGAACCTTTATGACTTCACCTCCACAACTGAGCTTACCTTATTACTCATGCCAACATGTGAAGTCCCATGTGCTCTCTCTTACGTGACCAGCCATCATAGAATGCAAACTTGTATATGGAATTATGCTAGGTTTTTTCTACATGTAGGCACATATGGCACCTTGCTTTTAGAGAGAGACTGCTAAGATTGCCCTTTGAGTCAAAATAAAACAAAAAGATGCTTTTTTTTTGATTGAAATTACTAGCATCATTTAGTGCACTATCTTCTCCTGTTAAGTTTACAGACATTAGGTAGAAAAAAAATCTTGTGCTACTAATTAGTATGGAAAGAAACATTTGACTATAAAAGTGAGTTTGAAATCCTTATTCTCATAATTAGAAGGCTCTATTCTTTGCCTGCATACTTTTGGGAATATGAGAAAAATAGTGTAAGCTAGTACAGCAGAGATACTAAACATTTGACTTGGGTGTTTGTACAGCAACAGATATACATTAAACAAAGACAGACATTTTTACCATTTGTTATAAAATGGCCAAGCTTCAGTATTAATTGAAAGATACTAGATGGATAATGAAACTTCAGTGACAGATATATCTCTGCTTTTAAATAACAGCCCCTCCAGTACCCCATCATATAACAGGTGATGAAAAACATGAATAATAGGCACTGTACCTTTCAGTAACAACTTGTAAAACACTCTGGAATTAAAACCAGCACAATTACATCAGTGAAAATTTGCACATCCTTTGTGGGTGCTAATAGACAAGCCTTGACACAGAGCCCAAAGGTAAGAAGTACCAGCTTCTCTCAACACAGCTTTAGCAGGAGTTTCACTGGAAAGGNTGCAGAAGAATATCTGTGCATGTATGAAGAGCTCTTTATTCCTAAAGTATCATAGGGTTAACTCTCCTTATTCAGCACAGAGAAGTGCAGCCATGCGGTATACAAGGGATTCACCAACGAATTACTTCCTCCACCACGTGGCCCTGAAGGTCTACCTTGGAAACGCTAATGAAGGATGAGAAGAGTGATAACTCCTTTTGTCTACTTAACTCAATCCTAGCCCAGACAGGTCATTAACCTTCTAGCTCTCTCATCCATCACCAGCATATCTGGTTTTGTCAGTTTTTGCAATGAGGTCCAGTTAAGTTATATGTAACAAACACATCAGTCAAGGAGACAAGGACATCTTTCCCCAACACACAAGGCATGTCAGAACAGTCCTCTCTGAGAGCTGTGGCTTGTTCTGCAGACACAACAGGACGAATGAAATGTAGTGCTTCCGGGTATAGGTGCTTCAGAAACAAACCAGAGGAAAATAGCCAACCCCAAACAAAAAAAAAAGGAGGTGCTTACCTTAAGTAAAAGATAATGAAGATATAAGGCAACTCTTGATTTATCTGGGGTTCAAGACTGAGCTGTCAAAATTTATTTGATGTGTTTGATGGGTATAGGTGGTGAGAGAAGAGGTTGTGCAGCCTCTTCCTCATAATGTGACACACAGCGTGCATACCACCAAATTATGCCAATGGAACAGAGGGAGCTAACTTTTTACATGCACACTTTGTAGCTTACTTTTCCATAAAGTTAGGTGCCTTTCAACAGGAACAGAACTTTTGGACAGTTATGTAGGCACTCAGAAGATGTGCTAGATGATAAATTCCCATGCTGAGCATTCAACCAGGTCTATACCAGACCTCAGAGGTGTCAGACAGATGCCCCTCAGTGCCCTTTCCCTGGGGAGAACAGAGCATCCTGATGTCTCTGTGTAACTATAATGTGTTGACTCAGTGGCTTGAGACCTCTGGAAAGCCAAAAGAATATTTTCATATGACCATTATCTCTGAGCTATGGAGTGGCTGGAAAACACAAGAGGATCCTGATCCACAGCAGTTTCAGGGCAGGGGGGAGAGATCTAAACTTGGGATTTCTTGCAGCAGTTCTATACTGAGCTTCTGCTATGCATGTGTATATGTGGCGTGAACCTTTATGACTTCACCTCCACAACTGAGCTTACCTTATTACTCATGCCAACATGTGAAGTCCCATGTGCTCTCTCTTACGTGACCAGCCATCATAGAATGCAAACTTGTATATGGAATTATGCTAGGTTTTTTCTACATGTAGGCACATATGGCACCTTGCTTTTAGAGAGAGACTGCTAAGATTGCCCTTTGAGTCAAAATAAAACAAAAAGATGCTTTTTTTTTGATTGAAATTACTAGCATCATTTAGTGCACTATCTTCTCCTGTTAAGTTTACAGACATTAGGTAGAAAAAAAATCTTGTGCTACTAATTAGTATGGAAAGAAACATTTGACTATAAAAGTGAGTTTGAAATCCTTATTCTCATAATTAGAAGGCTCTATTCTTTGCCTGCATACTTTTGGGAATATGAGAAAAATAGTGTAAGCTAGTACAGCAGAGATACTAAACATTTGACTTGGGTGTTTGTACAGCAACAGATATACATTAAACAAAGACAGACATTTTTACCATTTGTTATAAAATGGCCAAGCTTCAGTATTAATTGAAAGATACTAGATGGATAATGAAACTTCAGTGACAGATATATCTCTGCTTTTAAATAACAGCCCCTCCAGTACCCCATCATATAACAGGTGGTGAAAAACATGAATAATAGGCACTGTACCTTTCAGTAACAACTTGTAAAACACTCTGGAATTAAAACCAGCACAATTACATCAGTGAAAATTTGCACATCCTTTGTGGGTGCTAATAGACAAGCCTTGACACAGAGCCCAAAGGTAAGAAGTACCAGCTTCTCTCAACACAGCTTTAGCAGGAGTTTCACTGGAAAGGTAACCCAGAAACAACCTTCCCCTTGCAAGGGATAAATGGTTCTGAAATGAAATGTCAGGGCAAACACAAAGGAGTTGTGCTGAACGTTGGCACCTCCTGTCAGCCAAGCGAGGAGGTAGGGGTAAACAAAATGCTGCTTAATGAACATAATGTGATATAAAGCCACTTTTCTGCTTCAATTCTCCTTATCTCAGTAAAATGATCTGTATTTCCTAGCCACTGGCAATCAGAGTCCTGCGTATTGCAGGGGCGTTGGAACTTTAGGTCCTTTAGAATCTTTGGGTTCCTTTAGAATCTTTAAGGTCCTTTCCAACCCAAACTGTTCTATGTTTCTATGATTCTAATGTCATGAGGAGCTATAAAAATAATAAATGTTAAGTAAGAGTCATAATCTGCATTAAAAAGTACATCTGTCATTAATTAACAGCCCAGGAATGGCACTTGAGGGGAAAAGAGAGAAAGACTATGATATGAAACAGAGCAAGAAGAAAGAGAAAAAGATGTCACAAACCCCAATGAAATCCATAAGTTCGTCTAGAGATTTTTACAGTCTCTTCAAAACAAAACCAGGCATTGTATTGGGTGAGCCAACATAACAGCGCTACTGTTAACTACCAAAAAAAAAAAATCAGAAAAAAGACAATAGGTCCCTGTATCTGTATTTATTTTGAATGTTAATGTGCCTCTTCCTCAGAGGTCTTTTTGTTCTGGAGTTATCTTTTATTTCTAGATGAATCAGGGTAGATGTGTGAATCTAGCCTCTAACATTGACCAGAAGCTCTCAGTTTGCCAAAGAAATCTGATGGTTTTATGGCAAATAAAATATTATTGTCACCAATGCACACCAGACAGCAAATCTCTCCCACAGCCTTTAAAAGAAGTGATTACAATCATCCAGAGGTCAGAGTTCAGGGCCTGACTGGTCTGTCTGTCTTCACTTAGCCAGATTAAGTGGAGGTGGTCAGGTCTCCCACAGAATCACTTAAGTGTGACGTATGAAGCCCCACAGGGAAAAGGCAGGGAATTTCTTCCTACCAACACAAATAGAAGACTGCTCAGCTACATGTGGTATGCCCACTACTGCTAGCTCTTCCAAACACCTAAGCAAAAGGAATTAACGTCAGAGCAAAAGCTGCTGTGTCCCATGTCTCCCATGTAAAACTCCACACAAACATGATATGCAACATCACATCAAGGGTCTGCATCTGCAACAGCTCCAGCTCTACCAACACAGAAGAGACTACAGGGAGACAAGAGTGGAGAATAAACAATGCAGTAGGCATTCATGTAGTGTGGCCCTTGTTATTAATACCAGCCAACTACTAGTAATGAGGTTCTTAATGAGCCCAAGTATTTTTTAGATCAATTACAATTTCCATGGTACATAAAATAAATGCATTATCCTGGCTTCTGCAGAAGAAATTGCCCAGGTCAGGATGGGGAGCTAGCATGTAGGTGACATCTCATCAGAATTTTTCTTTGTGTTTTAACTAGCATGATAGGTAGCTAATCGGATATTCTTTGAGACAGCGAAGTCAATGAAGTTTGTGTTTTAAACTTTGAAGAATGATACTAAATATCTTACAGCTTACTACAGGGGGGATAAAATTAAATTGAACACTTCTGCTGGGCATCAGTAGATAACATCTTCTTTAAGAAGCAGAAGACAAAGCAAAGAAGCACTCAGATTTGGAGCTGAAACTTCATGGAAGTTGGGAATACCACAGACTGTATTTGCCCCCATTTTGTGAAAAAGCTTTATTAAATTTGTGGCTTACTTCCAGGAATTATACAAAATGATTTCAAATAGCATTGATTTTCACTTTCTATCCAGAGCTAATAAGCTCATGGCAGGGGGGTTGGAACTGGATGATCTTTAAAGCCTCTTCCAACCCAAACCATTCTATGATTCTATGATTCCAAGATATCAGCACTAGGAAAACTACTTTCTTAACACCTTCTTACGCAGCATGGAGGACAGAAGGGACCCAATGAAGAATGGGAGGACTCCAGACACTAATATTACTATGGGTCAGAACTGTGTATAAGGGGTGGGGAGTTTAGAATGTAATGGTATGATTGCTCAGGGATTTCTGCTCCACATGTCAGATATATAAACCAAGTATTTACTCAGTAGACTTTCGACTCATTTTCTTTGAGCAGGAAACTAGGGCTGAGTGCTGTTGACAGTGCATAATTCCTGGCAGATGGTGCAATTTCCTCAGCAAATGTACACAGGCAGTGGACAGTGAAGTGAATTAAAAACTGATGAAAAAATGAGCTCAAAGAGTTTTGGTCAGCAACACAAAGTTTACCTGAAGTTCAGCCACTAGTGGTGTACCCCAAGGGTTGATACTGAGTCCAGTACTGATCAACATCTCTATTAATGGCCTGGGTGATGGGGCAGAGTACATCCTCAACAAATTTGCAGATGTTGCCAAACTAGGAGGAGTGGCTGATGCAGCAGACTATTGTGCTATCTTCCAGAGGTACCTTAACAGGCTGAAAAAATGGGCTGACTACAATCTGATGAAGTTTAACAAAAGGAAGTTTCAAGTCCTGCACCTGAGAAGGAATAACTCCATGCATCAGTTCAGGCTGCGGACTGACCAAATGGAAAACAAATTGCAAAAATGACTTGGGTAGTTACAGAATCATGGATTCTTCTGGTTGGAAATGACCCTTAGGATCATCTAGTCCAGTTGGTAACCTCCCCTCCTCCTTTCAGGTAATTGTAGAGAGTGATGAGGTCTCCCCTCAGCCTCCTCTACTCCAGGCTAAACAACCCCAGCTCTCTCAGTTGCTCCTTGTAAGACTTGTTTTCCAGCCCCTTCACCAGCTTTGTTGCTCTTATCTGGACTCACTCCAGAGCCTCAACATCCTTCTTGTGGTGAGGGGCCCAGACCTGAACACAGTATTCGAGGAGCGATCTCACCAGTGCTGAGTACAGAGGGAGAATAACCTCCCTGGACCTGCTGGTCACAGTGTTTCTGATACAGGCCAAGATGCCATTGGCCT
>WAAB01024972.1:29665-53717 GCA_013389865.1 Piaya cayana
GAGAGGAGGGAGCTGGCCTCTTCTCCCAAGTGACAGGGGACAGGACAAGAGGGAATGGCCTCAAGCTCCATTAGAGGAGGTTCAGGCTGGACATTAGGAAAAAATTTCTCACAGAAAGGGTCATTGGGCACTGAAACTGTCTGCCCAGGGAGGTGGTTGTTTCACCTTCCCTGAAGATGTTTAAGGCATAGGTAGACAAGGTGCTAAGGGGTATGGTTTAGTGTTTGACAGGAACGGTTGGACTTGATGATCCAGTGGGTGTCTTCCAACCTGGTTGTTCTATGATTCTATAATTCCATAAGTCTGTTTAGAAAGATTAGAGAGTAAGGAATATTAAGATAATTTGCTTCCTACCTCCCTTTGTGTGTTGTCTAAATGGCTCCTGAGAGGAAGTAGAACACCTCAAACTAAGCACTTTCCAGAAAGCAAGCCTGCCTACCCACTCCCCTCTCCAAGGCTGCTTGCTAATGTAAATTTTCAGGACTTATCCTCTTAAGAGATAAAGGGTAAGGAAGGCACAGAGAATACAACTGTGCCTTGCGGCCAGTTTGAGAGGCGAGTTAAGCTGGGTTTGGCATAATGCCAATTTTCTGGGTCAAATTTCACCTGTAAAAAGCCCTGTAGACCTTAATAAAGCATTCATTATCCGCCCAAACACAAAAAGCTCATTATGCTCTATTTTTCCAATCTTGCTAACTATGCATGAACTGTTCCTGCTGAAGGACAGTATTACCTGCTTCCTTCAGATTACTTGCCGATCACAGCATCTCATGGGGTTTTGTTTTTAATGAGATGGAAGGTTCTTCGACTGGACTTCTCTGAAATCACTGTAGACCTACATGTGTGGATTCCTTATTCCTCAGCTGCAAGCAACACACAAGCCCAAGGCTTGCTCATCTCTCCTGCTTCTTGGGACATGCACACTCAACCGTCGAATGAATTGTTGCTTGCAGTCATATTAGTTAAATCCAGTAGCCCCTGAGTGAGGTATTTTGTGCCATTTCTGGGTATAATAAAATTTGTGCTCCCTATCAAAGGATACTCAATTTCTTTAATAATGGATTTAGGTGTTTTTTGGTACAAATTTGCTTTCTGAATGGTACAGAAAGGTCTGCCTGCAATTTGATGATGAATGTAGACATACCTATCAAAGGTCTTATATAAATAAATCTATATTTAGATATTTAGATTTATTTCCATGCTACCTGTATTTTAATGAACACTTTGGCTTCAATAGAAATGTGTTGTAGCTACTCTTAGCCATGTCATCACAGCTGATATCACAGCAGTATCTTCTAAGCGCCACAGTTAGCACTTTACCCTAATAGAAGACAAGGGTTTTATCTCATGGTCAGATGCTAAGTACACTTTGGAAGTGAATTAGCAGGCTGCATCACACAGATGCATCCTGAGTGTGCTCCCCACCAGTTACTTACAGGCTGAAACCAGGATCCTTGCCATCTGAAGACAGGAAATCCATCAGATTACACAAAGGAATGCATGCACAGGACCTTATCTCAGCTAACCCCTCTGTTTGTCTCACTCAGATGACTAGGAAGAAATTTCTAAAGTTACACTGTTGCAAAGTGCCACTAGTTGTTCTGTGGCTGCTACGCAAAACCCTTATAACAGAGCTACACTAATAGGAGGGAAGTGTGTGGCATACGGCAGTGATTTTGCTCCAGGGCTGGGGTTCCCAAGGAGGTGGCGTGTCCTTATTCTATGAGCAGCCAAATGCCTCTGCCTCCTCATGCATAGATGTGACAGCTTCTGCCTGCTCTGATACCAGAACCAAGTGCTTTTGGGAACTCTTGCTCTAAGGCATATTACAGCTTTTCCTTTAAGACTTAGAAATAATTTGGGACGCTTTTATTTTTTCCCCAAGGGAGGTTGCTTCAGCTTACATAAACTCTTCTGTTATTTTCAAACAATCTGCAGGATGTGCAGGTGAAGCAAGGAATTCTGGGAGGCTGTTGGTTCCTGTGTGCCTGCGTAGCTTTGCAGAAGAGTAAATACCTACTGAATAAGGTTATCCCTCCAGGTCAGCCCAGCTGGACAGATGAATCGTATCAAGGCTGTTTTATCTGTAGAGTCTGGCAGTTTGGGCACTGGGTGGAAGTGACCATCGATGATCGTTTGCCTTGCCTTGGTGGTAAACTCTGCTTTTCACAGTGTCAGACAGAGGATTTGTTTTGGCTCCCACTATTGGAAAAAGCTTATGCAAAGTATGTGAACGCCGTTATTGTGGGAAGTAAAGGGAGGCACAATGCTTGCGTATCTTCTCCTTAATTATTTTATCTGACTAATTTGGGCATAGATCTGTGTGTTATTCAGTATAAAGTACAATAGCGTCTCACTTTCCCATACTGAGTAGTGCAGAAGTTGCTTTTTAAACTGTAAATCTGTAAGGTGCATTTCTAGTTGCATATGAGCTAAGGTAGTCTTAGGGAGAGAATTATGTACTCGGCACTGGTGAGACNGGGAATGGCCTCAAGCTCTGCCAGGGGAGATTTAGGCTGGAGATTAGGAGGAAGTTTTTCACAGAAAGGGTCATTAGGCATTGGAATATGCTGCCCAGTTTGGTGGTTGATTTGCCTTCCCTGGAGGTGTTTAAGGGACGGGTGGATGAAGTGCTGAGGGACATGGTTTAGTGTTTGATAGGAATGGTTGGACTCGATGATCCGGTGGGTCTCTTCCAACCTGGTGATTCTATGATTCTATGATTCTATGATTCTGTGGAGCTTTGATTTAAAAATAGCAAGCACTAGCAGTAAGCAATGCTTAATAAAACACATAAACTCTACCTAGGTTGCTGCAAAATGAAAGCTCAACAGAAACAGGGGCATAAGGCAGGCTTTTCTTCCATCACTAAAGGCATCCGGCTCTGCAGTGTTTTTTCTCTGTGCAGATTCCTTGGAAGAGACTAGGACAGTAGAGACAAAGGGACATAGTCTCAGTAGATGACTCACCTCTTATTTGGAAACCAAAGTCCCAAACTAGATTTTTGGCAGGCCGGTTTGCTCCATATGGCTGATATAAGTGAATCTATGAACCAGAGAGAAGTTGTGATGTGATGCTAAGTGAAGTGCCAGCCCCACAGTGAGGGACTGTGAGTCAGGAGACAGCCAGATGAATCTTCAACCAGAGACAGTGAGACCTGGCAGGTCTGGGATTGGCACTACATAACTGTTGCAAAATTAGCTAGAGTTGATGGTGTGGTGTATAAGGAATCTTGTCATCTTCTGTACTTATGAAGACTACAGAGAAACCACTATCCCCCGACTTTCTTCAGCTTTACACTCACTTGAAAACTATAGCAAAACTGTACTTTGAGGCAAAGACAAAAACCTAATGAAGTGAATGGACATTTGTTTTCCTTTACATTTTTGTCTCTGTATCTCTAACTAGGTGGCTGAATTATTATTAAAGAAATTGAATGGCAAATCATTGTATGTACAGGCATTGTGTGAAGGTTAAAACAAATGATCTTCAATATGAGGTTTATTTCCCCAAAGGGCATGGAGGGAAATGTCAAGAAAGGTCTCGAACGGTGAGAAGTGTTTGGAACTGGATCCCTTGCAGACACTTACAAAGGTTCTTTCCTTCCATAGCTGCTGCCTTCTCCCATGCTTGGTCTTTATCTGTTTTCTGTCTTGATTCCTAGAAGCCTTATTTCACTCTAGTTCCCATGCTGTACATTTACAATGCTACAGTTTAAGAGTAGAAGAGAATTCCTATTTTTAGTTGTAGCATATAAAATGTTATCTAGGGACAGGTCATTTTGTCCTAAGTGATCAAGCAGAAGGACATGAGAATAAATAAAAACTTAGAAAGGATATTCATGTGTTTAATACATTAGCCTGTTCATTCTGGAGATTTTTGTTCCTTTTCTGTCTCTCCAACAGTTTCCTAAAGCCCCTCATGAGTTAATTTCTGTCCCTCACTTCTCTTCCTGTAATATTGGGATAATGTTAACCTATCTAACAGTTTGGTGCAATGAGGATAAATTAGTTACTGTGGGACAGATTTTCAAACACTTTAGTGCTTACTGCCATAACAAAGCCTTTTATGTAAACAAATACTCCCAGGAAAACAAGAAGCTGAATTTCAACGTTGCTTTTGAGGTAAATTCTTGTACCAGCACTCCCACTATGGGTATACACCCACACCTAAGGAAAAAAATAGGACTAATGTACAGTGTAATGTTCTAAAGATCTGGAAAATCAGCCAAACTGGTAAAATGCTAAGGAGACTTAATGCAATAGTTGTACATCCTGGAAATAATTCTTAGGAATGCTGAGTATCTTCTGCCTCCCACTGACTCTGACCTGTGGGCACTCAGCAAATTCAGATGTATAATAATAATTTTGTGAACAAAGGCATTTGAATGAAGCCTTGTTCATCAACCTGCATATTTTCATGAATGTAAACATCCTTACCATAAGAAGCTCCACTAAGCTCAACTGCCATAGTGTCTGCATGCTCTGTGCAAAACTTGAATATGTGTATTTTAAAATATAAAAAAATGCAGAGGTTATCTCTTTTTTCCCTCATCTGATTGTTCCCCCAGCCTACAAAAATGTCCCTGTGTGGCTCCCAAGAACATAGTTAGGAAGTTAAAAAGGGGTGAGGATTTTGCCATTACTTTTTCTAGTTTCTAGGATGGCCTTGGCACTCCCCTGCCCTCCCATATCCGTCCCTGAGTCCCAAGCACTTCAGCAGTATTTGAGTGCTCTAAAACCCACTGGAAGATGGGAATTCTTCTCTTTTGCAGTGGTGTTTCTTCTTAAGGTGCTGGGTGAAGAGTGTTGTTTTTCACCTGGTCAAAAACAATATGACAGCTTTGAGTGGCAAAGGCATTTGTTCTTTCTCAGGAAAGCAGCTGACTTGTTTCTACTTGAAAATTGAGCTTAATATCTCTCTGGGCTGAGACAGCTTTTAAAACTCAATTAACAGTAACATCTGGCTTTGGAGGATGTGATGGAACCAATGTTTCCATGTCTGAAAATGCTTAACCTTGAGAAAGTTAACATCCAGACCTGTACTCAATGTACTGCTGTGGTTCAGTGCTTCTTTTGAGGGTGTGTGGAGGTTGGTTTTTATAGGTACAGAAGAGGTACTAAGGTGTGATGGTGTGAACTGCTAAGCAGGGAAGTGGCGTGTGACTAGAGTTGGTCACACAGAGACTGGCAAGGCAGAAGGCAAACGTGACACCAGAGCAGGGTGCTATGTGTCACCAACTCCCCTTAGGGGCAAAGTGTCTAGCCAAGCCCAGGGGATAAAAACCTGAAAAACAAATCAAAGTCAGTTCCACCCAGAAAGGCACACAAAGCCTTTGCCCAGTACACAAGCCTCCATCCTTCATCCACACATCATGGAACATTTACTTGTAGCAGCACGCGCCGAGCACACAGTACACTGGAAGGGAAATACCAGAGGGGCAGTCAACACTATGTTCCCTGTTTGCCAACCAGAGCATGCTTCTTCAGGCTTGGCTGCATCACTGCTCCTTACTGGTGACCAGCTTCTCCTCAGACCCACCTCAGAGCTCTCTGTTTTCTTTGGCGGGGTCTGCGACCCCAAGCAACCCAGCCCAGTGTTTGAGCCTTGCTTGGCACATTGCAGAACAGAGAACACATGTTTTTTGTTTCAAAGATATTGCTTAAAATAACTTAATCTCTAGAAAGCTGAAGTTGGGCACCCCCCCTCCCCTTTCCTTTCATTTCTCCTTCTTTGCACAACTGTGGCTTCCATGAAGACCCAAAGAGAGATGTGCCATGAGGATCTGGTTGGTTATCATTCCTCCTTCCCCTCCCCTATCAATAAGTAAATAAGTAAGTAAGTAAGTAAATAAATAAGTAAGTAAATAAATAAATAAATATTTTTCTCTCTTTGGGCTTCTGGACAACAGCAAGCATCTGTGAGAAGAAGAGGGAAGGAAAATGTTAGCTAAAAAACATCCCTTGCCCCATCTTTCCTCTCCCTGTCATCCTGTGTGCACTTCAAACACTTTTTTAAACATACCAGTTTTGGTCTGGTTTCCTGGATGGCACATCTTCCTGTCTAGCTGGGCTCCATCCATTAACTTGTGAGACAGGGTAGGACCAAGGTGAGAAGATTGATGAAATATTTTGAGTGAGGGGAATGGGTGAGGAAACTCTCCCAGTGCAGCAGTGGAAATAAGGCAAGGGGCCACTTTTATATTTCAAAGTCATTGAGCAAATCTCTTTCAGGAGGGAAAAGGTAATTTATATTCTAGAAAGATAATTTGGCATACCCTCTTGTTTGTCCTACCAAAATGATGAACTGGCTCATTTAGTTTTATTTTATTTATTTTTTTATTTTAAATTCAGTGCTTGAATTTATCCATGTTTCTTTTTTTTTTTTTTTTTTTTTTTTTTTTTTTNTTTGGAGGGAGGCGAGTAAAAATGTCTGCCTTACCTAGAGTTCAGAAGCAACCAAGTTACTTCCACTTCTGGAGGGTCTTATATTTTATTCCAAATTGGCACAAGATCTGTTCAGTTATTCTTAGCCTTGCTGACACCTCTTTTACTTTTGTTACATTAATGCATGGATGTGAAGAGGGAAGGGACTTTGAGCACTGGATCCTGTTCCACTGAGCTGCTAATTCACATTAAGAAAGGTCAAGTCTAATAGAGCACTGCCTTATGTTGAGGCCAAGAGGAAAAGAATTAATTTGAAAGCTCATTTTCCAGGTGTATTAACCTCTTCAAGTGTCATTGGGCTGCATATGTGTCACAGCAGCAGCTATTTTATGGAGCCCAGATAAACTGGCTTATTACTCAACTTTCGACTCCAGTTCTCTCAGTTCATAGCTCTGCTACAGTTCCTATTGCTGCTTAATCTCATCTTGTATCAGGCTGTTGCCTGACAGGAGTAAAGACACTCCTCTCTACTAGGATATACAATTTGTACATGTCTGTTTATCTCTCAGGCCAGTCTATTCAGAGAGAAGAAAGGCAGTCAACCCAACTAGTCATGTTCATTTAATCAAAACCTTAGTGGTTTTGCAGGCAAATGCAAATGTACCCTCATAGGTGAAGGGGAAAACCTTTGCTTCTTGGGGAAGGCGAGAAAGCTGAGGAGCTACTGTGTAGTGGAAGGTGACCTTTGCCACTTGTATTCCAGCATGATGTGAAGTAAAATTGCTGAGTAGCCTAGAGGTACTGGCTTCTGAGGAGCGTCTGCCTGAAAGCCTACATCATTGCCAAATATGAAGAGGAAATAGAGAGGAAAGCTATATGGTTGCTCAGAATGTACTCATGGCAAAGTTTACCATTTTCTGGCTGATGGATGGAAACACTTCTGTTTATCTTGAGCAAGGGTAAGAGGTATAGAGAATGGGGAAAATTTGCTTTTGTTAAAACAGAGAAATACAGATTATGGTATTTGGCCACATCACAAAACCTGAAGCTCATTTGAACAATTTAAGAAAACAAAACTCTGGGCTCTGCCTCAAGGGAGAGAACAAACAATTTACTTTTCAGTCTATCTCAGTTCAGACCAAATTAAGAAACCCTTTACTATGGTAGGGGAAGAACATGATGAACAAAATGAAGCAGTCACCACTAGCTGAGTCTGGGTGGTTCTACGCAGAGCTTGCTATTGATCTAAGTTCTGCAAGGGGAGAGCCCTGGGCATTCTAATGAATGTAGATACACAGCCAATTTGGGTTTGCAGTGCCCAAATGAACTTGTTAAAATACAAAAAGACTGCAAAAGGAAATGAAAACAAGATGAGATATCCCTTCAGTATATATTCTAGTCTTTCAGGATGTCTACTTCTACAGGGAATCTTTTTTTGTTAACTTCAATAGTTAATTTTCTAATCTTCATTGAAAAGGTCATACTTTAATGGCCAATTTTTCTTCTAAACATATAAAGTTTAATTTATGTCTTCAGTGAGACTATGTATGTGCGTAGACCAAATTTTTAATGTATATTTCTGTGCACATGGAAAGACAACAGTTCCCGAAACATTTAATGAAAGCTGTGTCTTCTAAAGCTTCTCTGGACTGTGATGATCCCAAACAAATCATAGACCTATCACTAGTGTTGACACAGTATGCCAGAAAAGCTCTGCCTTTCCTTGCAGGCAAGGACAGGGGAGAAGCCACAGTGACCAGGTGATATGATGGGAGACAGGGATGATGTGGAGCTGTCATTGAAGAGCAAAGTGATAAAACCCCAACTAGCAACACATGATGCTCTCAGTTGGTGCTGCCCTTTTCCAGGCACTCTGACGCCCCATGAGGCTGGCAAGCACCCTCTTTCCAAGCAGGGACTCCCTCAATGTTGGCTGGGAGAAGAAATTCAAGTCTTTGCTCTGTGTCCTTTGAGAAAACAAGAATCTCTCAGTTCCCATTTATGAGATGATTTCACATTTCATTCCAACAGGAGGGAAAAAAAGAGACAAAACCACCCCTTTTTCTTAGTCAGATTAGAGGCTGACTGTACACACAAGCTGGGACTGTAGGTTATTCCACAACTGTTTGAATGCACCCTGCTTTCTGCTCCTGCTGAGAAAGTCTCAGTCCCAGGGGAAAGCAGCATGTCCTACAATGTAAAGTCCTCAGAGAGAGGTAAAGCTCGATGTCTGGCTGAGGCTGGCTTCGTAGTGCTCCGTTTGGAACAGCTTGTGATACGGTTACTGTTTGGTTTACCAAGAGGGCCTGTTGCTGCAGAACGCCTTCAGAGTAGCTCAGCTGTGATAATATGCGTATTCGGAAAGTCTGTTTGGGTCCTACATCACAAGTTCTTAGTTACATGAAGGCCAAGGCATTTTTGTGAAAAATGAGAAAACCTAGAAAGAGTCTCAAACCACCAAGTTGTTCAAGATCTGAACTACTTCTGGGGGAACAGGCTAAATTCCAACCATTGCAGACTGAGGATGCCAAGTGTGGATCCAGATACAGCTTTCTGGGAAGAATGCTCAGGTCTGGGGCTGTGGTCTCTTCCCCAGAGGAAATAAGGGGGAGACATGCAGTTCAAGTTTTGTCACACCTTATGTGTTCATAGATGTGAAGCTCGAGGTGAGACCTCTCTGCTTAAGTCAACTATGGAATTCTCAAATGTCTGGACAGAACAAAAACCAGTGGTAGAGCTGCCTTCATGATCCTCTCTAGTTTTGAAGGGCAAAGCCTGCTTTGGAGATAAGCATGTACCAAGATGGGAACAAAACGTCAACTGAAATGAGCACTAACTGTGCAGGAGTGGAAGAAAGCAAGAGGGTCCTGGATGAGGGAATTGAATGCACCCTTAGCAGGTTTGCGGACAACACTAAACTGGAAGAAAGCACCAATCTGTTGGAGGGTTGGAAGGCTCCACAGAGGTATCTGAACAGGCTGGATTGGAGGGCTGAGGCCAGTAGGATGAGGTTTAACAAGGTCAAGTGCAGAGTCCCAGCACTTGGGACACAAAATCCCTGTGCAGCACTACAGACTAGGGGAAGAGTGGCTGGAAAGCTGCCTGGCAGAGAAGGACCTGGGGGGGTTGGTCAACAGCTGACTGAACATGAGCCAACAATCTTGGCTTGTATCAGAAACAGTGTGGTCATTAGGACCAGGAAAGTGATTCTCCCCCTGTACTCCACACTTCTGAGGCTGCACCATGAGTACCGTGTTCTATTTTGAGCCCCTCACTATAAGAAAGACATTGAGGTCCTGGAGTGTGTCCAGAGAAGAGTGACAAAGCTGGTGAAGGGCATGGGAAACAAGTCTTATGAGGAGCAGCTGAGGGAACTGAGGTTGTTTAGCCTGGAGAAGAGGTGGCTGAGGGGAGACCTCATTGCTCTCTACAGCTGCCTAAAAGGAGGTTGTAGAGAGGTGGGTGTTGGTCTCTTCTCCCAAGTGATAGGTGATTGGACAAGAGGATGTGGCCTTAAGCTTTGTCAGGGGAAGTTTAGATTGGACATCAAGAAAAATTTCTCCACAGAAAGGGTAATCAAGCACTGGCAGAGACTGCCCAGGAAGATGGTTGAGTCACCATCCCTGACAGTGTTTAAAAGACATGTAGATGAGGTGCTTGGGGACATGATTGGTATGGTTGGAGTTGGTGATCTCAAAGGTCTTTTCCAAACTAACAGTTCTATGATTCTATGAAATGTGATCCTGAAGTCCCTGTTTTTCCTAATTGCCCTCAATGTGCCACTGTGAGAAAAATACCTGGAAAGTGGCATTTTGTTTCGCCTCTCTCTCTTCTCCTTGAGCACCTCCTGTCATCCCTATATAACCCCTGGGGAAGAAGAGAGTATTTTACTGGATAGGTAAGCGGTTTCATGCAACATCAGCTGTGGGATCCAGTATATTTATATATAAACTTCTATACACTGTATTCTCTACCTTCTGTTGTTATCCTACATTCTGCCAGGGCCTGCAGTGATGGTGGAGAGGAGGGCAGGACAATTACATTCAGAGCAATAATGAACATGATAAGAAGAACCGATGCTGAATGTAATTCCATTTCTCATTACTATGCTACTGTAGCTATGGTTTGGCTCTCCTCCTGGCCTTGGCAAACACGATCCACTTCATCTCCTGCTTCTCCTGTTGGCCAGGCTCCCATCCTCCTCTTGGCTCCTGCAGCTGAACTCCTGGCTGGCTGCAGTAATCCCACATAATATTTCACGCAAATTTATATGAAGCCCGTTACAAAGCTCAGCAAGGAGACACTGTTTCTTTTTCTTGACACAATTAATCATTTGTAGCTTTTCTTCAAGGACCAGCCTGTGTCCCATAGAAATCCTCCTTTCTGTCAAGAAGGCTGAGAAAATGCAGTACACAGGGAGGGCAGGTCAAACCCCAGCTTTCCCTTCCACACAACCCCAGGCGAAATCATCTCGACTCTGGCAAAGCCCTCTTCCCTCCTTCCTATCTCCCCCATCACCGTGCTCCAGGTGGTACCAAAGCAAGTCCTTGTCTGTACACCCCTCCCTGTCCCTCAGCTCACCCCAGCCTCTCTGCAGCCTTGGCTTAGCCACCTCAGTTGCCCTCCTGTCTCCATGATGACTGGGTGAACACAGTCCAGTTGCTCCAGTTTCTCATCCTGTTGCTTGGAATAGTCTGTAGGATTGCTCTTGCCTTCTTTAGTTCCTGTTGCTTTGTACCATATAGTTAATCTTTTGGTGTGACTCCCCCTACCTACCCCTCCTCCCCCTTTCTAAAGTATTTCTAGTGTTGTGGCTGTGTTTTCAGAAAAACAGAGAGCTAACCCACAGTATAATGTTTCTGTGGCTAAATAGGAGACCCAAGTCTCTGGGCTTGTCAATCCAGGACCTCACACTATAACTGAAATTCAGAGAAACAGAAAAAGGGGATCTCTTTTCTGCTTGTAACTGTGGACGTCCACCCCTTCACTTGCTTGAGTCCATCTTGCATGTCACCCAAATTTCTCCTCTTCCTCCTAGTCTCAAATATAACATCAAAAAGATAATTAAGAAACATATGCTAAACAAAAAGTATCTCTGCCTTTTTAACACTAGGCACAGAAAATGCTTGAAAGCTCCAATCTGTTTGTTTCAGTATCTTTTCTCTGTTCTTCCTACAAAATTTGTGGTAGCCTGCTTCAATAAGAGATATTAAAGGAAAGGTAGTTTACTTGTGTACTTAGTAATTTTTAAGACAAATGCTAGCACAAGTGGCTTTATTTCTTTTAAGCTAAGTACCCAGAAAGTCTCAGTTTCCCTCCCAGGGCAAACTCAGGCCATGTGTGGTCAAAGAAGGAAGCTAAATAAGAAACTGGCCTTTTCCTTTTCTTTCCAACCCCACAATTTCACTATGAGAGTGTGCTGTATTTTCTGAAGCACAGCCACTGATTGCTGTTAAGTGAATTAGTCTTGCCCAATAGCTGCAATTCCTTTGTTCAAAGCATATTTCCCAGTCCCCGAGGACTGTGGGGAACAAGTTCTGAATCTGTTATATTCCAGAAATCCTTTCCTGTTGTCAAGGGCTTACCTACCAGATAAGCATTACTTCTTAGCAGACAGTTTATCTTTTACTGGCTCTTCAAGATGGTGCATTGCAGGATCCCATTTGCAAGCTGAGACTAGAATTGTAACCAAAATATTAGGAATTGTGATTGTAGTCATACCTCTAAGGCAAGGGCATTTCTGAAGGTCAAATTTGCATGACACCTTCCTAACACTATTTTTATGATGATACCATTTCTTCCTAAGCTGGTTCAACACTTGAATGGCTGAACAGGCAGTGCAGATTGGTGGCATTTCTTTACAAATTGTGTCTGGTAGATATAAGTTGGACTGAACAGACTGTGGAAGAAAGCCCTGGTATGAATTAGCTATTTAGTATCTTTCGTCCTTTGGTGAGGAAATCTCTGAATTATTGATTACCAGAACGTAGGACAGCATTTGAAGGGAAAGGTTACAGTTGGAAAAAATATGCATCTGTTTCTTAAAGCTTTTAATAAACAGTTACTACTGTCCATTGCCAGAGACAAGATACTGGAACTGAGGGATCCTTTTGGCAGTCTTCATTTTTTCAATTGTCAGAGTTGCAAAATTCTTGATGTGGTGTTGTTTTGTCACTTTTTTTTTTTGTGGTGGGTTTTTTTCTCAGTTGTTTTGGTTTTTCTTTTTTTGTTGTGTGTGGGTTTTTTTTCAGATTAGAAGCAACATACTTCTCTGCCAGTCTCATTTTATTTTAGTTGTTAAATATGTATATCATTCAGACCATTTTCAAATTTTATAAATTAAGAAAAAAGAATTAAGTGATAACTGCTTTTCAATTTCTATCATGTTTATAGTGCACTTTTTATCACCTTCACAAATGGTCTACACTAGGAAATTTATTGGAGCAATTAAATTAGAGAAGTTAATTTTCAGATGAGTTTTGATAAAAGGAGAGGAATTTATAGTATGATAGATTTATATAAGTACTATGTAGTTTCTGCAACATGTTTTTAGAGGATGGCAATTTCTTGCCACTCTTTTGTAAATACAGTCTTTTAGTTTAGACTTAGACATAACCAAAGTTAGGACTAAACTGGTTACGGCAGAACACTGAGTCAGGCAGAAATCTGAGAGTGACTTGCTTGTGTATATTTCTTAAGGCAAGAATGGCTTCAGAACACCAGAAGGAATTCAAAACTCTGGAGCTGAGATCTATGAGAACCTACGCTAAAGAATGAATCTTTTTACAATGTAGATAAATAGTATCTGCAGGTTGACTTGAACAAAAATAAAGGAATTTGACAAGAATTCCCCCTGCTAGTTGTACAAGATGGCTGTTTCCCTCAGATCTGTTCATAGCACAGCATCATTTTGATATTCAAGGATTTACTTCCTGGGATACAGCAGCACTGCAGGGACATCTTTGTGTCCCTAGAAATGGTCCCTTTCTTTCCATCACCTAGGAGGCCTGACTCTGTGTCTGTTCTCTGCTCTTCTCATGGAAAAGGATTCCCTGATTTTCTCCCAGCTCAGAGCTGATGCTTGCAGTCCACCTACCTCAGGGCATATCTGTTCAGAAATTCTCAGGAAAGTAGCAATCACCTCACTTTCTCAATTGTCCAGCAGTCAGAATAAGAAAAAGACAGTCCTCCTTTCTATTGCCACTCCACCTTAAAGATGTTTACAAAGGAAGACTCTCTTGTACTCAGAAATACTAGATTGCCAATGAATAAACCAGAAACTTCCTGTCACAGGATAAAAAAAATCCTATTTTTTTTGTTCTTTTAAAGCAGCGTGCTCTACATAGAATCTAATTTGTTGTCCCTTCCACTTCCTTCAGCTTCTGATCAAAGTATCCTGCTTTAAATATTCAGATCTTCCCAAGCCGTCTAGTAACTCATTTATTTAGCAGGAAGTCCTCCAAGTGAGAAAACTGCACCATTGTCTGTGTCTATGTCTGTGTCCTCCTGTCCAGCTATGGCATGCTTCTTTCCTGTATCTAAACACTGAAGCCTGTCTCATGCCTTCTCAAGGGCGAATCATCAGGGAGCTGGTATTCATGATAGATTTTTGAAGATATTGTTGCAATATTTGACTTTTTTTTCTTCTTGTGTGGTAAAGAGAAAGATAGCACTGCACAAGAAGTTGGTGATCACTCAGCTAGGAAGGAGGAGTAACTGTCTTTGATCACCATGGCTGAGGCTCCTTTATCCCTGAGAGTAAATGTTGCCAGATGTGCTTAACCTGGACAACATATAGAGAAACTGAGGAGGGGCTTGTGGATGTAAACCAGCCTGTACAGCATGAGAGGAAGTAGTTAGTCTAGCCTCTATTTTTGAGCCAACTTGAGTGTGATTTCAGGGCTACCTAGAGATTTAGTTTGAGTGCTGTGTTCCGTACATCAAAGGTGTGAATCCTGACTGGATAATATAGAGAGCCATTGCCTGCAATATGATATACACATCCACTTCAGACATGCCAGGAAGCCCATCTGTTTATTCAACTTTTAATGAAAGCAGCTGGGAGAAAGGGCTCCTATTTGTCTGGGGAGTTATTTTATTTATTTTTTTGCTCATATTTATAAAAATAAGTGCAAATGATGTGATTAAAAGAAATCACTCTTCTGGTAACAGATGTTATCAAAATATTCTTTCAAAGAGTAGTATGTAGCAACAGAAGTGATGCCACTAAGAACTCACAGCAAAATATAATCCATCACTATTTGTTTCTAATGAGTTACCTTCACAAACTGCACTTTCTCCTTCATTTGCTCTCTTCCTTCTCTGAGACCACAGAATCATAGAATGGTTTGAGTTGGAAGAGGCCTTATAGATCATCCAGTTTCAAACCCCTGTCATGGGCAGGGACATCTGTCACTGCATCAGGTTGCTCAAAGCACCATTCTACCTGGCCTTGAATAGCTCCAGGGACAGGGCATCCATGACTTCTCCAGGCAACCTGTTCCAGTGCCTCACCAGTTTCACAGGAAAAAAATTCTTCCTAATATCTAACTTAATTCTCCCCTCTTTCATCTTAAAATCACTAGTCATCATCCTATCCTTATAGTCCCTGATACAAAGCCCCTCCGCAACTTCTGTAGCCCCCTTTAAGTTCTGGAAGGCTGCTACAGGGTCTCTCTGGAACCTTCTCTTCTCTAGACTGAACAATCCCAACTCTCAGCTTGTTGTCTAGTATGGCAAGTGCTCCATCCCTCTGATCATCTTCATAGCCCTCCTCTGGACTTGCTCCAACAGATCCATGTCCTTCCTGTGCTGAGTACTCCAGAACTGAACACAGTACACCAGATGAAGTCTCATGAGAGTGGAGTAGAGGGGCAGAATCACCTCCCTGAAGCTGCTTTTGATGCAGTTCAGGATATGGTTTGCTTTCTGGGCTGCAAACACAAATTGCCAGCTCATATCTATTTTCTCATCCACTAGAACCCCCAAGTCCTTCTCTTCAGGGCTACCACCTGTTTCCCAAGACCCCAGCTAAGCTTGTGAGGCTTTCAGGGTGCTGATAAACAGGATACTGCCGAAGACTGGAAGCAGGAACACATAGCATCTCTCCAAACATGGGAAAGCACATCAGAAAGTTTGCCACAGGCAGTATCTGATGCCAAGACCATGGTAATTCAGAAAATGGAGGGGAGGCACAGGAGACTGGTAGCAGAGCAAGCTTCTGGTGGGACATCTCAGTACAAAACACTTTCTTGGGCAGCTGCAGTGCTGTGCTATCACATTTTGGCGCCACAGGCTCTGTTTGCAACTTTAAGTAGCTCACTTAATTCTGTAATATTTAAACATTCCATTTGTTTCTGGACACTGACAGCGAAGTCCTCTGGACATAAGCTTTGGCAATTTGAGATGCTTCTTCCCCCATGGATGGCCCATCCCAACATGAGGCATTGCTGCTCTGTAGTAGAGGTAAAAGAATGGGCTACAAGCTCTTGCCTTATATCATCCTCATTAGTAGTCTACTATACTGATGGAGAATGAAATCTTGGACTAATATTCTGGAACCCTGAAATGAATAATCTGAGCCATGGACATATGTCCTATCCCACCACTCCCTTTGCTTTGCAGCAAACTCTGCCAGATGGCCATGGCACGCTACAGCCATCAGTGCGTGGGAGCCTGTACCTTGAATAACCAAGTGGTGGCAGCTGACTACTGCAATGAATAACGAAAGCAATGAAACAACATACTCTTCTTTATATTAGAACATTTTTTAGTAAATTTTGGGGAAAAATAAAGAAGGTTATTGCTGTCTTTCCAGTAAGGAAAAAAAGTGAGATCTCTTGTTGAGATGTAACAGAATTTTGGCCAGAAAAAAAGACTAGTTATTTGCACAATTTTACTTGTACAGACACCGAGGTACAGATGCTTTCATGGAAATTCTGGCTACCTAACTGTATTAATTTTGGCTGAATCCTGAGACTATTTTCAGAAGCTTTCAGAAATTTAGAGGAAGCACCTTTCCTTTTCATTTATGTACATTGTTATTGTTATTTTTTTGTATTAAACAAATTAACAGAGATACCTTCACTTTGCTTCTACTAGATTTCACACTAAGAAAGGAGATGTGGTGGAGGGGATGAAAATCTTGGCTTACCTAGATCAAAAACAAGGCTCATGGCAACCCAAAAGTTGAATGTTCTTTCTAGAAAACCTGGTCTTAAGAGAAGTCATCTCCCTTGAGATCACCTGGCCTACTGCTTGTGTCGTGGCAAAATAAATAAACAGAGTAAAGTAAAGATGAGAGGGTCTCCTGAGATTTGGGTCTTTTGCTGTCTCTTTCATGAGTAATGAATGGAGTGACCACACAGACTTGGAAAGCCCTGCAGTGCTTGAATCCACAGCTGACTTTCAAGCAGGCAGAGTGCAGGATTACATGGGATTCACTGGCAGTGCTAGGGAGTCAGTTAGAGGGGCTTCAAGGTAAACCAGGAGTTTTTATTACTCACGCACATGGGAAAAAAAATTAAACAGCTGCTCTTTGCTCTCACTGGTGGTATGTAAGCAGAAACTTGAATTATACAAGAGAGTCCTAAGAAATTCCAGGAAAGGGTGTCTCTCCAGCTTGGGTGTCCAGATCTGCTGTTTTGAGACACTTTTATGAGTATGAATTCAATTCTTAACAGCAGAAGGTAAACTCCTGCTCAGCGGGCCCACCTGGGGCGACCAAATATCCCAAGGTACTTTTCCACTCACCTGTGTGGTCTCAGACCCCTGTCTTTCTACTGACAAATGACACATAAGGTACATGGAACACCCATTGGCCAGTGCAATAATATAAGGTCTCCAAACATAGGCACACTTTGTTACACTATTCATGGATCTTCTGTTTTCTCCTTGAGTTCTCTCAGTCTGTTCTCTGAGTTCTGTAATTGAGGCCTTAAGGACTTATTGCAGCAAGAAAAATGGGAACTTTCTTCCAAGCTACACACAGATTAATGGGAAGAACTATTTACTAGGCAAAGGACATTTAGTCCCTTCCTCTACTCTTACCACAGAAGACAAGACAAATCCTTTTGACTGCATTTTGTGGCTATGGCACTGGTCCCCCCTTTACTGCTGGCAAATTACTTGGGTATGACCTCTCTTTCCCTAAAATTTCTTCTTTTCTGCTTCATTGCATCCCCTGAGAGTGTACCAGCAAAACTTTGAAGATCATGAACAGACTTTGGATGTTTCTTTGTAATTAACCAAGACCTTCATGAGGTCTGTTTATGAAGGTAAAAGATACTACCCTTCTCTTAGCTTGTGGAGGATTATACTCTATTTGAAGTGGTTGTGAAGATGGAAAACTATAGGAGCGCTTCATGCTGAAGTACTTAAATAGGTGCTCTGAGGGTAGCAGAAAGAGAAGATTTCTGTCTCTAGTGCTGTCATGGTCTGGTACCTTCCATGAGCAGCATATACATTTTTCAAACCACTATAAAGAGTAAAATGTCAAAGTTGATGAACATTTTAAAATATACTATGAAATAAAGCCAGAATTAGAAATGTACCATGAAAGAAATCCAGTTCCCTTTGAAGCAGGCAATGGTATCTTAAGGAGGGAAAAGTATATGAAAAAATGAAGAAAACTAGATCAAGTAATTATAACTAAAAGAAAACCCAGTCCTGGGGCTGAAACAAAAGGAGGCTGCATGCTGAAACCCATACATGTTAACAGAGGAACTAAACCAAAACCAAACAATAACTTTACACTCTCCTCTGCTAGCACAGAGTTTGTCCTGACCACAGTGCTCTGTGCCTGGTGGGAATGTAGAACAATGGAGGGCTTTGAAGATTAATGGTTTTTAAAGTCAGAAGGGGTTTGTTGGAATATGTCATGGATCCTCAGCCAGTAAGAGGCCACAAAATGTCACTCAATACTAAACCTAAAATATAAAGACTGAGCCTTAGATTTGTTCTGTTTCCAACTAACCATAGGTTTCCTGAAGGAAACTAGATAGCTAGATATAGGAAATTTACAATAATAAGGACTGCTGTTTATGAAGTGAATCATAATGACTAATACTGAATCCATTAGGCTGACCTTAGTCTTTTTTTCCCAGTTGCAAATGGAAAGGATTTTGTTTTGTTTTGTGGGGTTTTTTGTGGTCAGAAATATTTGGCTTTCAGAGAGGAATC
This sequence comes from Piaya cayana, assembly GCA_013389865.1. Classification (NCBI taxonomy): domain Eukaryota; kingdom Metazoa; phylum Chordata; class Aves; order Cuculiformes; family Coccyzidae; genus Piaya; species Piaya cayana. Next base: position 48,232 of record WAAB01024972.1, read on the forward strand.
AAGGTTGCAGACAGTCATAAAAGTTTGAGACCAGATTTATTTTGTTGATGACCACATTGTATTAGAAGACAGTTTTTTTGAAGAGCTTCTTTTCCCCTAAACATATTCACCTCAATAACCACTGAGCTTAGATGAATATCAGCTATGTCACTTGATAGTTTAGAGATAGCTATTGATTCATGTCTCTCGTGAAAGTAATAAGGAATAGTGGATCTTTGTACTACTGTTTCATGTTGCCAACAGGAACATGCTCTAACTGTAGAACAAGGTGATGCGATTATATATATTCAGCTCCCAAGGTCTTAGGCAAGAAAGAGAGTTTGCTTATCATAAATTTGAGCAAAGACAGAAAACGGATCAGATTTCTCAGGTTAATCCTGAGGGAGGCCAGTAGAAGTCCTGTTTGAAACACTGAGGAAAGTCTCAGCGATGTAGACACTATGATTTGATTCTAAGCCACAGACTCTTCCTTTCTTGTTCCTTCTTTGTCCTGATTGACAGAAATATGGTCTTTAGGATGCTGGCAATACTGAACTATAGATGGAGATGGTTATCGTTAAGCTGTGCAGTGATTTGAAGAGTGACAGCTTACATGCTGGGTGATAATGTGCAACATTTAATTGCTGGGTGTTCTGGAGGATGAGGAGCAGGCATAACTGTGGCAGGCATCCTTCCTTGAATGAGGGGTTGACATTCACCTTTATTAAGAAGCTTGAAAGCCCTCATCTCTGTCATTAATCGAAGGCACAGTACACAATATAGTCAATTTTCTGCAGTGCTTCTATGACTTTCTGCTCTCGGAACCAGATAGATTCAGGAAAAAAAGATGTATTATGCTGTCTGGCATACATCCATCGTCCACTTTCAAGACAGCATCTCATTTCAAATGCGGATTATTTGCTCTGAAAAGTGAAATGTAAGTTTAATCCTGAATCAAATGCACAAGGCTACTGTTCATAATTCACAACATTACAGCAAACTGGAAGAAAAGCAGCTTTTATTTGTCAGAGCTTGCCAACTGTCAGAACATCTCATCTTGATCCACATGGTCCCTACACTGGACACAGAGCCCTGAGAAACCTGACAGTGTCACAAATTAAAATAAGAAATACTGCTTTAATTAAAACATTCGAGTTAATTTTTTAATAATTAGGTGTCGCATTTGCTGGGGAGGTGGTAGAATCTATAGTGTGTGTTCTAACAGGGACCACAGGCTAACATATACCTTATCTGCCCCGAGGGCATGAAGTAAATTGATTAAACAGTGCCACAGGTCATGCTAAGATTTATAGCCAAGGGCTCTAATGTGTTTTTTTTTTTGAATGAAAGAGCAATAGCCCTATGGTTCTCACTTCAAAATTTTGGCACGCTCCCTATTAACTCCACTCAAATACCAGCATGGTGGGTAGTGCTGGGAGAGTACTTTATTCTAAGGTACAAAAATCTGTGATTAGGCAATGATTTATTGCTTTCCTTAAACTCTGAATTGACTTTTTTAATAGGAATTTTTTTGGCTCAGCTAATTGAAGTAAAAGTTGACTGATTTATGATTTAATTTACAAAACCTTTTTGCCACACCTTTAATGATGAAACCTCCTTCTTTTTTTTTCCACTGAGGCATATTTTCCATTACTATTATGCCAGTATGGCATTAGAAAAGCAGCTGCCATCTCAAACATCACTGAAAGGCTGCATTTTTTCCTGAACCTTTTTAAATTATATATTTAAATTCTTATTTCCTCACCTCCCTCTCCCCCAACGCTGCAAAGAAAAATATTCCTGGAGTATTTTAAAATCTTGCATGAAGCCTTATTGTCTTGCATAGAGAAAGTCAGTGAGATTAAGGCTTGTTATATTCTTTTCTTTATAGATCATGTGAACTTCTTATGCTCTGGTACATAACCGAAGAGGGTTAAATATGGTGAGAAAACACTCAATGGTTTAATAAATCACTTCAAGCTGCTGTAAATGCATAGTAAAACTCTTTCTACCCCAAAGCCAGTTCAGCATGATAGTGGCCTCACTATTGTCACTCAGCAATTCTGGTCAGTGTGTGTGAATCAAAAGGAGGGCACAGGGATGACAGCAGGCTGAAATATGCCAGTTGCTTTGGTCTACAAATGAAGCTCTTGAAAGTAGACTTGATGTGGCAAGTGCTCTACTGGAGAATGACAGTGATGAATCCTTAACCATTCCTTTTCCTGGAAGCCAAGCGGGGGAACATGACATGGAATAGAGGATGCAAAGACTATATCTCCTACTCCTCTACTTGAGTTGTGTCAATCCATGACTTTTGAAAATCTACTCAAATCTTTTGGAAACCTAGCAAGTTTTAACTACTTAATGCTACAGGCATTTCAGGCACCATGGAATGCAATTATACTGTTTTGCAAACTTTTCACAGTTCAGTTCTTACTGTTCATCAACATTCTTGCTATAGCCTTTAACATTCAACATTCAACAAAGCAACCACAGGGATCTGCATGTTTCAAAGACTCTGACCTAAATCTGTTACTTATGCTTTGTGAAAGGATGTTCTGTGCTGCCTGTAAGCTAGCGTTTGAAGCAGATTTCAATGTTGGGTTATACATAATATCTGGAGTAAAATTGACTGAGCAGTTGAATAATTGAGCAACTCTTACTAAGCCAGACCCTCTGAATTATATGCAGGACAACTGATAATACTTTGAACAGCATCTTAGTCTATACCAGTAAACTAAAAATACCAAGAGTAGAGAAATCCTCAGATAGTAATCTGATTTTTGACAGTAATTACTTTTAATGTACTTGCTGGTTCCAGTAGTTTCTGGCATGACAAAGAGAAGCACAAGCAAGATGGTTTAAAAGCAGAACATGTTGTTTGACTCATCTAAGCAAAGCTCCAAATCTGTAAAAAATGGGCCTGGGAGTGTGTTGAAAAAAAAGAGATTTAAGGCAGAATGCCTTTCAGAGCATGCCAGAAGCTCTAATAAATAGAGTTATGACACACATCAGAGCCCAAGACAATGATCAGTATTTGGAGAAAGACAAGAGGACTCTGAGAGATTTGACTCTCAAGAATGCACATTCATCAAACAATTTGTTCATAGCCAGAATGGACTATGAGCCTGCAAATGAAATAATTTTATTTTTAATCATCCAGGCAGAAAGTCTTTCTATCTTTGTGATAAAGTGACAAGGTAATTGAAGTTAAATAGGTGAGATTGTATGCTAACACACACTGAAGAATACTACCAACTAAAAGTTAGTAACATTATGGATCATCATGATTTCTAAAATTGCTTGGGGAAAAGAATGAATGATGAGTTAAAAAGAATGGAATCAACAAGGTTTTTGGTTTTATTGCGTCTGTGGATTTACTGAAGCAGGACAGGGAAGATTTTATTTGAAGAGTGTAGAAAAGAAAGATCTCAAATGTCCTTTATTATGCTCTTTTTGACCATAAGAAGATATAAGAAAGGTACTGTCATAGGTAAGGTCATTTTCAGGGAACTAAAGCAATAATGGAAAAATCTACAGAATTTATACATAACCTGATAGAAAAGAAGAGAAACCTTAACTTATGTACAGATACAAATAACCTAACAACACAACCCTCTAAATGAAAATGTGTCTTTGGAGAAAAGCCTGAGACTAAGTGTTTTTCTGTTTTCTGTGCATTTCTTCCCCAGCTGCAGTTATTTGGAAAACAGAGCATCCACTTATGTGCACATTCAGTTCCACTTTTGAACAGCACTATTGAGGGACTGTGGCATTAAAACACAAACCCAGAACTGCCTGTGAGTATTTCCAGAGCTGAACAGCAAAAATAGATTTAGTAGATTTACTAATTCCCTCTGTTGGAGAAAGGCAACACTAATATTCTAGGGAGACTTGAAGGCATATGCAACAATGCAAGGTACTGCAGGAAATGTACTAAACAGTGCTGGTTGACTTCTTACATAAATATAAATATATATATATATATATATGGTAAGTCATATAGTGTTAATTTTGATTGTTAATGACTGTTTTCTTCACATTTGGCCTTTAAAGGAGTATATGAGGACACTGCACCTTCGCAAAGCGTTGATGTGGCATTTTTGGAAGTGGCTATGGGAGGCTCCTAGCACACAGTTACAGCTCAGACACTCAGTGAAACCTCCAGACTGTATCCAAGTGTCCACCTTATGGTGGGTTTCTTATAGTGTTAATTTTGATTGTTAATGACTGTTTTCTTCACATTTGGCCTTTAAAGGAGTATATGAGGACACTGCACCTTCGCAAAGCGTTGATGTGACATTTTTGGAAGTGGCTATGGGAGGCTCCTAGCACACAGTTACAGCTCAGACACTCAGTGAAACCTCCAGACTGTATCCAAGTGTCCACCTTATGGTGGGTTTCTTCGCTCAGTTAGAAAGGTGAAACTCAAACCCATTTGAACTGAAGAACTTGAAGACTGATGTAGTCCATCAGTGTTAGTGAGATTTTAAAATCAGATTGTCTAGAAAAAGTAGTGTCGATTACTACACAATTATGTGAAAAAAAGAAGTCAACAAATCTTCAACATCTATTTCCCTTAACATCCTCAGAAAGTGCACCAACGGTAAAGAATAGAAATGGCTTTCTGTGTGCAGGCAGATAATTAACTCTCTTAATGTGATAATAATTGAATAATCTTCTCAAATTTGACATTATTTACAAAAATTGACTTTATGAAGCAACATACCTTGAAGATGTTTACTTCAGCCATTTTTACGTGTTCTCACTGTAATAGGATAGTGTCTATCTATATTTTTTTGTACAAGAAATCCAGAATGAGGTGATGGAAACACAACTTTATGGCATGAGTATAAGTTTTGAAAATTTTAATGTCAAAGACCATCTGAAAAACAATATTAGAATGACTTTTAGGATGTAACTAGAGCAGGTATTCCCTTCATCTCTTGTATTTAACAGAACAAAAATTACTTTAAAGTATTCTATTTACCTGCTCCTTGTATTTAGAGATTATTCTCTGCCACTGACGATCACAGAATATTACAGGATCACTAGGTTGGAAAAGACCCACTGGATCATCAAGTCCAACCGTTCCTATTAAACACTAAACCATACCCCTTAGCACCTTGTCTACCCATGCCTTAAACATCTTCAGGGAAGGTGAATCAACCACCTCCCTGGGCAGACAGTTTCAGTGCCCAATGACCCTCTCCATGAATTTCTTTTTCCTAATGTCCAGCCTGAACCTCCTCTAGTGGAGCTTGAGGCCATTCCCTCTTGTCCTGTCCCCTGTCACTTGGGAGAAGAGGCCAGCTCCCTCCTCTCCACAAGCTCCTTTCAGGTAATTGTAGAGAGCAATGAGGTCTCCCCTCAGCGTCCTCCTCTCCAGGCTAAACAACCCCAGCTCTCTCAACCTTTTCTCATAAGGCCTGTTCTCCAGCCCCTTCACCAGCTTTGTTGCTCTTCTCTGGATGCTCCAGAGCCTCAACATCCTTCTTGTGGTGAGG
>WAAB01024972.1:54255-90611 GCA_013389865.1 Piaya cayana
AGATCACCTGTTCCATGACTTTCCCTGGCACTGAGGTCAGACTGACAGGCCTGTAGTTCCCTGGATCCTCCCTGTGACCTTTCTTGTAGATGGGCACAATGTCAGCCAGCCTCCAGTCCAGTGGAACTTCCCGAGTCAAGCAGGACTGCTGGGAGATGATGGAAAGCGGTTTTGCAGGCTCATCCACCAGCTCCCTCCATACTCTTAGGTGGACTCCATCCGGCCCCATAGACTTGTGTTTGTCTAGCTGGGCAAGCAAATATCTAACCACTTCCTCTCAGATCATGGGCGTCTCATTCTGCTCCTCTAACTCCTGGGGATGTACATGCAGGGAACAACTTTCCTTACTATTAAAGACTGAGGCAAAGAAGGCATTAAATACCTTAGCCTTGTCCTCATCCCTGTTACTGTAGATCCTTCTGCATTCAATAGGGACTTAATATCCTCCCTGGTCCTCCTTTTAGTGTTGATGTATTTATAGAAAGATTTTTTGTTATCTTCCACAGACTTGGCCAATCTGATTTCTAGTTGGGCCTTAACCCTCCTGATGTAGGATGTAGGAGAAAAAGGAAAGTACGGAGCAACAGCATCAGAGGTGTGAGTCAGAAAAGGGACCGTGTAGCTCAGGATAACTGAGGACAAAAAAACCTGCAGTGCTGCCGACAGGAAGCTTTAAGCTTCTTCTTTGAGAAGTCACGGGCAGAATTCCCATTGACTTTGACACTGCCATGAATTCACTCTTTCTAGCAATCAGCTATGGTCAGGTCTCAGATTTTCAACATAACTTTTGCTTCAGTTTGATTTGGTAATTTTAAAAGACAGTTCTGGACACTGTACAAGTCTATTTCTTACCTACAGAGCAGTGATAGTTCTCTGGTTCCAGATGAAAAAAGATCCACTTTTTTTTTAAAACCAACCCTATCACTTGTTATAGGGCCTAAATAGAGGTTATGTTTTCATCAACTGTTTTCCAGGTCTTACTAAGGAAAGACTATATAGAGGGAGAAAAAAAGGAGAATTGTGATCATAAGACCTTTTTAACTAACAGGAAGTCAGTATTTTCACAGGACTTTACCTCCAGTGAGTGGAACAAATCACATATTTTCCATCCAAGCAATTCAGTTTAGGCTTTTAAGGAAAATTTTATGCCGAGTAAATGAAAGTGTTCATCAGAAAGTCATAGTATTTTTTAAATGCAATTAAAAGAAATAGTATATGAAGAAATGAAAGCTTCTGAGATAATTTCTGACAAATAGTAAGGTCTTCAGAGAAAACAACAAAACCCCCTTATTTATCTACACTTTTCACAAGAGAAGAGTCATCTCTAGTAAGATGCTTTTTTGACATTCATGCAGGCACAGTGGCATACACCCACAGCACGTACATTTTGGGCAAGCAGAGGCAGATATAGCCTTGAGCAAGACACATTCATATTAGAGGGCCACAAGAATGCAGAAAGCATTGGGTAGCGCTGCAGAACAAGATTTACAATTCTCACCATTGTTGTATTCACAGCAAGGGTTTTTTTGCATGCTGTTCTTCTTGATGACAATATTGCTGTTCAGCTTATCAGTACCCTGTTTATCTTAGAAGCCTCCTCCAGGAGGAGCCTGTGGTTACAGCACAGAGAGATTTCTCTCACCTAGACTTTCACTGTGACTGTCAGTCACTTTCCTTGGAGTGCATTGAATTGCTTGTTGAAAAGTGCACCCGCACCCAGGTGCTGTGAAACAGATGTGCAATGGAGGGAAAATCAAGATGATAGACACAGAAACAACAAATGCAACTCTATGTATTTACGAGCAAGTGAATTCTGCATGGAGTCTTCTTTGAGGCAGATCTTCTGTAAAAGATTTTATAGCTTTTTTTTGAAGGGAGGACAGATACAACAATATCTTTTATTCCAGTTCCTTCCATTCTTTATCAGTGTTTGATATGAGAATTTTGCTTGAAATCTAGATCCTACTTTAAGCATTTCATCTGAATACTGTTTATTTAAAGGTCTTCCTGTTGAGAAAGCTCAAGGATGTGTTCCCGTTTGATTTGTTAATACTATTAGCAGTTCTTAGGACTGTAGCCAGCAAGGCAGGTCAAAACAAGGCAATTTAGCAATCTAGCTGTTTTAACATTCTATAATCCATTCAAGGCCCATTTGTCACAGAGGATGAATGGTCTGAGGTGAACCTGGTTTTGTATTTAAACAGGGACAACTAACTACCTATCTCTAAGTAAATGAGACTCGGGAAAGAGGGAGGGGAATGTTCTCAGGAATAGACAAGAGATCAACCAGGATAGTCTTGGTGAGAAATGCCTTCTTGTGCCACCAACGCATTCCCAGAACCAATTCCCTGTGCAATTCTTACTCCTACTTAGCAAAATATCAGATTATGTACATCACTGTTTACTTTTACTTGTAACCTTCACTATAATATGACTTATTATTACAGCTGAAGAAGTGAGAGACCTTTTAGTTAAAAAGATGAACACATGGGCATAATGTTATGGAGATTAACTAAAAATAAATATAAAATAAAAACACTGCATGATGTGCACTCTTGATACAAGATTTCTCTATCCTAACCCATTAGTAGAGGTTGTTCTTTTGACTCAATCTCAGAGAGCTTTCTCATTTAATTACTGCATCATCTTCCTCACTCTCTGAATAAAGAATTTTTATTTCCTATTTACTAGCTGGGAGGAAGGACAATGCCCCCAAAACAGACCCAACCCAAATTTTGGAAAAGATATTTTGGAGGTGCCCAGCTTTGAAAGTTAGGTACCCTTGAAAATGTTTTTGGGCCATTTGTGCATGTTTATGTGAACAGATATTGTAAAAAAAATCTTGGCTTGGAATGAATTGACTCCCATTGCACAGAAAATCTTTAGCAGGTCAAGGCAAAGAAAACAGAGAACCTCCCAAGACCACAACTAGTGGTATTATTTCCTAGCATAGTATCTGACAGAAAATCAGAACATTTAAAAACTTATGTGTATACATATCTATCTGCCTACAAATAGATATATATGTCCACCTGTCTATGCCAGTAATCTAGATTTATAAAATCTTCAGAAAGTACTGAATCAAATATATCCCTTCTATACTTCATGGATCTGACAGAGGTTGTGCAAGGAATTAAACAAATTAAAAACATGTATTTTGTCATAGTTATAAAGTTTGTGGGTTTTTTTCCCTTCAGACTTTAATATAGTCTGGAGATGTGTCAGCTTCTTGCATTTGTGCAATTTAAAGACTAAAAAATTTCTAGGATTAGCAGGACACTCCCAGCTAGGTCAGAGCATGTTATTATGTGTCAAAGTCTGAAGAGTGAGGAGCAGTAATTGCTGAGCTTTAACTGCATCCTATCTATGCTTTGGGCGGTTGAGGGTGTGTATACCTGTATTTGTTTTATAAATGTCTGTCACAACTTGCTTTAGGGATTCAAACAACCACTCATCTGCAGCCTGGGTTAGCAATAACAAAGATAGAGGAAGGAGGGAAACCTGAGGGGAAAGGTAAGACTCTACAGAAACTTGAAAAATATAAACACTAGGAGGGAAACTTAGAGGGTTTACACTGTGGAGTAATAGGATTAAATTTGGCTGGGAAAAGTTGATAAGAAAGTGAACAGAATAAAGTACTCCTGCCACTAAAATGACATTTACAAACTGCTCTGGGCAAAAGTATTAATGAATGTACAGTATGAAACCAGTTTAAATGGATTGCCTGATTTTCTTATACAGTCTTTATTATAATTATGATGACTTATGTTGAAACAGAGATTCAAGATCTCTTTCACAGTCCAACTACTGTCCTGCAGTTGTGCAATTGCTACATCATCCAGCTTTGCTTCATCATCCAGGCTTTACAAATGGCATATTTGCCTGTAAATCCATCTATGGAAAACCACTGGTTAGTATCCTCTTTGCACAAAAAAGGCTCGGTGATCTAGATGTTTTCAAGCATGCGTGAGACATGGAGTAAATGCTCTGTGTTGTTGCTCTTCTGCTTGCCCTAGGCTTGCCTGAGGATTTTGTAATCCATCTATACGTGTCACAGTCCCCTTTGAGCCAGGCAGCTCTGCTCTTATGTTTTCTGCTGTCCCTTTTTATTAGCCCTTCTGGAAGAGCACAGTAAGGGCCCCAGGAGACAAGTGGAAACCATGTGTGTCCTATTTCATGCATATGTACAGATGAGTATCTTTTTGTCCAGGGCCCTTCAATACTGTATGCAGTATCAGAATAAATCATGAGTTTCTCGTGGAGTTTAAGATCTGAGTGAAAAGAAGAGCAGGCACAGCACCTCAGCCAACTGGCTCAATATCTTGTCTCAACCAGTAGTCAAACTGGATGCCTAAGGAAAAGTGTAACAGCACAAATACAGTGGCACTTCCTCAGAATATTCTTCTATGTCTCCAGCAATTTGTGGTGCAAACTTTTCCTGGGCCTGAAGAAGTGAGGAATGCAAGAGTTCACAGCATCTCTTGGAGAGATTGCCAGCAGAAGTGACAGTGGTGCACCACAACTCGTCAGGCACTCTAATGGAAGTGAGCATTGAGTGAACTAAGAAAAACAGATGTCTTTCCCTACAGCATGCAAAATAAATTAAATTTGGGGCAGTAGATTATGGGAAAAGATTTCAGAAATGGTTGAGCCTATTTGCATTCCTTCTTCCTACCACAAGGTGTTGAAAATTTTAGCGTATTTCACATAAAGTAATTGATTCCTTCTATAACTATTCTGTATTTTATGCTATCTTTTATGCGCCTTCACACGTAACAGCTAGTGTACTCCCATAGTTTAAGCATATAAAGAATACACTTCATTCTTCCTGCCTGAACAGTACTTTATCTACGTTATGCTTTTCCCTCTATTTTACAATGCCTCAGAGCGGTAAGAATTTTTTTGTTGTCATTTTCAAATAATCCCATTTGTGTGAAGAATAGACCAAATGGTGACTTGGTGGAGTTACAAAGTGGATCCTTACATGGGTTTTTCTCCTTTGATTATTACATAAATATTTGGTTCAAGATGTATCAAGAGCAGTCATGGAAAAATTCACATCTAGCTGACACCCAGGCTGCCTGAGTCATCCAGGGCAAAACTCTAATTCTAACTCACTGGATATGTGTGAAAGGTGTTTCATGTCCCATGCTGTGCTTTCTACATGTCTATATTGAAACATAAAAGGCCACTATCTGGGGTAAGGCTCTAGTAAATTAATGGAAATACCCACAAGTACCTGAGAAATGCTGCTAGTATCCTTCTAACACAAGTCTATGGTATTTATCTATTTGTTATGTTAGTAGACTGTCCCATGAGCTGAGAAGTTCAGCCAGCCCTAGCTAGAAAAATCAGAAGAATAACTAGCAAATGTTTTAGCTACCCCTTAATAGTTTCAATAAAGTTTTAAATCCTTGTTTAAATCCCATTGTTTATTGTGCTGACTTTCCCTGGCAGGTTGTTCCTAATTCCCAGATATTTGCAAACACTTAAAACTATACGGAGATTTTATTTTTTCTGCATTTGAGTAAGGTGAGTATCATTGAAGCGGTATCATTGAGAACTAGATATTCTGCTACAGATATGCTTGATGAGGACAAAATTCACCATAAAAACAGGCTGCAGCAATTGTAAACTAAGAATACCTGAGACAAGGCCAAGACTTAGAAAGGTTGTGCTCTGTCCTGGTATAGGGGTAAGTAGGCCTGGCTGAATTTGCCATAAAGCATGGAGCAAAATCTTTAGCAAAATGAGCAGCAGAAAAACTAACTCTTCAGTTTAGGATGCAGTATTAGATTTAATATAGAATTTAACTCTACTTTGCTCAAAGATTTTTAATATATCGGTGCTGAAATAAGAAAAAGTAGTAGTCCAACTTCATTATCACTTGTTTCTGTCTACACTGGCTTCTTTTGGGGGGGCACACTTAACCTCCAGCCTTCCTGAGTAATTTCCTAGGAACTTTACATCAAATATAATTCAATCCAGATCATAGGCCTACGGAGGGCAAGGGGAATGTCTTCTTATTCCTACTATGCCAAGAACACGTTGACTTCTACTACCCAATAAGTAAAATAATACCTAACAGGACCTTAGGTTTCTCAAAAAAGCTGTTGTAAGAACCTCTATACACTCACCTCTGCTACTTTTCTGTGTGGCATGGCTCACCTTAGAAAGGGCCTTAAGATGATGCTGCCCAAAATGCCAAACTCTCGGTAACCAGTTGGTTAGCTGTTTAGACCCACACTCTTACTCAAGCCAAGCTCAGTACCAGTCGATCATCAATGTAAGTGTATTTTCACTGCCTTTAAGCTCATGGACGTACTTGTCATGACACAACAATGGCTGTATCAGTCCCACTAAGCAGTACTCCCTAAAGCTTGTTGTTTCCTTTATTTTTTTGCCTAGAAAATAAATTTAAGAAACTAGAAAAAAATTACAATAAAATAAGTGAGGTTTACTTATCTGTTGTGTAGGCAAGAAGTGACGACCTAAAGCTGCGTTTACTATCTATTCAGCCCTCTTGTTTTAGGAATTGAACGTATCACTGCTATGCAATGAGTTTTCTTTCCATATAATTATATAGCCAGATACAGACAATAAAGAGACAATGTCATTAAAGTCTTCCATATAATCATCAAAAAATTGTCAGTTATTATTTCTGATCTTTGATGTATGATAATGAACCAGCTAAAGAGCAGATAATTTATCAGTGCCTCCCCCATACCTACGTGAATAGACAATTTTGCTATTAGATTGTAGCAAAATTCCTCAAACCTCCTGCATTGTAGACATCTCTGTTTATTCCCAGCACTTTAAACCAAGACTGAGATATTCAGTAGTGAATAAGAATTCCTCCATCTTAAGCATTAAAGGATTCTGTCTGCACTGCGTCATTTCTTGCATTACACCAATTAAACTCAAGAACATGCTTTGAACTTAATTAGTAGAAAACTTGAGATGAATTCTCTTGAGGGGCAGTCATTGGTTTGGCTCATTCAAAGTCACATTCAAGAGTAGATATTGTCCTTAGAATAGGAAATAACTATGTGAAACTATGACAGGCAAGTATTTCTGAGTCACAGTCATGTTGTGGGAATGAGGAGACAGAAGATAAGCAAGTAAGTGTTCTAACATGGATTATCTTCTATGATTCTAGCTACAGTGTCATGGAACATTGATGGCTCTCTTGGGCTTCAGCACACTGAACCAATTTGGAAAGAGTTCTGCAGAACTAGTCTTCCATTTTCCTTATGAAATTCTCTGGTAAGGAAAGGAGGAAGGAAACGATAGGGTGAGGAATAACCAAAAAAATGCAGATAATGCAAACCGGAATACTCCTTTAGGAAAATGCCTAATTTATTGTAAGTTCTATCTTTGTGTTGATACCACTTATTAGAATTCAAGGGACATGAAACATTGACACAGCACAATGACATCTTTTAAGACTAATTCCACAGTTAGTCAAGTAAGAAAGGCCAAGTGTGTCCAAGTGGTAAATTCTTTGCTTCTGTGCATGTTAAACTACCCGATATGCTACTGGTACAGGCAAAGCAGGTTTGATAGCATCCGCAGGAAGGAGGCCACTTGTTTTTTCATGCCTAATTTATCACCACAGGTATTTTAGCCTACCTATGTGTCCTCTGCTTAAACTCCTGACAGCACGTACATTTGCAGCTGGACGTGCTGTTGCTGTAGCAATCACGCTCCACCCTTCAGGTCCCTGGCAGATCCTGAAACAGGATGTCAGCATGAGGTGCCTCTTTGCAGAGCTACTGTCTGTCAGAAAGAGACAGTCTTCAAGCACCCCATGGGGCACTTTTTCGAGTAACATGGGTAATTACTTAGGATGTTTAAGTACAACATTAAATATTTACTTCTCCTGAGAAAACATTTAAAGTGGCAGTACTTTATACAATATCCGCACATGCAAAATCACAACCTTGGCTGGGACATTTTTCTCTCATTCTTCATGAAAGTAATGTTTCACCCTTTATTTCACATATATCTACATTTTTAAAGTTTATGGCTTTTCACTAGCCACCTTACCAAATTACTTTTTTTTTGCACAGCAAACAGAACATTTCTGAAGCCCTCTTTTCACCACAGACTTGAAACTGTTTATTAAACTTCTGTGAGCTTTGGGGAGTTTTGTTTTTGATCCTCATGACAAGCTTTTCATTGTTTTAGCTCTAGGTGTATGCACCCTGTAATTATCGCCGTGGAACTGATCTTGCCTTGCTTCACTGTTTTTGCCTTGCCTTATTTTGAAGGTGCAAGGGATTAAGTCATAAAGATTGCTCTAAAGGAGATATGATGTATTTGAAACACAATTTGTATCTCCAAGTACGTGTGTATGTGCACGCACTCCTTTCCTCCAGACATAACTCACTGTTCTTTACAAGCCTAACCGTTACTTACCATGTTCTCTTCCCACACACTCCAAGCACTTGCAGTTTGACACATTATCTATTCTGGCTTCAGTTATGAAAAACTTCTCCCCCTCCCCACCCTTGACCTTAGTAACAGGTGTCTGTCATGACAGGATTGTTGACGAGGAAGAATATTGTAACTTATCTATAATGTGCCTTCTTCCACCTAGGAAGATTTTCCTCCATCTATTTTTTTGGTGGCTTGGCTTGTGTAGGAAGATTTAGGGAGTGTTGAGACATGGAAAGTTAAATCTCCCATTATCCAGAGGTCATGACAGTCAGCCAAATTGTACACTTCCCTTTCCACCTCTACACCCACTACACTGTCCTGCTGCTGACCCTGAAATGGAAAGACCACCCTCCTTCAAAATTAAATCAAATCCTCAGAACTTGCTCATCCTTGGGTCTCTCCCAAATGCTCGTGCTGCCAAACATGCCTAATTCAGCAGTAGTTTCATAACCTGGTGGGCTCCTACTCTCTTGCGACCTGAGATGAGGTCATTGCATTCATTTCCATTTACGAAGTTGTCTTGCATTTAAATCCATGTTGTCCCAGAGGCAAATACGCGTCTGAGTTTTTCCCACTGTTTGTGCATTGCCTTTCTCACACAGAAGAGGTTTTTCTGGCAGCCTTCTGTCATGTTGTTATGTTTTGAATAATTATTTTTTAAAAACTTCTCCGGCCCAAAGTTCACTTTTTCCCCTTCTCTCATGCTCTTCCCCCTACTCCTTTTTGACACCACCACCCCCCTCAACCCCTCTGATTTATCTCTATGTTATTCTTGGTCTGTCTTGGTGCCGGTTGGGAGCTAAGTTAATTGAGGTGCTTGTATGTTTGTATGCCTGTCAAGTTCTATCAAGACTAAAAAGAATGGCAAGTTAATAAATTCAAAATTATGTCTGGCATGAAGCAGATTCTTATCCCATGCTGTTTATCTGGCAGCAGGTAAAAAAAAGTCCAAGAAAGGAGAAGAAATATGGCCTTTCATACACACAGACACACACACACATGTACACACTTTGAAAGGAAGGCAAATGGCTGTGTGTTACTGTCAGGTGGCCAGCACAGAATTAGCTGGTGGTCTCAGGCCAGACCTTATGGGGCAGGTGTCTGTATTACAGAAACCACAAGCACCATTCACAGGCTTCTTGGCAGCTGCAGCACAAGGAATGACGTGCACTCTCACCAGTTTAGGAGAGGCACTTGTTGAGGATATCGGGATGGAAGCGGGAAGGAGAAAAGGGCGTTTGTTGTGCTGCTAGGCAGGCACCATTTGTGACATTAATAAAAGGTGTGGCCTCCACAACCAACAGTCTGACATCTGCTAGGAAAATAGGACCCACAGAGGTGGCCTAGTCCTCAGAGAAGTGTGTTGTAAAACTATGAAATTTGGAGTCAGCACTGTTGTACTAGAAAGAAAAGCCTCAAAACTCTGCAAATTGAGCCTCTGGGATACTGGAGATTTTGTTCAACTTCCTTATGAAAGTTAAATCTAAGCTTTGTCAACATATATCAGGTGGTTCAGAACAGTACATATTAAGACTAATTAATATAATATATTCTATGGTGGCAACATTTAGTAATAAGGTGGGTTTGAAAATGTCTAGAAATCTACCCAGATTCTTAAGCAAACAACACAGAATCACCCAAATGGGAGGATGGAAAATCCTCCCTCACTTCCCTTTTGCTTTGCTTTACTGAGCTTCACATACGTAATTTCCCTTTCTCGTCATTGTGAAAAGCTCAGTGTCGTAGCTCCCAGGCTTGAGGACATGGTATTTCTAAGGCTTACGGAAGAAACTCCTTCCCTCAGCAGACATTTTGCTAATTTCTCTTCACTCATGCTCTCCTTTTGCTCCAGGAAGAGAATGGGAAGCTGGGCCTTCCCTTACAGCTTTTGACAAAATGTCCAAGGTGATTTTAAGTAAGATTATTACTTCTACCTATGGAAAAAGCTATGACCTCAGACAATCAAAAAAGTAGTATACTTTTTGTTGCTTTCCTTTTCCAATATCTTCTTATTTGTCTCCATTACCACAAAAAAAAATATATACGTTTGGAGTTTACACACATTAAGTGTCTACGTATTTCTAGTGTTCTCTTTTATATTTAAAACCTATCCAGGTGACTTGTGGCCAGTTATGGTCCTGAGAAGTAAACCATGATCTAGCAAGTTCTCTTTTTTTCAAGGTTGTTTTTCTGTTTCTATTTGTTTTAACTTTATATTTAATTTCTTTATCGATTTTTCTTTCTAGTTCCCCAGCTATGTCCTCTATGATGGTCATGCTGACCCTTACTTTATTGCACACCATGACTTAAAAGTGAAGAAATGGAGTTCCTAGAATCCTCCTGATTCCAAGTACTGCTATTCACTGTGACTACATATTTCAAACAATTCCATTAATAATACCTGTTGTGCAAAACAACAGTATTTAAGAAGATGACAACATTTGCTCTGCAGGCAAAGGTCATGGAACAACCGTGAAGGTTGTCTTGGCCAAAGAATAGAAACTAGCCTGGTTTTTGAAGGAAATGGGACTTCTTCGCTCATGATACCCGTTATACCACCTGCATCTTTCTGCTAAAATTTGAACCCACAGGTTGAAACCATTAAGTAAACCTGACAGAGGAATATCGGTCTCAAAGTCAGTAAGATACTATTACTTGTGAAAATTGGTATCTTGGGGACAGAAGAAAGAAAGACAGCCTGACAGATCCCAGAAGGAAGGGCTTGACCTTTACTCGCTGCCTTTGCTGCATGTAACAAGTGACAAGCAGCAGACAGTCAAGAAATCGTGAAAGCCATAGTCTGAAACTCTCACAGTGCTGCCCATCTCCTGCTGAGCTAGCAAGGCTTCTAATGGTAAGCAAGAGGTGAAAAGAGCTGAAGGTGTCATGGGAGTCACTGATTTGGGCAAGGTAAGAACAAATTACTGTCACATTTGGAGATGTTCTTTGGGGAGGGAGGAAGAAGGCTGGCGTTACTGTTTTGTGAAGGTATAGGGCATGTAGAACATGTATTCTGAAGAAATTAGGTTTCATCAATCCTAGTGGTCACAGACTGATGTCCATATTCAAATTTCTGTGCCCCAGCTCATCACAGCACTATGATGGGTGATTGTCTTTATGCAACTTAATGACAATAGTGGAAACAGTAGGACTGCTTCACTGCTTACAGGCTTTCTGCAGAGCATTGTTGGATTATAGCCATAAATGACCACAACAAAAAGCTGCAATGTGTTCTACAGATAGAAAACATCAGTTCAACATGTGTAAACAAGCATAGTGTCTCTTATATTGAATTCCACTCTTATTCAACATATCATTTACAGCAAAAGACCTCATCCCTGTGGAACAATTACTTTCCCACTTGGCCTGTTTCTGATTAGTGTAAAGAGAATGATGTATGGAAACAACACTGTAATAAAGATGATGGATAGTCAACGAAGCAGTTACAGATTAAGAGAAAAGGAAACTGACTACTGAAGTTTGGCTTAGCAAAAAAAAACCCAAACCAAAACAAAAAACCACACCAGCCTAATGTTCTAACTATGCATATAAACACTACTTGAAATTCTCCTACTAGTGTTCTTACTGGTATGCCTACTTATAGCATGTAGAACAGTAATTTACCAGTGGAAGCAAATGCATGTCAGGGGATTAAATGTCTTTTAGATCTGGCCTTTAGATCAAGAACTTACCCTGAAAAGTCTTCCCCTCCTCTAAAATTCATACTTCACAGGGAACAGGAAAAAAAGATTAAACAGTTTTGAAATAACCAAGCAACATTCTCTTTAGATAAAGCTTTTAGACTAGGGTGTTAGTGAGTTTGCGGCTTCATTAAGCTCATACATGGATTTTACAGACCAGACTGAGTCAGTCTAGCGTGGGATGACTGGATGACTTTATACCCTTAATCAGATTGAGTGAATAGTTATTTTCCTTCTGTTTGCACCTGAGGAAAAGCTTACAAGTGTTTGCACTAGCTTCTAAGCAAACAAAATGGATCGGGCAACCGCAGCCTGGAGTACTTTACAGTACATCTGGTTCTGCCCAATTTTGCTGCGTTTTAATCAGAGATAGACTTTCATTTCAGAAGATGGTTGAGCAAGCCATTTTTAAAATAGTCAGGGGCAGTAGCAGAGAGGATGAGATGGGTGGTGGGGATGGGGAGTGTGTGTGGAGGCACAAAAATTTTTACTTAATGAGTCAAATAGTTCAGTTGTCCAAAAATTTCCCTGAAGACATTCACTTCTTATGTCTGTGTGAGCTCCTACCAAAAGGAATGGAATGTGCCATAGTTTTCCATAAAATGGTCCAAACAGAGGACTGATGCACTGCTCTGTGTTGTTTCTCCTCTGGCAACAGTAGACAATACTACTTCAGGCCATAGGCTGAAAGTTTATTGAATTTCTTAAATAAGATATGTGATCATCAACATACTTCTTAGTATGTTCTTCTGTGGCAGAACATGATGATGGTATCTCAGTCCAGTTTTGTTTCTCATTTTAATCCTTTTCACTGTACTGAAGTAACAAAAGATCAATCTCACTCTGCAGCTTCTGGATGTATTGAAGAAACAATTTTGTCTGACCATGCAAAGCAAAGAACTACACATCACATTCAAAGGGAGGACACATAGGAATAGGACGTGTCAAATAATTTTAAATAAATCTATTTCAAGAAAGTGGTTTAGAGGTTGATAAAGAAGCTGGATTGATGGCCCAGTGATGGGAATTTGATTGACAGAACAAGGTATTGGGCATTCATTTTTCAGTGGCAGTATGAGTAGTGCTACTGGCCATTTTACCTCCTCTTCCTACAATTTTAAGACAGTAGCTAAGATGTCATCTGTTTATTATTGCACTTTCTCTTCAAATTTCTTATGACACTGCAGTCTGTTGTACTAATAACATTATTGTTAAGGAGGAAGCCTCTCTTAATGCCACTGTGCCAATATTTATTTCAGATAGTTTACTGGACAACCATCATAGATTGATGATTTTGAATCATAAGTTTATCTAAACTTAATTAAAATATGGAAATTAAAGTCCCTTTAGTTCAAGTAATTGACTCCTATACCCACAGCTGTAATAAATTTTTACATTCCAGTGGGGTTTGGTGTAGTTTACAAATTTTGTGTAATTTCTTATTATGCACTTTAAATAGTTGAGGCATTACTTAAAGGTTGTTGGTGTTTTCTCTATTATGATTTTTAAATAAAAAATAGTACCAGTCAATGTGTCATATCTCAGTACATATGATCAGTCCCTAAAGCAAATTGATCTTCACACTGTAGCACACATGAACAGTGTTATAACAGCCCTTGAACATCATGTCAGCTGGAAGAACTCAATCTTTCTGAAGCAACATTTCAATGACAGACTAACACCAATGCTCTACTGAAATAAAAACACATCTCTAAAGAAACGGGTTTTTCGGTTTCAGGATTCCCAAGGGCTATTATAACAGTTGAGGTTGAAAAATATCATTAACTATTTCATCAAGAATAAATAAAAAAAAGCCCTCTGAATAATTCCATGCGTCATTAATGAGCAGAAGTTTTGTAGCCAAAATATCACTGCTGTTCATGGAAATTCTCCTCATGACATTGGCTGATGAAATTTAGCTGGCATCATTACTAGTTTTGTTCAGACTCAGAAGTGGTCAAAATTGAAAAGACCAGCCTACACTAACTTTTAATTTAGAAAGTTTGTGTACTACCCGGAAACTGAACAGTTTTGTCATTTTTTTTCCCCCAATTAGTTGGTTGTAAAAGGTCCCAGGAGTGGGAAGAAATTTTCTTCTCTATTTTGTTCTGGGAAAACTTGAAGTAAAGGGAAAGTGTATCAAGTTAGCAGACAGAAATGGTAAGCTTTGTTTAAGTCAAAGGTCAAGAGCCTATTGACTTTACTGTACTCCAGGTTTTGCCCCATGACCTAATGCTTATTCCTCTGAAGTTCTTCGAAGACTTTCTGTCTCAGTGATCACACATCAAGTGTTCAAAACAACTTCTTAGATCTCCTTTTTGAGAAGACAAATGGCCTCAGGCTCTGCCAGGGGAGATTTAAGCTGGACATTAGGAAAAAAATTCTCACCAGAAAGGGTCATTGGGCACTGGAACAGGCTACCCAGGGACATGGTTGATTCACCTTCCCTGGAGGCATTTAAGGCACGGGTGGATGAGGTGCTAAGGGGCATGGTTTAGAGTTTGATAGGAATGGTTGGACTCAATGATCCGGTGGGTCTCTTCCAACCTGGTTATTCTATGATTATACGAAAATTATATTTTCTGGTTGTAAACAGATGCCGTCATAACTGGAGCAGAACAAATGGGAGAATGAAGAACACTGAACAAAATCCTCTCTTTCAGGAAGGTTTAGGTTATAACCTTCCACCACTGCCTTGCTCCTTAGGCCACCTTATTTTTAAAAGTGAAGAGGAAAAGAAAGTTTGAAGTTTTTTTTCTGGAGTAGCTAGAGCAGAATTTGATCATAACCTCACAAGGAATTTTATTCCCATGAACCGTCCTACTCAGTTCTGCAGAACAAGAAAGGCTGAAAGCCTTGAATGGACTGTAAAGTTGTTAAAACAAATGTTTTATTGATTCTTTATGCTCTCCCTCTAAATCCTTGTCAGATTATTCATTATCACTGCTTGCCCACTTATGAGAACAGCATGAAACACATCATAATGGCTCAGTCAAAATTCCATGACCCTCAGTGACATATTCTGATTCATATTCCTTCAGGGAATATTGAATGTATCACTGGATAAGCCAAGAGAATACCATGATATTGGAAAGCAAACAGATAAGCTCCACATTCTCTCTGTACCATAACAACATTAAAATTTGACTCTGAATCTCCTGTACAGATTTACCGCTGTTGAAAATGGGGTATTTATTTAGGAAAAAAAAGCACTATAAGGAACGTCAAAGGTAGGGTTAGGGCCAGCAGCCTGAAGTTTTCAAAGTTAAGGAACCTGACACTGAGATACTCAACCTGTGCCAATAGCTAACTGCTGTCTTGTCTTTAAGGTGCTAAGTACTTGACAGCTTTGTCGTCCCCTGCAGCTGCTTAAGAACCAACGTGTTTGATAGTATGGAAGGTACTGTAATATTTTAGGCATAAGCTTATGCTTCGCATTTTTAAAAAAACTTGGCTAGTGGCTATTGGCAAAAATGCTATGCTTTCAGGAAGGGAGGTGGTAAGGGTCATAATTTGGTCATCAACATCTGATGCATCCCAGAAGAGAACATAAAAAGGTCTTGCACTAGGAGTGATGTGTTGTTGTTGGCTGTCCTTGTCCCCAGCTGTGATTGAAATGGATTCAGCATTTTAGGGGGGAGAATAAAAAAAGTAAATTGTTAAGTCCTGTAGCTGTTTTGTACTTGATTTTAGAATTTATAACTACTGTGATTTTCAGTCTGAGATGGTACTGTTCTGTCTGTGTGATCATTTTGAATATTTACCAATGAGATTTCTTTCAGTGGGAAAAAGACCGTAGTAAATGTCTGTCTTTACATATTTAGACTTAAATGCAAAGTAAAATAAGACACCCTGCTGCCATTCTAGACTCCATGGTACTCTCTATCTAGAAGAAACTCATAGGCAGTAAAGCAGCCAAGAATCTAAAGCAGGGAAACATAATCCATCCTTCCCCAATCTTCTAAGTCCACCATTCCCCGAAGTTCTCCACTTGCCTGTCTCTGCAGTGCTATTTAATTACTATGTATAACAGAAAGCCTTGTTTTTCATTAGTGTCCAGTTTCCTTCTTTGAGGTCTCGTTAGATTTAATGTGCTATTAATAGATTATTAATGAAAGATGCCAAGTCAGGAGTGATGGACAGGCAGGCAAGTTCTCTAGTAAGAGCAAGGCCAGTTTTTGCATTCCAAGATGGCAGTCTAAAATGATAGCCCAAGTATTTTCCCCTTTTCTCTTCCTTCTGCTACAAATCCTTTTATGCTTTCTGTGTCCTCAACAAATGTGCCCTGAAAAAAGGCAGATAATCTTGTCACAGCTGATCCTAACCCTCAGGTAACAATCTTGCTACATGCATACCAAATGGTGGCTTTGTAACTGTAACTCCTGCTTAGAAGAATTTTGATCATTCCTCTGATTTCTTCAATTGAAGACATTCCTGGATTGAAGGAAACTTCATCTCTTCAGACGGAACTGGTTAGAGGTCAACAATTCATTTCATATAAACCAGACAGATGATACCTCAGACAGAACAGTCATCAGATTATCAGCAGCATTTGAACAATCTAGGCAGGACCTCCAGTGTGTGCTAAGGATGAAAAGCTGTACACAATTGTGGAAATCTTTCTCCCCTGACTAGCCCAGTTCTAAGTATATTGCAGGATGGCTGGGACTGTTTGGACTGGTAAAGTCACACGAACAAGAACTCAGCTGGGGTGAGAATCTAGTTGAACTTAGTTATTTGGAGATAATGTAGAGTAGAAATATTCAAAAATCTTCAGGAACTAGGAAAGCATAAGAAGATGCAAGAGTATGTTTTGATGTGGCTACAAGTCTAAAAAATGATGGTTATGTATTTTCAGAAGGGTATGAGTCCACTTGTTCATTGAAATCAGAAAGTCATAGAATCACAGAATCATAGAATCATAGAATAGTTAGGGTTGGAAGGGACTTCAAAGATCATCTAGTTCCAACCCCCTAACATGGGCAGGGACATCCCACTAGATCAGGCTTCCCAAGGCCGCATCCAACTTGGCTTTGAACACCTTCAGAGATGGGTCATCCACAGGTTCCCTTGGAAACCCATTCCAGTGACTCACCACTCTCACTGTGAAGAAATTCTTCCTTATGTCTAGTCTAAATCTTCCCCTCTCCAGATTATACCCATTCCCCCTCATCCTATCACCACAAGTCCTTATGAATAGTCCCTCTCTAGCTTTCCTGTAGGCCCGTTTCAGGTACTAGAAGGTTGCTATAAGATCTCCTCGGAGCCTTAACTTCTCCAGGCTGAACAAACCCAACTCTTTCAGTCTGTCCTCGTACGGAAGGTGCTCCAGCCTTGGATCATCTTTATAGCCCTCCTCTGGACACGTTCCAACATTTCCATATCCTTCTTAAGTTGAGGATTCCAGAACTGGACATAGTACTCCAGATGAGGTCTCACAAGAGAGGAATAGAGGGACACCACTTGTCCCGGATCTTTATCTGGACATTGAGCCATTGACCACTACTCTCTGAATATGACCATGCAACCAGTTTCTTATCCACTGTACTGTCCACCCATCAAATCCATATCTCTCCAATGTAGAGAGGAGGATGTTGTGGGGGACCATGTCAAAGGCTTTACAGAAATCTAGGTAGATCACATCTGTCAGTTTATCCATGTCCTCTGCTGCCGTTACCCCATCATAGGAAGCTACTAGGCTGGTCAGACAGAATTTGCCTCTGGTGGAGCCATGCTGGCTGCCATTAATCACCTCCATGTCTTCCATATACTTTAGCATACCTTCTAGGAAGATCTGTTCCATTGATCTTCCTAGGCATAGAGATGAGGCTGACAGGTTGGTATTTCCCAGGGGCATCTTCTCTACACTTTAAAAATGGGCACAAGGTAACCCGTCTTCCAGTCACCACGGATTTCTCCTGATTACCATGACTTTTCACGCATCATGTAGAGTGGCCCGGCAACCACATCTGCCAATTCCCTCAGGACTCTGGGATGCATCTCATCAGGTGCCATAGACTTATATACGTTCATGTTCCTCAGGTCATCACAACCTAATCACCGTTCACAGCCATCAGAGTGGATACGTTCTCTTTGACCTTCCTCTTTTGATTGACATACCTGTAGAAGCCCTTCTTACTCTTTACTTCCCTTGCCAAGTTCAGCTCCAGTTGTGCCTTGGCCTTGCTGACTTCACCCCTACACAACCAGGCAGTGTCCCTATACCCATCCTAGGTTGCCTGTCTACTTGCACTGCCTGTGCAGTTCCCTCTTCTTCTTTAGTTTAACCAGCAGGTCTCAATTCAGTCATATCAGTCTCTTCCCTTCACTACCTGATTTTCTACATAAGAGGACTGAGTGCTCTTGTGCTTTATTGAAAGCATCCTTGAATATTTTCCAGCTCTGTTCTGCTCCCTTGTATCAGAAGATCATGTCCCACGGGATCCTACTGATTAATTTCTTGAAGATCTGGAAGTCTACTTTCCTGAAATTTAGTGTCCTGGCTATACTCCTCACCTGTTCCACATCTCTCTGGACCTTGAACTCCAATGCTGCATGATCACTGCAGCCTAGGCTGCCTCTGATCCTAATATCACTGGTAAGTTCCCTTGCATTGGTGACCATAAGGTCCAGTATTGCATCTCCTTGGGTGGGGGTCTCTATCAGCTGGAATAAGAAGTTATCCTCAAGGCACTCCAGGTATCTCCTGGATTGCTTACTGCTTGCCGTGCTACTTTTCCAGCATATGTCAGGGTGGTTGAAGCCCCCGAGTAGGATGAGAGCTTGCAAATGTGAAATCTCCTGTAGCTGGAGGAAGAAGACTTCATCAGTTGGCTCTCCTTGACTGGGTGGTCTATAGTATACATCAACCACAAAGTTCCTGTTGGTTCTTCTGTCCTTAATTTTGATCCACCTGCTCTCAACCTGTTTGTGGCTACTCTTCAATGGCAGTTCTTCACATTCTATCCATTTCCTGAGACAGAGGCCAACACCTTCACCCCCTCTTCCCAGTCTGTCCCTTCTGAATAACGTGTAGCTGTCAATAGCCACAATCCAGTCATGAGATTCATCTCACTACGTTTCCATGATGGCAACTAGATCATTGCTTTCTAGTAGCACGGTAGCTTTCAGCTCCTCCTGCTTATTACCCAGCCTTTGTGGGTCTTGATGTCATCCCTCTCCCCCTTCATATCTAGTTTAAAGTCCTATCTACAGGCCTTGTAAGCTCCTGGGCAAAGATCCTCCTCCTGCTCTGAGAAAGGTGGCTCCCATATAAAACCTGTAGTCCCAGTGCTGTGTAGGTCATCCCCTTATCAAAAAACTCCCAAAGTTATTGTGGTAACAACAACCACAGAGCCATGTATTACTTGACTAGATCCATCTGAGCTGTGCTATATCACCACCGGTAGCTGGATGGAGGGAAGAAAAACTCACCTTGTTATCAGATTCCCTCACTATCCATCCCAAGGCCCTAAATTTTCTTTTAATCTCCACTGGGGTTCATACTGCTGCTTCATCCCTTCTCACATGGAGCAGTAATAACAGGTAATAGTCTGTAGATATCACCAGTTTGGGAAGTTTCCTGGCACATCCCTTACCCAGGCTCCTGGGAGGCAGCAGACTTCCCTTTGAGTGGGGTCTGCTCAACATACCAGACTCTCTGTCTCTTTCAATAGCAAGTCTCCCAGAACTATAACTCTTCTATCGGTCCTTGTGGCAGTTGTGGCAATATAGCGTTGACACCATTTTCGTCTCTGACCATGCTCTGATGTGGTTGCATCTTCCTCTTTTTTTCCTGTGGTCTGTCCTCAACACCAAGAGCCTCAAATCTGTCGTGGTGCAACACCTGAGATGGTGTGGGCAAGGAGGGGGTTGATTTTTTGCCCCATCAGTGGACACGCTTCCACTCACTACCTTCTTTTGAGTCCTTGCCTACACCTTTAGTGGGAGGAAGATGCTAGATCCTTTTGATCCTGGGCTTTTACCTGTGTCTGTGTCTTCTCTTGTGCTTTGGAGCTAAGGGTGCAGTCCCACCAGTCTATCTCCAGTTCAGACTCCCTGATGCTCCATAACCTATTTCCTCCTTCAAGTCTGCCACCAGGCGGAGAAGGTATTCCACCTGCTTTGGTTGATAGTAAAATATTCAATTGACTAGTGTCAATTGTCAATTCAACAGTCAAATATTCCACTGACTGTTGGCTCTGTAGATTCATTTATCTTTGGCTACACAGCTGGAAGGAGTATAAAAAATGGTTAAGAAACCCCTATCTTGGATTGCATTGTCTTTCACATGGTGTCTTTCCTTCTGAGGGATCCTATAGTGCTCTATGATATATATAGTTTCAGGTGAAATGACTTTGTCCATTCTCTGAGACAGACTGGAGAAATAAGCTATTTCCATATACGTCAAATTTTACTATCAGATATGATGGCATAAATGCAGACAAATCTATGTAATTCTTCAAGGTTTCCTTTTATGTATGTTTCTTTTTTTCAGTGAGCTCAGTGGGACCACATATGCTACAGAAAACTAGGTCAGAAAACTGAGCATGAACCAAATTCATTTAAAGCTTTGACTGTGCTCTTGGTAGACAATTACAGTTACAACGGTAATATTTTGGTTTCTTGGATTAAAAGATACTATAAACTGTGGTCAGTACTTGAAATACTAGATTTTAATCAAAGGAGTGAACGCTCTGGAAGCTTTATTCCCTTAATAACATCTCAGGGCATTAATGTTAGTGGTAAGTACCACCCACTTGAAATCCTCTCTACAGTATGCTGTGGTTTGCCTCAAAGGCCAAATGATGGCATACACTTGATTAATCTGTCAGATCTGAAGAAATCCCACAGTGAAGTGGGATGCATAATAAACTACTTTGAAATTATTGACTTGAATCACAAAAGAAAAAAACAACTTAGAGGATTATGCATGAAATAAAGGCATAGAAATACCTTTCATTGCCCACCTCATCTGCCCACCCACAACCCCCTCCTTCTAGTCGGGGGAAGGTGACCAGATTCCTTTTTTCCTGTGCCAGTGGTTCATCTTTTCTTGTTTGCATGACAGCATATGTGCTGTGAAGACAGTAGCTTTGAGGGACAGAAACTGAGACTGGCTGTGAGAATATATGTTTTCAACGTGCAAAGATATCACAGTTCTAAAGCTTGGGGCCTCTTTTTAATCCAGTGATGTGCACTCAGTTATCTGGAGGTATGGAAGAGGAAAATATGGAAACTTCATGTGGAAACAGACAGTACTCTTGGGTGGAATTTGGGGACTGCTCGTAAAGCTACTTTCAATGTAGGCTTGTCCAACAGGCAACACCCTTTGGGGTCCTGTTCTTCCTTTGTAATCTTGTCTGCAAGATGCTGGAAATTCACAGATGAGGCAACTACCTACATCACAGGATGAGAGGTGCTATAGAGGTAATTGGGCATGTACAGACCTATTTGCATGAGAGTCTAAAAGCTTCTTTGAGCCTCACTCTTCATCACTGAAACTTTTCCAGTCTGAATTCTGCCAACAAAACAGATCTGCTCAGCTCCTGTCCTCTGCTGTGCTAATTCCCTCTGCTAACCTTCACTGCCACCCACTATGTTCCCTGTTCCACCATGGGAAGCAATACATGCAAAACAGAATAAAACACCAGGAGTCAATGGAAACACTAGGTATCTTGCTGCCTATCTGTCTGCCTCTGCAGAGACTTTGCCTCCTGGACAAAGCCAAGCAAAGAATGGTATAAGAGCCCAAAGGACGCCCTGGGAAAGGAAAGTCTGCAAAAGACAGCAGGACATCAACGGAAAAAATGTATCTGTGCATTGTCACAGTGACACTACATCAGAAGGCAGTGGTGAAAGCCAGATGTCCAAAAAGCAAGAGAGTTTCTCTACTGAAGATGTAGAACCGTGAGGATAAATGCTTCAAACTCCAGCTTTTGTCAAGACATCTACTCATTTCTCCATGATTGAGATAACCTTTCTTTAAAACTAAAACAAAAAGATTGTAGCTGGTATCATGTAAAATTCCTGTCATTTTCAGTATTTTCTGACTTTCCTTCCTCTTTTCAGTAACTTGCCTGTTTGAGGAATAAAAAGGTTTTAAAAAATCAGCTGCAGTAGTTTCTCCATATTGAAAACAAACAGAAATTCTGAAATTAATCCCAAGGCAACAGCAGGCTATGAACTAAGATCTAGTTCAAAGCTGAATCTTTATCTGTTAATACAGCCA
The DNA here is from genome assembly GCA_013389865.1 of Piaya cayana. NCBI lineage: Eukaryota > Metazoa > Chordata > Aves > Cuculiformes > Coccyzidae > Piaya > Piaya cayana. The sequence goes on from WAAB01024972.1 coordinate 76,630, forward strand.
GTTCAGCCAAAATAAATCTTTATTTTCACCAGATGCCACATGCGGCTTAAGTATTCCCACACATCTGCATTAGACTAATTTTCAGAGAGAAGTCCTTGCATGGACAATATAAATGTAACATTTGTGAGCTGAAGTTAAGACGATCTTTGATTTTCCCCTCTTTTACACAATCCTTTAACCTTTCAACAGGAAGGAAATTCAACAAAGGTGAGGTCACCTACTAGACAGACTCGATTGTTGTGCCCAAATCAGTAGTAATCATGATCCAGACAGGTTTCATCGTGCCAGCTAACATTCACAAATACTGATAAGCGATCCAATGTGACAGAACTAAGACTAATAATTTTCATGTATTAGTCACATTTTTTGAAGTGCTTCATGTGTTGATGCTTCTAAATTGTTCTTACTTATGTTATAGAAAGAAGAAGATTCTGAATTCAAACGCGCCTTTTAAGAAAGCACACTGGGGATATGGTTGAAAGAGGTGGTGGAGGAGACAGTTACCCAGGAAGCATAGTGTCCTGGTGAGTAAATGGCTCAGTCAAAGAGAAGGAGAAATCTTAGCCAAACCTGAGCTCTCCTGAGACCGAATGTTTGTAGAAGATTTATTTAAAGGCCCTGTCCTAAGAATTTTACTTTTTCATGATAATCTTAAATTGAAATGAGAGCAGTTCTCCTCAGGCCATCGCAGCTTAACAAAGAAGAACTAGAAAAAGTCTGGAGGTGTCCTTAGTTGGTTTAGAACCTTAATAAATTAGTTCTTAAAATAAATTTTCTTTAAATCATCAGTTTCCTAAGAAAGAAATGTTGATTGCAGGATAGCAGGAATGAAGTGAGAACCTGGGGAAAAAAAGTATATTACTTTTTACATTAGGAGAGGGAAAGCTGGAATAACATTCAGATATACTCAATAAGAGTTTTGAAGACTTCCTGTTCATTTTAAACTGCCCTACTAGTCCAATACCTTCCTTTCCAAGGTGGCCACAGATTGTTGCTGTTTGCTGCTTCACTGTAGCTTTAAATATGTTAGCAGTTATCTGCCCTAAGATTATGGAAAAGAAGACAATGATCTCTAATTAGATATGGAAGGCAAGAGATCATGAAGAAAGCTGAAGGTGAGATAAAAAGCCCTGACTGCTGTGAGGGGGAGATGTTAGTATTACAGAGACTGCAGCAGAAAGATACAATGTTTGAATGATGTGAGCTATTTCACTGACTTCAATGCAGTGCATGGAGATGGCAAGATCGACTTTAGAGACAATCTAACTAAAAAAAAGAAAGCCAGCAATTTTGACTGACAGCTTCAACAATGACTGAATATCTCCAACCCTTCTGTGAGATGTGGTGACTGGAAAAAAGTAAATATTAACGGAAAAATTAGAAAGAAGGTCTTTAGGGAAAAGAGGTGGTTGTCATCTATCCAACATGTCTGTCAAGTACTCCGAAAATGCAAGTTTCAGAGTCCCCAAGCAAGACTTCCAAGCCTCTGGAATGGCCCAAGCCACATGAATGTTAGGGAAGTGTATGAAACCACTGCTTTCCTTTGGCCCATGCATGCAGAGTTGTTAGAGTTTCCTGCCTAGAGAAAAAGAATCTACTACAGGGAATTCAGGAAAAATAGCTGCCTGGAACCACTATCACTTTTTTCCTGAAACTATAATGATGATGAATTCACCAAAAAATAACCAGTCTTTTAATCAACAGCGCTGGATTGCACTGGTACCAACACCAGCCAAGACAAAAATACTGCACTTGCTCAGAATGTTTCAAGAATAAAATTAAGATACTTCCCTACAACAACGATGAAATAGAAAAGAACATTAAATTCTACCTTTATCGCTCAAAAAAAATATCATCCTTCTACAGTCACTCCTTCTGCCTCTGTTTTGGACTTTGCCATGCCTAGATAAGAGGCCACATGCTCACAACTGTGGCTCAAGAAAAAAACAGGAAGGAAAAAGGGTAAGGAAGAGGAGAAAGAAGATAGACTGCAAGGAAATAAAGTACCAAACCCTACATTTTTTACTGAGCATACTTATTTGCAAAATGTTTTTTTACACCAATTTAAGAAAATGGGGCAGAAGTCTTGGTCATAAAACCTGTTTGTTAAACCACCTCAGGCAAAGAAGTGAGTAGCTACTCCTGTTTGCTAAATGTGTTTTATCCTGCCCAGGTCTTGCAGCATTCATTCTTCCCCTTATCCATATGGAGTACAATGAAAACAGTGGCAGAAGGTGACCACTGCTTTTTTGTTTAAGTTTCAGCTCATGATTCTTATTCCCTCTTCCTCACTGGATGGACAGCTTGCCTGGATCCTCTGACTCTATTCCCTTCCCTATCCTATCTCTCCTCCTCCCTGTCCCCACTTCCCATTTAACAAAGCTTTCACTTTATTAAATTTCTATAACAGCTTTCTTTCCCACTTTATCTATCATTCCCCACCTCTTGCCTTCCCTAATGAATGTGTCTAGCTTCAGCCAGGCCAGAAACTGTTTTGGAAATACGCTTCCAGCCCCTTTTCCACAATGAGTTAAACATAATGCTAAAGGGAACACTTCAACTTTGAACTTAAAATACTGTAGCATTCTGTCTGCTTCAGCCAAAGTGCCTGAAAGAAAAAGTTTGTTCAGAGGGTAAGAGATAGCATGTGCTAGCTTTTGTTTTCTTGCCGGGGAGTGAATAAAATCGGGCTGAAATAGGAAGCTGCGAAAATGTGGCAGCAAAAATGCACCTCTACGAAAATCTTCTGTTCACAGAAGGGGAAGTGAAATATTGCCAGGAGATCCGAACGTCCTATTGATATGCCATCAAACTTTTCACCCTTGCTGTTCCACCACACCCTATTTTAAATCCCAGCTCAGATTATTTTTATTTTTTTAAAAATAGCTCCGGATTTTGTTGGGCCTAGAGTTCATGAAGATAGTGTTGCCACTAAAAACACATAGCTAAACATGAGTGAGCAGAATTCAAAGCAATGAAGCAGATATATTTATTTATAATTTATGAAAAAGCTCTGAATACAGCTTAATGTTCCTTACTCAATACTTCTTTATTGTTTCACCTGCTATTAAGTGTTTGAGTGTCCTCTGAGAAAGTATAAACTAAGAAACCACCCATAGTAATACCTCCTAGCTGTCTTTCAAAGGTCAAGCCTCCTCATGAGAGAGCTCCAGACTCCCAAGTCACAAGTAAGCAGCTTCCCCCACACCCAGTGCCATTCTGCTAACATTTAAAATCATAGAATCACCAGGCTGGAAAAGACCTCTTGGATCATTGAGTCCAACTTTTCCTATCTGCCGCTAAACCATGTCCCTGAGTACATCGTCTACATGTCTTTTAAATACCTCCAGGGATGGTGACTCAACCACCTCCCTGGGCAGCTTGTTCCAGTGCCCCATGACACTTTCTGTGAAAAATCTTTTTCTGATATCCATTCTGAACCTCCCCTGGTGCAGCTTGAGGCCATTCCCCCTTGTCCTGTCCCCTGTCACTTGGGAGAAGAGGCCACACCATCCTCTCTACATTCTCCTTTCAGGTAGTTGTAGAGAGCAATAAGGTCTCCTGGTTTGATCAGAGAAGGAATCACAGACTTGTCCTGCCAGAAGTCTTACTCCATGCTCCCTGTAACTGTCCTTCAAAGTACTCATTATATTTTTATACATAGGTTGATTTTTGGATGCTCTGATGGATCTTCTTGCCATTCTCTCTGCTGTCAACCTGCCCCCAGAACTGACCACCTGGAGGCCAGAAGCAGCAAGCTCAGATATAGCATTCCCACTCATCCTAGCAGGCACATGTAGCACACTGTCCAATATTTATCGACTCCCAAGCAATGGTCTTTGTTTGGAGTTTTTGGTAATTATCTTGTACTATGTTCTTACATGTTTCCTCCAGGCCCTCTTTTCTTTTGGTCTGTCCTACATAGTCAGATCATGATGACTCCTCTACTGCTTCTTTCTTTTCCTAAGATTGTAGTGAACCTTATTTTTGTCTTTTAGGGGCCTTTTCTTGATTATCAAAGTCTGTGTTGCACTCTTCCTAAAGCCAAAGTACCCAGAATGAAGTATACTGTGTTTGGTAGGGGAATTTTGTTTTCAATATAATATTAAAAGGCTTTACATGCAGCAAATGTTTTGCTCGGGCTGAGTAGGAAAAAAGGTCAGATTAATATTTCACTTGACAGTGACCTCCATATTTCCCCCACTGAAAACATCCTGCAAATCCATCACCCATCGTGCACACATGAAGATTGTTCACTGTTTTTGTCTCCTGGTTTCTGGTCCAGCTGTCACCTTACTTGTGACCTTGAGGTTGTCTGAATATTTTTTTACTTTTTCTGGAGAGGAATTGTTCGTGTCATGATCAGGCTTCCAATGGTGAAAAGTATTTCCTTAATTACAGTCAGGAAATGTCAGCAATTAAAATCATTAGACCTTATTCCACTATAGAAGAGGAATAGCTTGTTCCAACCTGATACTCTATGAATCTATGTTGTGCACCTCATGCTAGCAAAGTCAGGATTTTTGTTAGAAGCAAGAATTCCCCTTTTTGTGCTGGGGCTACAGACTCTCATATTAGGCAAATAAGTTATGCAGGAAAAGATTTAAAACTATAGAACAAAAACTAATGAAATGTCACTTTGGGGTTTAACATGTGCTGTAATGACAGACTGATCTATGGAGTGTCCTGCCCAACTGGGAAATTATTATTTTTTTAAAATACAATAGAAAAAAGTCTCTTATGAACTTTTGAACCTTCAAACTTTTTTTTCAACAAAACATCTAAGTTAACAGGGGAAAAATAAAGTTTCTAAATAAAGTCTTCCCCTAGGACGGCATTTTTGTCTTGCCAAATTAAACTAACCAAAACTTTTGTTTCTCTAGCAGTTTAGCTTCCCAAGAAAAATACACCTGCAGCTATCAGGGGCTTTGCTTGAGCATGCTGTCCTTCTATTTCATGAACAACATTAGAGGGCACTTCTGCATTGTCGTAGGCTTAAGTCAAAGAAAGGGACAGACCTGACCTTGCCAACTGGATTGTACTTAAATTCAAAGGCAACCTGAGATCTGCTCCAGCCTTACCCAGTTTAATAACTTATTCTGCAGGCAGCCACTTTGATCTCATCAAAGCTGATCCTGGAATAAGGCATGACCTGCTGTGAGGTAAGGTGGGACTTGGCACTTTTAAGTAGGTCAGTGGTTGGGGAAGTGAGGCTGACACATGTTCTCTCTTCCTGCCCTGCATTCCTCTGTCCCTGCACTGAAGTGGCTCTGCCCTTATGAGTTCCCACCAGCACTGAGCATCCTGGATCAAGACTGGGTGTGCAATCTACCATTCTAGGTGCACCAGTTTTCACAGCTTCACTGATTTTTGTTCTGAGTCTTTCTACCCCTAATGATTTTACAGCTTCAATTGTTAAAGGCACAGACACAATCTCTGCTTTCATTGAAAAATAATCACTGGAAAAAAACCCCTTTCCAATCTGTCTGATTACAGAGGAAATCTTGAAAAGGAAATCTGAAAACTTAAAAATCAGAAGGCCATTGGGAGGGAAACTAAAACCTGAAGCTATATTTATGTATGTATGTATGTATTTACTTAAGTGTAATTGTTTTTAAAGCAAATTCCTTATTTTAAGGGTACTGACTCACTTTTTATGAAAGTTTCAGGTTTGCAATGCTGACACAAACAAACAAAAATCGTCCATGTAATTAAACAGTTCTAGTTTATCCAGAAGTCTCTAAGTAGCCTTTTCAATGTGCTTTTCTTCAATGATATGATCTATTTCAAAGAGTCGCTCAGAAGTATGAGCACACACACAGAGGGCTCACTGGGCTTATTTTCCTGTTTACCATTTTTCAAGACCTGATCTACGGAACTGAGCTCCTGAACCCAGGTTAGCAGTGAAATGCAGTTACAATTTATCCTAAGCCTCTGTCCCCATCAAGAAGCAGGATTTCACAATATGCCTCAAGAGCAAGCGTCTGTATTTATTATTGTACAGACTAACTAGGCAAAGCCTGCTTGCTTTAGGCATCAAATTCCCCTGTTTCCTTTGAACTTCCCATTTCTCACTCATAATGCCAGGGAAAGATTGTAGGAACTTTTTTAGTGTATTCTCCCAATCTCAACTCAGAGGCGAGGAGGTGATAAAAGAGCATCAGTAGGTTGTTGTGAAAATGTCAGACGTTCCTTTCTGGAGTGAGTTACCATGACCTGTCCATGGTCAACTCAAAATTTAGACCTAAATTCAGTTTGCACAGTCCTGTCCAAGAACAAGCAGCTTCTTACTGGAAATTATTTGTTTGTCATTCAAGAAAAACTTTACATTTAGCCTTCTTTTCAACACTGCAGGTACACCTAGAAACCAGAAGCCTGTGGAGACTCCTAGGTAGGCTCTGTTTTCTTGTGTGATGCTTCATTTGCTTTTTGGGGGCTGCTTCCCTCCTTGTGCATTTGTACCACAGCTATTGCATGACTACAGAGTGCAACTTAGTGCGGCAACTATCTGAATCCATGACTTTTCCTGAGCAGAAGTACAAGCTTCTCTATGGCAAGAGTGATTCAGATTTAAGATTTTTCCTGTCCTGGTCTTGAAGCTATCATTCCATCTTTAGCAAAATTTGGAAAGCACAGTGAAGGGAAAGTATGATATCTCTCACAGAAACAGGTCAGCTCTGAAGACCTTGCTGTCTGGCTGATGCCCGCATCCACCCACAAGACACAAACAGTAGTTCTGCAGAAGAACAGGGGGCTGTTTTGGCGAAGCTCGGAAGTGAATCAACAGCCTTGTAGTTGTGTCATTAAGGCTGCCTGGTACAATACACACTCCACTGAAGGAATATGAACACTTGCACATCTGTTCATCTGCTCCCCCTGTTTAGTAACATGTCTGCCCCTAATTTTGGCAGCTGCTCTCTTCAAGTTTCAACCATCTGATTCATGCAGCAAAACATCTTCCCACATAAAACATACTGGCTGAACTGCTTTGTTTTTCCTAGAGCAGTGCAAACAGTTATTGCAAGGGGAATTTTAGGAAGATTGTGCCTGGCAAGGAAAGCTCACTAAATAAATATGTGATGTTAATTATCCTTTGCCTATTTCAAGTGAGCATTTCAAAGTGCTTTGCAAACCATTAATTAAGTTGCAATTTAGTACCATGAGGTAGTTAAAACTATTAATACTGTTTTCTGCAGGTGGGAGACTATGACACAGACAGTAAAATGACCTGGATGAAGTCTGCAAGCAGCAGACCTGAGCCCCAAACTTACAAATAGCAGCTTACAAGCTCCCTGGTTCATTAGACCCTTGTACTGTGAAAAGACAGGGTACCACACAGTGTGATGAAAGCACATGAAATTTGAACAGCAGATCCAGAAACCATGTAGCATGTCTCCCACACAACAGAAGCGTGGCTGGCAGGAGGAATGATTCCCTGAACTGTGCCGCTAACACAGCCTTGTGTTGTGTGTCCCCCAGACCCTGGAGGAGCTCTTGGCTAATTGCAGTCTCTGGAGTTAATTACAGCCCTGATTCTAGTTTGCCCAGATACTCTGTTGCTAACACTTCTGGTGCCAGGTTTCACAAAAAAATCAGGCATTTAAGCCAGCACTGTATTTTTTGACAAATTTCTGGGCCTAGTATTTCTTTGATAAAGTTCTCCTTGTCTCAAATATCTCACACAGACTTTCCCCTCCTGCTTCCAATTAACTCATCCATCGAAATAAGTGGCTGTATTGAAATGTCTCAGCTGAGATGCTTACTGAGGACCAGAATCTGAGGCATTGGGGTCTGGCACTGACAGATGCTCTTAGGGCCACCTGTGCTGGCCAGCGAGACCCAGCCAAACGAGGTGAGGTCTAAAGGTGAAGACTGATTTTTCAGAAAGGGGCACCAAGTATTGCTTCCCAAAAGAAGATCTTGGGCAGTGGGGTGTTTTCACCAGGTTTTCACAGGATCTATTATTGTTTTCTGAGTCAAACCTTAAACACAGTATCTCCTATCACATGCCCCACTAGTTCTGATATTCCCTTACCATCTTAGCCAGTTTTGTTCCATTGTTTAATCACCTTAAGCCTATTATTGATGAAAACTCTAAATTAATGAAAGAATAAAAGAACAAAAAGAGTTAAGAAAGAAGCACTCATCTTTGAGTGTTCATTTGTGGGATAGACATGCACAGCAAAGAAAAATTAATGTGCCAAAGCTGGGGAGCTACTTCTGTGTTCAGCCATCCTTCTTTTCCCTTCTTGGTACGTATTATACCATTTTGGTAAATATTAACTTTCATTCCTTTTCAGAGCCATATAATCCCTGTGACACCTTGGAGCCAGTCATGATCAACTAGGCACGAGCTTTCTAAAAAGTCAGGGCCTTTTTGAGTTGAGTCCACACAGCAGTGGAGCAAACAGAACTCTGAGCTCTCAGCCTTGCTGGCCAGATTTGAAGCCCTCCCAGCTGATGATGGCACTTACTGAGTAGATTGGAGTTGTGCCCAGTACATATACCAAGGGGATGGCGTTTTACATGCACCTTATAGACTACGCTACCCTCCTTAATGCTGCTGGGCAAGTTTGTTGTCTGTGTGTGGCACTGCCAGTCACCAGAATAATGCTTGAGTGGTGCTAAACACTTTTTAAAATCCATACTATACTATGAGCATGTGGGTGAAGTTATGCATTTGTTTACGTGTATTTTGACATATACATGTGCCTTTCTTTACACATTTCCCATTCACATACGTGTGTAGATAGGCGATATTGCTGATGTACAGATGAAGCAAACCACTAGATGGGGCTACAGGAGGAAGAAGATATATATAGGGTTATAGATAATCCATCACGATCTAACAGACATGTGTGTTAAGTATCCTGGCCTGTGTGGGATCTTTATTGAAAAAATTCAACCGTAATAGCAGTATGCAGTACCTGTAACCTCACCACGAGAAGGGAAGCAAGCATGCTTTTCAAGCCAACATGCACAGTATTTTACCAGGAAAAAAAAAAACCCCATTGTATCCCTTCAATTGTAAACTCGGAGTGAATGTGCTTATACATTGAGAGCATGAGGCTGATGGTAACAAACCACATGCTTGTGGATTATCCCACTTTTTCCACATTTTCAGACTCAAAACCACTTTTGGTGTCCGTGGCTTAACCTCTGTTTCCCTAACTCCTGTTTATGAGTTGAGTGGTCACATGTCATCATGTTGAGTGGGAAAGTGTGTACGGCGGATAAAGAGGTAGAAGTGGTTCCATATGGTGAAAGAACTGACTATGCCAAAGTATTAAAAAAATAGAGAAAGAGGGAAAAGCAAGGGTAAAATCTTTTGAGGAGATGGAATCTAAGATGCTTGTGACCTAACATGAAGGAAATGATTTCTGCATGTGAAAGGGAAACTCATGATTTGAAATGCTGATAATAATATATGTTTCAGCATTTGGAGTGGAGGTAAAGGTTATCCAGGTTTACGCTCTTCTGCTCTATGCCTAGTTCAGACTGAAGACTAAAAGATTCCAGTCAGAGGATGGGAGGCTGCTGAGAGACCATGAGACAGCCAACTTCAGTTCTTCTCCTAATTCAAAACTGTTGATTAGAATGAAAAAAAAACCAGAAAAAACCATTTTTGCTCTTCACAATAGTGTTATGGAGTTGTGGTTTCTTGAGACAATTCATCTAGCAGTCAGAGTTCTTATGCTTCAGAGAAAGGCAGGCAAAATACAACAGATGCCCTTTATTCAGAGTGGATAACAAATGTAGAATTTATTATAATTGTAGAAAACAAATGAAATACCACAAAATTATGAAAAAAATGGTCTTTTGTATTCCAGATTGGAATAAAAAGCAGATAACAATGGCAAAAATCCATTACAGAACAACTCTTGCCACCATAACATTTATCGATCCTTGTAGTTTTATTTAGAAAGATCAACCAAAGAAAGATGAATGGAATTCAACCCCTAAAACAAACTCCTATGGTATAAACGTTTATTGGTGTTGTGTGCTTAAAAAATTGATAAATGAAAGAGTGTTTCAGTTGCCAATATGACTGATATATCCAAATTTTTATCATAGATGACGAGGTAATTAGAGAATTCATGATTTTTACCTGCAGGGACCCTTCTGAAAATCAAGTGCCTCTGACAAATTTCTAGCTGGGCATTCAAAATGCAATACATGTCTGAATATTTAGGTCAAAGGTTTCTGGTTTTAACAATCTAAGTAATCATAAGCCAGTCCCAAAACATAGTTCAAAGACCACATTAAGTGGCATTCATACAGTTCATTATTGGTGGTCCTGAGCATTGCAGACATAAGTTGGAACCAGTTTTAGAAGTGAGACTGAGAAAACCTACATATAGTTCAAAGCACTTAGCTTTACCTTCAAGGAGAAGCAGACCTTGTGATAATGTTTGCCAGTAGAGCAGATTATGCATTGACACTAGGCTGAAATTCCAGTTTTTCTTTGCCATCAGCTTCAGTGTGGCCAGTCTTAAAACACGGTTGATTTAGGGACACATCCAATACTCATTTTAACAACTCAAAGACTTCCATTGACTAAATGGGAGATGGATCATACTTTCATAAGTTAGTTTATTTGTAATCACAGCTCAGGGAAAAGTGCTTCATTTCATCATTTCAGAAGTGGAAGTAGAACAGATTTGACTAGAGGGGGTGGAAAATAATATGACAGTCACAGTCAAGACTACCAGCTAACATCAGGGTGGCAAAACTAAGGCTGCTTCATCACTGTGAAAGAGAATTGAATTTCTTGTAGCAGGTCTGAAGCCTTCCCTGAGGCAGGTTTAAACCTGCAAATTGTACAAAAACACTTTCCATCTTACTAGACATCCTATTACAAACCTGTTCTATGTTCTGTAAAGCTAGTGGTGGGTGGCTTTCTGTTGACTTCCTCCCCACACACACAGGCTGCCCTTTGCTGCCAAGTCAGAAAGACCAAAAAATCATATATACTTGCATTCACTAAGAGATCTCCAAAGCAACTTAATACTGGTTCAAGTCTTCCTTGTCTTAAAAATTGGATTCTTTCTGTAGATTGTTTACCTACCACTTCTAGTGTGTCTCCAATAAATTAAAATTTGCTGAAGTGGTAAAATGTACGACAGATATAGTGAATGGTCTGCAGGCTGTACAGTGGAGCCATTATTCTAAGAGGAAGTAGGAGAGGCAATCATAAAATTTTGAAAAACTATGCAATAACTTTGTAGTTATTACCCATCTGTATTCATTACAATGATCTACTTCACAGGCATATAAATAGAACTGGCAAGAAAAAGATGTGCTGTTTGCCTCCAGATGTGGCACTAGGTTTCTTCAAATGAAATTCAATTGAAGACTTCAGAAAAAGTGTTGTAAGTGTTCATCAGCAGGTGGAATCGAATCACCTTTCTCTCCCACCCTCCATTTTGCCTTCTGCCATGCTTACTCTTACTCCAGTTCAGGACACCTTTAGAAGAAAGATGACAAAATTTAATTGCTTCATTTAATGGGCAACCCTGATACACTGCATGACTTCATTCTCACAAGGCAACAAGTCCCATAAATCACACCTACTGAGTGCACCCATTAGAGCTCCAGTATGACAACTTTATGCCTAATACTCTCTAAAGAAGGACCACACAAAATTAAGACTGTAAAATTCCCGTTGGCTCACAGTGACTTTTATAACATGCATTCAGCTCAGAAAGACTTAACTTATATGGTTTTTAATCATGTTTGGGCATATGAGACTGCTTGCTGATTCAAGACAATGTATGTTAAAAAAAAGAAGAAAAAGCAGAATATATTTGGCAGAGCTCTTTTGCTTGCAGTTTCCACAGAGAAATACGTCAGCATAATGGAAAAATTATTGTAATATTTGTTAAGAAAGGGGATCCTGAGAAGTGTTTCTTCCTAAAACAATAAAAGGTTTTTTTGTGTGTGACTATGAGGATGAAAAGGGGTAAGAAAGTTGATATTTCTGGGTTAGATTCTCATCTTCTGTATATCTGCACAAAGCCATGGAAACAGCTAGAGCTACACACATTTTCTTGGCAGTCCACAGAATCACACAGAATCACAGAATCACTGGGTTGGAAGAGACCCATCGGATCATCAAGTCCAACCGGATCATCGAGTCCAAATGCTGCAAGGCTGCACGGTACACCCAAGAATATTTGCGCCATCAGGCTGATGAACTATCTACACTGTCATAGCCCAACTCATGCTGAATACAAACACAGGTGCAGTTGCATTGTCAAGCTGCAGCAACATTCTAACACCAGACAGGAGTGAGCACCAGCTGAGGAGTTAACTGATGTTATTCACAGAGTTAGATAAACATCTGGCTGAAGTGTTGGGTATTCAGAAATACCCTGGCTGAACTACCCAGTGAAACTGGGAGCCTCTGGTGCAGAGGCTGTCACTGTAGACACCTGCATGAACAAAGGGTGCAAAAGGGGCTTATGAGCAGATCCAGAGATATTCCTGTGTTTCAGACCAGTGTTCTGATTCCTTCCCTCCAACAGTGTGACACTTACAATCATATCTCACTAAGAATCTCTTGTTGCTTTGCACAATATCTTTCCCTCCGACCCCATCCTCCCTACAGCTACAAATAAAATTGAGGGGGTAAATCTCACCTGCTGTCTGACAGACTTCCTTGCATTTGAAGGCAAAAAGAAATGGTTTATATAATCAGGGTAACATGCAAACCAATTGAAATTACAATGGTATGTTAGAGTACATTCCTTAAATATTCAAACCACAGGAAAAATAAAATCCCCTCCACTGAACAACAAGGGACTGGATGAAACCCACTAAAGCTGGAAACCATGGTAAGGTCTGACTGAGAGTCTGTCCTTACTTCACCCCTAAGGAAGAGTAGAGTTCATGGGTAGTATTAACTGCTTTTTGGTGGCCCCCAAATACACTGCAGAGGTATTAAGTCCCACAAACTAAATAGAAGGATTGTAATAGTACCTTTTCTCACATTCACACACAACCAGACCTGTAGCTTGCAGGGCAGCTGCCTTCTTTCTGTCCAGAACCTTCATTGCCAAAGGCAACAGTCTTGGCTCTCCTTCCCTGTTTCATAAGTTTTAAGTTAGCACCTACTATACCTTTCTCTCTTCTTGCCCTTGCAAGACGTTTTGATAATACCAAGTGAAAAAGAAACAACAAAAAGAGCAGAGTGACTTTGGATGCTTTATTTCCTATGGATTTGTACCCTGTGCCCTCTTCCTGTATTCCCCTTTCCTCTGTATCACATCCATAGCACCTACCCTACTTCCTCTCTCTGTGGTGGCATGCTCCATGTTTTAGTAGTTGGCTGGGGCAGTGGTCCTAACTGTTTTAGGGCAAGGCACGTGCTGCCTGCTTAGCTGGTTTGTACTTTTTCAGGTAGATAAGGAACGAAGTTATAGTTGCCTTTTCCTCAGCACTAAGCAGAATCTTCTTCCTCCATTTTGCAACCCCTTAACATGAAAATTCACAGACACTTATCTTCACTTCTACCCCGCTGGCAAGTATGAGCTGAGACAGGCCAGTGACTTCAAAAATTACTAGAAAAGAATAGGTGGACAGACCATATATTCACAATAATACTATTTCTTTAGAAAAACAGCCTGAAGATAACCCTACCACAGAAGCCTTTAAGATCAGTATTAAATGAATCCAAGCAACAGTCATGCACAGATGCACTGATGAGTCAACTCTGCAGATACAGTGGGTTTTCTTTTCACCTAAGATACACATAACTATATTTACTTGTCTGTTTAAGTTTATCTCAGTCTTCTGAGGTGGCTGCCAGGGTGATCAATGAAGAGTTTAGAGTCCTCTGTGTTTGCTGTCTAACAGTACTTTAACATATATACAGATATCATAGAATCATAGAATCATAGAATCACAAGGCTGGAAAAGACCAATCGGATCATTGAGTCCAACCGTTCCTATCAAACATTAAACCATGTCCCTCAGGACCT
>WAAB01024972.1:92077-105355 GCA_013389865.1 Piaya cayana
TGCCTTCTGGAAATTTAATGCTACCGTCCTGCTTAGCACCCTCTTCACTTCGCCTAGAACAGAAAATCCTGTCATCTCATGATCACTTAGTCCCAGGTGTCCTCCTACTGCCACATATGCCTCCTGCAGGGGCACATGTAGGACCCACCATCCCCATTTCTGCATAAGTGTATGTTCCAAGCTCTGGTGATGAAACGAGATGAATGTAGTTTCAAATCCCAGCTCAATGCCTTGGTGTCAGATTAATGCCACTTCCATCTATCTGTTATTGGTCTATAATCTAAGTACCTGAGGGTGAAAAAAACTCAAGCCAAATATATACGAAAAAGGAATAAAATTTTACTTGTACAGTCTTCCAGTCCTGTGTTACATACTGTCTAGACTGAACTGTATGCTGACGACACTTTAAAATCCCCACAGTAAATCAGAAAGGTCTTGAAGAAGGTAAAATCTCTTTTTGCTTCCCCAACAACCTCATAGCTGCTACAATTTAAAAGAAAGAGAATCAGCTTTGACATCTCATCTTCCCTAGATCAACACTATTAGGATATAAGTTTTTTCTACAATGCTGTCTTTTGTAGGGAAGCAATGTACTGTAAGGATGGAAGCAGCTTCAAACTCTATTTGAATCTTAGGAACAAAAGTTTTTCTGTAAACAAAGAAACATAAATTAAATCTAAAAAGCAATGTTTAACATTCTTTATGGGTTGGCATGACCCTGTGGATTGACAGTTTGGGACACTAAAGCCACGGGTGAACCCAATGAAAGGCAACCCAAAAGTTTTAACACTGAAACATAATGGTTAGGGCTATTCAAATATTCCATCTGCTTTGCTCTGCTTTTAAATGAGTACATGTGAATTTTGTTTCTTTTTCCCCGAAAGCAAGAGGAATCATTGTTTAGCTGTTAGACAAAATGGAATAAATAATGCAGAAATTGGTATAAAGCCACTTTTATCACATGTGGTCTTATCTACAATCAGTTCTTCTTCAGAAAAAATGCCAGATATTTTCCAGGTTGAGAAAATTAGTGAAAAAGAAAGGGTTTCTTCACTTTAGAGAAGAAATAAATAACAAGGTACAAGAGAAGATTATACAATATAGCAGGTGTTGTGAAAGGGAGAATAGTTGCATTCAGGGAAGTCAAAAGTGAGTCACTTAAATACAGGGTAAGTAAACACTTTTTAGTAGAACTTATAATTGGTCATTGCTACAGGAAGTGTTTGAAACAAAGAATTTAGCAAGATGTATACAAAGTATGCATATATATATTTGAATAACAACCCTATCACTATTATTAATTGATACAATAACACCATAACCTGGATAAACCTGATTAGATATTCCCATGTTTAGAAAATTTAAAACACAAGAGACCACTGAGTAATCTCCTATATATTGTTGCTTATTAAATGTCACCCAAATCCCCTCATGCTAAACCCAGACTCTTGAGATGGATTGTTTCTATTCCCAAGAGATCAGAGTACCATGAGCAGAGACCAGAAGAGAATGAATTGCCACTGGTGCCTGAGGCCCTTGCAAAGGCTAAGGAATGAAACTGTTTAAAAGGTATGGCTGAAACTCTGAACAACAAGATTAGAGCAAGTAAATGGGTATCTTCTTTTTTGGATGTTTGCCTTTCAAAACCATTGCAATGGTCTCGGGAAAGATAAGTTTCAAAGATATTTTCTTTAGTAAAAACTCAGTATTGATAAGAAACAGAAGAGTTCTCAAGATAAACACCTTCTGCAGGGATTTGATGTTGGCTATTGATTGTGTACTGCACCTGTAGCTTCTGGAAGATGAGCAATCAGGCTTTATGTGAAGTCTGCTAAATACCCTGCTTCTAACCTCCACCTTGCCCCACTCTGAGTCTGTTCCCCTGTGGCCTTAGCTACTATCTTTGACTCTGCTGTTAAGTGCTTCGTTTTTTGTCAATCCTTATATGCAAACTGGGGAAGAAGGAGAAGAAAGAATGCCACTGTTTATCCGGCATGTTTATCTAGAGAGGAGGAAGCACCCCAGTGGGCTTACTGTGCATCAGTGGATAGCACAGGTCTACAATGACAGCTCTTCACTACTGAAGAACTTTCTACAAAAAAGAGAGTAATTGAGCACTCTCTTTAAGACACTTTTCATTGTCTTCTACTATACTGGTGCTATACAGGCTTAGTGAGAACTCAAAACTGAGCTCCACTAGTGCTGGGTGTGTTTACCACTATTTTACTGCTCACCAGTGCAAAGACAGACTTGCATGACTATGTTCACTTATTGTACTAGTGCAAATTTCTGCAAAAGAGCAATGGAAGAAGTAATGTACTTCCATTCATTGATTTACTGCAGTTCAGCTATAGCATCTGTAAAACTTCTGTCTTAGCTGAATCAGGGATGTTCTTACAGTCAAGCAAATACAGAAGACCTAGATCCAATAAAGAACTTGGTGTTTACCTTACAACACCTTGACTCCTAAAGGGAAATATGGCTGCTTCTTTTATCCATCTAGGTCTCCACAAGACCTAGTCAAGAGAACTAGGCTCCTCCACATAAGAAGAGAAGATTACAGGCTAAGGGGATCTACCTAGAGATTCTAGACAAGATATGCTGAGTATGGGCTGTATATCAAACTTTGTCTCTTGCCAGAGTTCAGATGTGTGACTGTAGCGTGGAGTTGAAGTCCTCACTTTGATTATGCAAACCACATGTCTACCCTTTATTTTAAAAAAAAATTAGTTAAATCAACAAAAGAAAGAGAGACTGAAGAAGTTCTCCTTTTCATTGTTTTATCACCCAAGCAAATCTAAGTTTTGGTCAAGTTGTGTGTATCACCAGAGGAATTCCAGACAAAATCTTACCTGAATAAAGTGGTCTCTCTGGCTCTTCTTCCCCTTTGCCACTAGTTGATGAGTGCAAAGTCCTTTCTAGAACTTCATGGCACAGAGTTTGTAAATATTTAAGAGGATATCAACATGATTAAATTCACTCAGGAACAACTGCCTTTTTCTAGAGGATTTTAGAGTTCTAAACTTTCACAAATTCATACTGAATTTAACAATAAAGTATTTCACTCATAATCTTGGTTTCACTTGCCATTTTTTGACTTTTAATTTTTTTTCTTTTGTAGTGAAATGTTGATATGTTTCAAAACTCAAGGGACATGAAAAAGGGCAAAGCTTTTACCACATAGAAAACCTGGTTTGAAGAAAACCTCAATGCTTAAAGAAAGTTTTGGCTTATTATATGGAAACATTTAGGGGCAGCAATAGCAAGTCGTCATTACATGTAACTCTTCAAATACCACTCAGTCTCTTGAGATTCTGGAAAGAATGCCTGCAGGAGGGATAGTTTTATATGAAGGATTCAGATGCTCTGGTTTTGTGAATGAAATGTCTATCCATCATATACCTTACTTTATTCTCTGTAAGTGAGTATGACTGGCATATATGTCATAAGACATATAAATGGCATATATGTCATATGACTGGCATATATGTCATAAGACATGTAAAGGTCTCTAATTCCCTTAGAAGTCCAGTACAGTGTGCAAATTCTAATTTATTTGGAAAACACAAGATGTTTGAGTCACAGCACCTAACTATATAACAGTGACCTAAAGGAGAAGAGGGGATGGAGCCTCACCAGACTGGTTGAGGACATTCAATATAATCATCATGCAGAGTGTAATTCAGCTGGAGGAATGGGCTGATAGGAGCCTTATGAAATTCAAGTGAGATCATTTTGAGGTCCTGCATATGGGAGGGGAAAACTCCATGTAATTGTATAGCCAGAGGACTGATTGAATGGATAGAAGTTGAAAAGGATCTTGAAGTCCTGGAGGATGGGAATCAGCATTTCACTTGGGCAGCAATAAAGGCTGGTACCAACAGGAACAGTAGTCAGTTCATTGAGAGAAGTGATTATTGCCCTGTACTCAGCATCTGTTTGACTACATCCAAAATACTGCATCCAGATTCCCCACCACCACCACCACCCTACCCCTTCAAACAAGAAAGTTAGGTATAAACTTCAGCAAGTTCAGTTGAAGGTCACCAAGATAGTCATGGAGCTGAGACCCATCAGCTGTGAGGAAAGGCTGAGTGAGTATAGTTTATTTAGTTTGGAGAACAGAAGGCTTGGTGGAAGAGGGAAATCCTCATAACTTCCCATATCTACAAGGGCGTTATTCAGGAAATGATGCCAAGACTTTAGGAAGGTACACAGTGGAGGAATGAGTAACAGATTATAAACAGAAGCAACTGTGGTTTGAGTTTTGTATAAGGTAAAAAAAAAAAAAAGATAAGGATGACTGATCATGGAACAGCTGCTCAAAGATGCTGTGGAATATCCATCCTTGGAAGATTTCAAGATCCAATTGGACAAAGCTTTAAGCAGCCTCATCTTAATTCAGTGCTGATTTTCTTTGAGTGGGGGATTTGATTAGGTCACCTCCCGATTCCTTTCCAGTCTGAACAATTGTGGGATTATGACTGCAATGCACAAATGGAGCAGGCAAGGTCACAAGTTGTAAGCAGAAAGGAACAGTGACATTATTTCTTTTCTTATTGTGTAGTTCTGCCATTTCATGTTCTGTGGAAATTAAGTCACTTGTATATAGTAGTTTCCCATCTCTCTTTCCCGTCCAGGCCTGGCATAGATGGGAAATTCAAGTTCTTGAAAATAGCAACCCTGCACTCCAGAATTCCCCTCATCCTTCTGTCCAGAACTGGTAGAACTGATACCATCTCTCAAAACCTGGGACAAGGCGCAGGACCTGAGAAATGAGAGAAAAATAGTATGGACTCACATCGATCTAATCTATGATCTTTAAAACTGCAGAAGATTACTTTTTGCTGTGGCCAGTTGTTTTAATATCTTTGCTTGGCACTTTTTGAATCCTTCATCCCTCTTCTACTTAAAAGGGAAAAAACCAAACTCCTGTCTCAAAAACACTGAAGATAGCAATGAAGGGAACTGGATTGTTAATATTAGAGCATTATCTACCACATGAATGAGTTGTGTACGCATTATTGCAACTATGCTAAGATGTAACTCAAGATGGTGTGTCAAGAGATATGTCCATATAGGAATAGAATCAGGATGGTTTTGGTTGGAAGGGACATTTAAATATCCTTCTTCTGTAGGGAAGGACATCTTCCACTAGCTGAGGTTGCCAGAGTAAGTACCTCCCAGAGGAGAAAACAGTGACAAAAAATGGTGTTAAGTTTACTGTCAGCAACAACCTGAGCTGGACTGGACCTGAGTCACCGAGTATTTGTATTTTAATCCAAGAATGGCAAATGAATCTGGTACAATGCCACAAAATTAGCATTTTTAAGGAACTGGCTTGCCCTCCAAGCATACAAGTGATAAATCTAGCTTTGAGGATGTCACTTCATTGAAAAATAAATAGTCTATACATTACTCTCAAAGTTTAGATAATAGTGAGTCATAATTTATTAATCAACCTTTATTTCAAAATAGATCTTTGGTAATATTAGTGTTTTATAATTATTATTAACCTTTAAACCACAAACAAGGTTAGGGAATGGTTTGCCAGCAAATGCGTGTATGAATATTTTGGGAGGTGCTGAAATCGAAGGTTAACAATCTTAAGCTAGATTCCTGAATCTCAGTCTTGCCTGAAAAACAGTTAGGTACCAAAAGTTGTTCTAATAGTATGTTTGGGTATCAATATTACTACCTTTTCTATTTAAGCCTTCTGAACTCATATTTTCAAGCTCTTTTATGGTTGAAGAAAATGAAATATGTACTCACCATTATAGTTATATATAAAAAAACCCCACCAGATGATTCTGGAAGTGGCCTTCTTTCCTAATTCTTCTAAAACAGGAACTACTTTCTGAGTGTCCAACACTGCATTGCCTACAGAGAATGAAGCCCTTCCCATCCATCAAGGATGACATCGAAAAAGCAAGTGAGATGTCTTGCCACAGTACATCCTCTTGAAAATAATTTTTGTACAACTTAAAACAGTTTCTATTGAAAATTGTCTGTATTTAAAATTTTAAAGTTTTTGATTGAATCTTTTTCAAAATTAAAAAAAATAAAATTAACATTAAAAATATCCTTTGCAATTCTAGGCAACTCTACTTTTTTTACATACAACATTTTGGTGTGTTTTGAATGATTAGTTTGTCTACAACTTACATTTTTATGAAAAGTCATAATCTGTACTTGTTGGAAAGAAATCTAGGTAAACACAGCTTGTGTGTGAAACAATTTCAGTGACTGGTCTTAGCGGTAAGGAGACCAAAATTTCAACTTAATTTACAACACCAGAGTTGTACTTAAACAAGCCTTATTTTATATAGAATTACAGAATCATATAATAGTTTGTGTTGGAAAGGACCTTAAAGATCACCTAGTTCCAACCCCCCTGTCATAGATCAAGCTGCCCAAGACCCCATCCAACCTGGCCTTGAACACTCCCAGGGTTGGGGTATCCAGAACCTCCCTGGACAGCGTGTTCCAGTGCCTCACCACTCTCTTGGTCAAGAAATTCTTCCTTATGTCTAGTCTAAATCTTCCCCTTTCCAGTTTATACCCATTGCCCCTTGTCCTATCACTACTAGCCTTTGTAAAAAGGTGGCAGAGAGTGATGTACCTAATACCTTTGTTGTCAAACGTCTCTTCTGAAGAAGCTAGTAGTTCTTTATAAGAAAAGAACTTTTTGCAAACAAGCTCTCCCAAATTAAATATGCATACACGTACATGTATATAAATCCAGTAAGAGTTTTACAAGCTACACATAAAACTGTCATAGAATTTACACTCAGTTTTATTCAGTCAGGCACACAAATGCCCCAAGTGTATTTGAAAAAAAGCATTCAGACTTTTAACTCAAGACCTGAAGACATAGTTCCTATAGTTTGGTATGGAATATTGGAAGTCATACCAATGTGAATAGCAGTGGCCTTAGAGTTATAAGAAGGAAGAGATTACAAGAATAATCACTGAAAAGTGCTACATACTTAGAACAATATTTTGTTCATTAGAAAATCTCATCTGAAGTGGAAGAAAACCCCTTGTGAATATTTGTTAAAGCACTTGCACAAAATTCTTATAAACAGGAAGGAGAAAATAATGAAACCAGATGATTTTCATGCTGACTCAATGGACTGTACAGAATACGTGCCTTCTGAAGAGAATGGCATGCTTTTAACTACACTGGCTAGAACAATTTTCTCCTGGCAAATGTCTTCACAGTGAGAAAAGACTAATTGAGAATCAAAATTTACTGGCACATGAAAGTGAAAAAAATGTCAGTTTCAGCTATAGAGGTGTGTTTTTCATGTCTTAACCATTTTTCTGTGTTTGCAACATTCCTAATGTGATGCTGAGAACCATGTCATACTGTGCAAAGGAGTATTGTTACCCCATTGTGTACAATAAAAGATTTGCAGAAAGACTGACTTAACCATTTTTCCCCTTGACACACATAATGATTTCATGACACTTGAGAATTATGCTTCTTTGATACTCTACTGCTTTTGCAGCTTACAAGGGCTGTGCTCCCGTTGAAGTGCTGTTGAGCAGCCTAGCAATGAGCAGTGGATGGAGTGCCTTAGCAAGTCTGTCTTCCAGACATCTTGAAAACAACCCTTGTTTCTGACACACTCCACCCATACTGTCCATGCTAGCTTTGTCAACTCTTCCATCTGGCTTAGAAAAGCCATCTCATTTGCTTTGCTTTAGTGGCCACTAGAGAATTAGAAAGTCACAAGAGCAGGTCTGAGACAGGTGTCAGAAGTGCTTACTAGAAAGCTAGAAATTCCATCTGCTCATAGAAAGATCTGACTTGTTGACAAGTATAGAGATGTGTGTGTATCTAGGACCAGTACAACCTCTCACCCATCTTGGAAGTAGTCACAGGATAATGACAGAAGAAACTAGGGACTTGACAAACTTTTGAAGTCTAAAGGGATTGCCTGAAGAAGGGAAGCAATTCTGGCAGACAGCACTTGGGTATGGGTGAGTCTGTAAAACTTGATGAACAGCCCTGAGATATTTTTGGCCCTCTGACTATGAAAATGAAACTTCTGTATGTTAGATGGTACGGGATCCTCACAGACATCAGTCACCTCCTACTCAATGCCATAGTGAGATACAGTGCTTCTTTTCTGTGGGATATTGAAAAACAGGTGAAAAAAACCCTACCTGTTTTAATCCTAGTCCATACAGTTTGTTTAAGTATACCTCCTGATATGTGACTTCATTCTATCTTCCATGTTAAGGGTGGAATTCTTTCCTCAGGTTTTAAAAGTAAACCATGCCTTTGTGTAGGCAAACAGACATATACATTCCAGAGCCCTCTTAACTCAGACATGAATTCTAATCATCTCTTGAGAGTCACCATTTCTTTTAAATAAGCACTGAAAGACTCTAGACAACCACTACAGAAAAGATTCCTAACACAAACCCAGCAAAAGGTAGGGCACAAACACCACATCTTTAACATGTACTGTTGTTTGTGTATTATATATTATGTTGTAGCTCATATCCTGATAGAAATGACTGTGGCATTTTTTTTCACAACCAGCTTTTCTTTCTAGGTGGATTTTATATTTTCAGGAGGGCATTATCAAGATCTGTTCTACCTTCTGCCAGAGGCTAGAAGGATCAGCTGTACAGGGCACAATATAAGAACCGTCACCAAACATTACTCATTAATGCCTGAGAAGGGCTCCCTCACCTCTGATACAGCAAAGGTCTCTTCAGCTAATGGGTGGAAATAGCAACTTTGCTATTGCCTCTGTGGAAGGTATTTGCTAGTGCTCCTGGTTAAAGGTGACGCAGTTATGTAAGTGCATGGATTTGGTAAGCATCAGCACCCTTACCATGCGCTGCAGAGTTGTGCTGATTTGAGAACTGGTGCAGCGAGTGTCCCACTGGGAACTCTCAGGCATTTTTATTCAATAAACAAATTCTTTATGGTACAAATCACTTCAGCCTGCCTGGTGTCCCAGTAACCAGCTAAGTAGCCAGACTGGTGAAGGATTAAAAAGGGCACTGGTAACTGTTTCAGTAAATGGTTATCAGAGTTTGAAAAGATCCACATGCTTGCAAGACTGGCAATATTTTCTGCTCAGTTGTATCAGTGGGATTAAGGGCATGAAGATCTGGCCTTATGTGAGTAATAACCTTTTCTGAGGGCTTCTTTTTTTATGGGGATTAAATATGTTGGCCTTTCTCTCCTTATGTAAAACCATGATTCATCCATCATGTCAATAGCATCATATTAATAAATATGCCACCGTGTCTGGTGTTTTCCACTGAAATTGGCATGTGTACATAAAAGAAGTGAAATGATATTTTAGGAATTTCCAATTGGGCTTAGAAAGTTGTGGAAGAAGAGTGATGACTGCTATCAATGTAAAGAGTTATGAACTGCCTGGCTCTTCTGTTTTATGGAACAGCTTATCCATAGAGCATACTTACTTTACTGCCACTGTGGCCTGGTCCTGGCCATGGTCTTGATTTTTCTGAGGATGTTATTCATAAATGTTCTCTTAATCAAGCTCAGGCCCAGAATCTTACCGTAGAGGCCAAACTAATTGCCAGGATACACAAGATGCCAAACCCTAGAAGGTAAAGCTAAAATTTGTGTGTCCTGGCTAAGAGAACCACTATGTTTTAAACCTGAAATAAAAAGCGGGTTTTTACATTTCTTAAATAGTTGATTTTCCCACTTCAACAATTAGAACTCTGTGCTTCTCAAAGAATTCACACTGTGAATAAGTACTTTTTTTGTTTGTTTTGTTTTGTTTTTAATTTGAACATTTGACTGAACCAAGAGATTATCTTTCTTTTTGAAAGTGCTTTTTCAAGAAAAAATAGCAAAGATTTATTCCAAAATTATCCCAGAGTAGCGTTCATAGTTACCACACTGAACAGTGGTGGAAACAGATGTTTTCTGGGTGAAATGGCATTCACCTGGGTGCCAAGACCCACATAGAAAGTATGCCAAGGACTGTGAAGATTTTTATGTCTCTTCACTGTCATAAACAGGAATGTATCTTTCAACAAGACAACTGGCATGTTCCCCATTGATTACATCCTTTAATTGAGAAACAGAGAGATGAATGGTTTTCTTTATTCTTTTCATATGTAAAAGCTTCTACAGGATTAACAATCCTTGGTTCTTGATCAAGCTTCAATACCAAATGTTTTGAGATCTCATAATACCATAATATTCTCATACTGGAATATGCTATTCAATAGCAACATAGCAACAATGCAGGGGCTTTTAAGTTATAAGTCTGCTGGCCCTTACTTCCGTGACTGTAGGAGATATTTCACTTTGCTGTCATCAGTCACGTGAGTAGGAAGAAATGAGACAAGGTGACATGAGATGTAGTGTGTGGATAGACAAGCTGATGAACTCAAAATCATACACACTTCTTCTCTTTGCCTCATCACTTTTTTTGATAAAATAAGGCCACAGCTCCCAGAAAACCACACATGAGGTCCCTGAGCCCACCTCCCCATCACAACGAGTTTTGCTGCCTGGGCTCACAGCCAGCTCTCTGATACGGCATGGCCATGGTATCCACTGGTTAAGATGGCTGTGAAAAAACAGCTTTGGGGAAAGAGCTATTTGTCCCTGTGGGGTTATGCCCCTTCTTTGCTCAGCGGCCACTTTTATGCTTAGACCCTTGCCACTCACCTGAGTCATGCTGCTGGTACACCTGTGTTCAGTTTAAATTGTGGCATTTACTCCCATCTATTGATTTGACTTTCCGGCTTGATCTCAGATGTACATCATCACTATGCACTTTTTTTATCAGTACTGTTGACTGCGGTTACTGTCACTGCATTTGTTTGTGCATGGTGGTGCAGCTCCCTTGCTGGTGAGATCTGTGCCCATTTCTACCTTGCTGTGATTCTTAGCTCCTTAAAGAGCAGACTGTCTTTACTGCTTCATGTTGCCTTGTATGACTTCCTTATTTGATCCCCATGGTTATAAAATACTGCTATGACCTTGAATAAATGAATATAAAAGATTCAGTAGGAATCCTATCCTATCATCAGGAAAGACTCAACCCAGCAATCTACTAGCCAGATGTATTAGATAGGTACCTTCATCCTGAAGGAATTGCTCCTGCCTGCCCCATTCTTCCACAAGGTAAACTTGAAATATTTCACTTGTCCTCTGGAGCCCTGAAGAAGACTCTTTTGTGCCAGGCAGGTAGTTTAAGACTCTGAAGGCTGGGTCAGATAAGGAAAGTTGGAAGAGCTTAGCCAATGAAGGAAAAAATCCGTAAAAAAAAAGCCCCACCAAAACTCAGTAGAAAACAACAAAAAACACTAACTCCTTCTCCTCTAACATCAAAGAAAAAAGAAATTTTGGCACAGACTTGACCAAGAACAGGTGAGTGCAGAAGTATATTCTCATCAGCAATTCTTAATTTATCCTTGCCTGTATTCCAGAATACTCATCTAACGCTTTGACACAAGGTGCAAGATTCGGTACGACTGAGTACCATAAACTACTTGCAGCAAGCATGAATTAGAATCACTGTGCATCCTAAGCAGACAATGTTTTAGTTAGATTCAAAGCTCTCATACTGAAGGCTATGCTTTTCTGTTCTTCTACAGATGTCCAATGCAGCTTGTCTTTCACTGTCTTCCTTACCTTGGGAAGTAGTGTCCAAACCTAAAATATAATGTAAGTGGTGATTTTATACAGATGAATAATAAAATTGCACCTACCCTTCCCACAGTGGGTCTAGAAATGATGAAAGATTAGTTCCAGTGCCTTAAACCATTGCCACATCAGATTTGTTCTCAGCAGCAATGCCAGCACTTGCTCAGCTTGACTTTACTTTTTCTTACTGCCCTTATGCTGCCACCTCAAACCCATCCCCCCAAGTGCAGCAGGGTCATCATGAAACAGAGGAACTAAATTAGGGAAAAGCTGCAGACTGGAAATAATCCATCTGGGAAAAAAGGATTTGATTAAAAAGAATCAAGCCACCCAGCCAAGGAGAAGCNGTTGATTAAAAAGAATCAATCAAGTAAGTCTGCAAATAATTGTGCTAGAACAATTGAGAGTGCAATCAGGGAGTGGAAATGAGAAACTGGCATTGGAAGGAAGGGTGAGGAATGGCTTAAATTGATTTTAACACTGAGGAGAATGCCTGTGAAACATAGACAGAAGACCCTAAGCATTCTTTTCTTTTTCCTCCTTTGCATAATACTGTGTTTCAAAGGTTGGCATGTTAGTTGCAAATTTGTATGTTTTATAGAGAATTGTAACACAACTTTTATTTGAATAAAGACATCTGTGAGAATAGAGTTAAAGTTACTTTCCTAATACCTAATTTCCTGCTTTTTCTTGGGATGGAAGGGATCCAGTAGTAGAAAGAAAGATCTTGGGATTCAGGTAACACTCCTGATGTTGACTTTAGACAAA
This sequence comes from Piaya cayana, assembly GCA_013389865.1. Lineage (NCBI taxonomy): Eukaryota > Metazoa > Chordata > Aves > Cuculiformes > Coccyzidae > Piaya > Piaya cayana. The sequence goes on from WAAB01024972.1 coordinate 104,511, forward strand.
AGATGGAGAACCTACTGATATTCGTGGGGTATTTCAGGTGCTTGGTCTCTGTTTATGTCTTCCATTGTTTTCTTAAGACTTCTTCAGTGACTGAGATTTTGTTTTATGCTGCATTCTGTAATTTGGCCTGAGGTTATTACACCCCAAGTCATGCTCATGTCTCTGCCTGGGGACCTTTACTAAAACTTCCTGGTTTTTCTTGTAAAATAAACAATTCTGAACCCCTCCTGGTGAGTGCCAAGATAACTTATTCCTCCTCCTGGCAACAATACAAATGTCAGTTGTAACATTCAAACCACCCAAATACCAAAACAAATCTTCATCTTTTATCTTCATGAGAGGAGGATCACCTAGCAATGTTTTCATGCATTTCAGCACATTTCTCAGATAGTTCTGATGAATTAGTAAAGAATATTGTAACTCTAAGAAATAGATTAAATCAAGACTTTCTTTAAAAATTTGTGCTATTAAAATGCTATTTTATGCCATTATATTAAACCCTATTTTAAGGTTTCAAGTTCTGAAATAAAATCAGAATATGGGAAGAATGTTAGAAAGATCTAATCAAAGTCTCTTCTAGAGCAGAATAAGTTATCTGCCACTCTCTGTTGACATCAAAATGAATACAGCTGACAGCTGGCTGCTCTTTAGATGAAAGCGTTGATAAGATCATATGGTTTGCTTTTGTCTATACTTGCAGAGAAATCATGTTCAATGTTGGTTGTGATGCAATTTTCAATCTCAGGCAAAATTGAGAAAGATAGGTAGTAAATAATGATGAAAAAACCCTGAAAAACATCCAAGAAACTACACCAAAGCAGTACACAGGTAGTTTTCTGCTCCAT
>WAAB01024973.1:0-37827 GCA_013389865.1 Piaya cayana
ATCTGGTTGAAGATATCCCTGCTGACTGAGGTGGGCGTGGAATGGGAACATAACTAGATATTCTTTAAAGTTCCCCTCCAACCCAAACTATTCTATGATTCTATGATTCTATGATTCTATGATTCTATGATTCAGTAACGCTGTTAGGGTATGAAAGAAAAAAAAAATGTTGAATTAACAAGGGACAGTCTGACAAAAATATTTTATTTACTTAAAGACTGTCCTCACAGTGAGTGGAATCTGGAATCCTGGTATGTGAATTTGAATTCTTAGTACATGATTAGATATTCCTGGGATAAGAGATTTTGTGGGGCAGTGTAATAGTATGGATTTTTTTAGTATAATGGTGTCAGCTGCTGTATAATAACTAAATTTTAAACACATCCAGAAACTCTGAAACTTTGTATTTAGTTTTAAATTCTCTGGAAATTGGATATGACAAAAAATGGGATCAAATCAGAAGTCTAATTTTCAGGGCTTTGCTCCTGTGCCTGCCACACAGCTGGAGAGGGAGTCCTTTCTGAACCCTGAATTCCTGTGTTTAATCTTCTTCCACTGCTTCCCTCTCCATCCTGCAAACATAATGGAAACCTGCTGGGCAGCACTCCTACTGCCTGGTTCAGGGGTAGGGCTGCAGGTATGAGGCTGTTTTACTGCGAGCTCCTCACTTGCTGCTGCCTGGTCCCTCTACCAATTCCAGCTCTACCATGAAAATAATTGGCCAAACAATTAAAATCCCCATAGAAAGAAGTTGATATGGTCTCAGAGGGATTGTTTTGCAAAGGATCAAACAGATTGTTAGGCAGAAACATATAACAATGGTGATTTGTAGAATTAATTACCAGATATGACCTCTGCCACTTTTCAAGTGAAGCTACCAGTGATAGTCACCCTTTTTCCATTTCCCTGTGACAATACAGATTACCTTTAGATGACTGCCCTCATTAACATATGGAGATTCTTTTTCAGATTGGATGTTTTGCAGCTCCAAACCCAAACTGGTCTGTGATGTTTTCTTTGTAGCTATTGACCCTCTGATGCATCATAAATGACTTTCCTGCACAACTGAAGGGAAGTATTTTGGAAGTTATAAATGGGGTTTTGTGAGGCTGTGGTTTATTTTTTATTGATCTGCAGCCTCTTCTCCGCACTGCAGCAGTTAACATGTCCTAAAAATGCTGAATTGCTCTTAATGAGAACATGGATATGCTGTTGCAGACTAATTTCACCATCCTTCAGTTTTATAGCTAGCAGATTTATGCAGTTGGCTTTTTCTTCTTCCCCCCCAAGGCTGCAGGTTGCCTGAAGAAGAAAAGAATCTGAAAATGCCAGTATTAATCAATATAGCAGCAGAGAATCAACAAATACGAGCCTGTAAGCCTGAAGAAGAAGGAATTATCAGCAATATCACATGGGGCATCTCCTTCTGGAACCTACAGCTTGAGCATCAGTTCTGCTGCAAGGCACAGAACAGTTTTGTGCCATTTCAGTGTGGATCTCAGCCCTGCCTCTTGCTCCAAAGAAGACCTGAGTCATTCTCACCCAAATCAGGCAGATGTGGTGGCACAGCCCTGTCCCCTGCCACTGTGTAAGCACAACCCATATGATGAGCATCAAAGATCTGGGAACAGCCATGTCCAAGACCGATGCCTTACTTATTGTCCCAGAGGGTGTTGCAGCACGGATTATACCCAGGGCTTAGGGTAGCCAGTCCCAGGCTCTTTGCTAAGATGCGTCTACCACACAGGAGGGCACCATTACTGTTTTTCAAACACAGGCATCCATGTGATCTTCAAATTGAAATGAAATAAAAACCAGAGAAAACATACAGTGCATGAGTAGCAGAGCATTAGAAAGAGCCCAGTAAACCCCATGTGCTGATATTCAGCAGCAGTTCTGTAATGTTGTTCCACAGCACAACCTCTGCCCACAGCATTTGTTCCAGCCATATTTTGTCTGACAGCAGCCAGAGCAACCAGCATTCCCCTGCAGCACACGGCACACCAGCTCTGCTTTGCTGGTCTTGTTTCCCCAGCTGGCACACCTCAGAAGCACGAACACAGGCTTCTGCTTTCTTGCCCTCAGGTGAGAATCAGCCCAGGTAAGCAGGAATACTGCTGAAATTTGGGCACACCCCAGCAGTGACTTGGACAAAGGGAACTGCTCCTTTAGGACTAGGAGGGTGCCAGAAAGAGGAAAGCACAGGTGATGGGTTTTATGGAACTAGACAGCAATGACTGATTAAAGCTTTAAAGTTCGTAATTTTAGCAATATTTATGGGACAAGATAGCTTTGCCTGCTATGGCCTTACACAGTTTGATTCATTCTTGGACAGATCTGAGAGAAAGTGTTAATTGCTCATACTGCCAGCTTTTGCATAAGGGTAGGGAAAGCCCTGTTTTGCAGGATATGGGCACTGGATCTAATTTATCGTCTTTATTCACTCGCTGCCTGAACAGATGAGACTGAATTTGTCCTAGAATTAATGTATATTTTCTATACGTAATACCACTGTGCTGCTTCTATGGCTTGCCTTTATTTTCTTTTGGGTAACATATGAGTTTGCTTTTCATGTTGTTTTCACAGTTTACACAAACTAATACTCCTCCTGGCTGCAGATATTTGTGCTCCTTGTAATAATATTTCCCTACATTTACGCAAGTTTTCAATTCCCTTTTCTACCTATGTATCACATACTTTCCAGCTGACATAACAAATAAGAGTATTTTCAAACTTATTTTAAAAAATTGACATAGGCAGCTACTAAAGAATTAGATTAATTTAGGCAATGTAATCTCAAGAGAGAAAATACTGCTCTGCAATGTCCTTAAGTGCCAGGGCTTCTCAGTACTTGGCCTGCTACTTCTATGACTGCCTTTAGGTTCTCTTCTGAGCTTCCCAGAAACACCTGGCTTAATGCAGGGAAGTGCCTACAAGCAGGGAAGCCATCAGAAAGGGGAGTGATTTGCTTATACAGTTTACAGCCCATGTTAATAAAACAAAAGGCATTCTTCAAAAGATAGTTCAGGCCTGGGTGAATGACTTACACACTAGTTCACAACCTCCTGCTCTTTCTTGACTTCTTTATTTACAGTGCCTGTAGTGCTTGCAGTCCTTCCTGCAAAGTAACCTGTTTTCCCTTGAAGCATCTCTCTTACCCAGCTCACATTATAGTGTGGCAGGCTATGGGCTTTCCCAGCACAAGTGAGGTGGGCTTTGAATCTTCCTTGGCAGAGTTATGAACTTAACCTTTACACTCTCCAGGCTGAATTAATACAGGGAAAGAAGAATCATTGCCTTTTTTTTACAGGACTTGCAGCTGTACCACTTCTATGCTGTAAACTGCACAAGCCTACACACTTGGTATGACCCTGCCGCAGTCAAGAGGATGTACGCCAGTCTGCGATCCCATACAAGCACGAGTTGGAGACAAATGTGATGATCTGCCCTGCACCAAGGGCGGCACTTCTCTCCCTGTGCAAAGCAGCAGCGACAACGCCGGAAAGTATTGCAGCAGCTGTAGTCTATGCATCTATCACAGCTTCACACAAATGTAACATTTTTTCTCCGGATGGCATGCTCAGGGGACAGCTTTAAGGGCACGAAAATATAAATTCTACTCTTAGCCTTTACCTCTCCAACAAATACGTACTGTTCTACTTGTTTTTACAACCCATTACAATAATACTATAAATAAAATATAAGTATCACGGGAGCCAGAGAACACATTGGCCTTGAAGGCAAGAACTTTTTCCATGCTCTCACTTGTTCTAAGTATGTAAATAAATGTGTGAATCAGGCACAGTAAATTCCTGCAACACAAACACAACAACTACTTTTACCTTTGCTGAAGCCTCAAAATCTGATGTTATGTAAATACATTCAATAAAGGAATTTTACCCTTAAGTTGTCCCCTGAAGTTTTTTCATTAAAACTGCCACATATACTGCACTGTAAGTATATTCAGAGCTATGACATCTGCTGCAGCAGAGGGATATGGGACAAAAAGGGGGTCAGAATATTGCAGTGCATCAAAGAAACAATGGGACATTGTAAAATGTATTGAAGATACCACAAAACTGCTCAGATATGCCTGTAACCAAATTCCTCTTCTTGTCAGAGTAAAATCTCACCTTCTACATTTGCATAAGCGGATTTTAGAGCTGGAAAACTGGTGTATTGCCTCACTCATTTTTGGCAATTAGCTTGAACCTCTCTTCACAGGGGTGACAGACTTTGGCATTTTGAATACACACGTATGAAGAGTTTAATTTCAGATTAAATCATCTATGTTTTTTTTTCTTAAGACATTCATCAACCTGCTTTCCTGTGATACTGAAGATAAAATACTATGACATATTTGCTCCTGACCTTATGGCATGTACGGAAGGATGACACTACTGTCCACAGAGAAGCATTCTGATTGCTTTGCAATCATCTACTTTATCTTTCACCAGGTGGTTAATGGAATTTGTCTTCATACATCAACTCAGACTGTTTTCAGGGTGCACTAACACCTATGATTAACACCTCAAATGCTATTACTTCTACAGCAATTCTAATCCAAAAGGTAAAAAATAACTTCTCTAAGGACTAAATATGTCATCTATTATTTGACTTGATTGAAAAACAGGACATTACGAAAATGAATGTGATAATTATGTTTGAGACTGACCCAACACAGACATCAGGGAGAAGAGAGAACACGGAAGAATCCAGATTAGCTTCATTATTTCTGTTTATAAAATCCATCCACCGTCATCCAAGACCTCAAGGGCTTTGCATGCACTGAGGGGTGACGTGATGCTGTGAACACAAGCTAACCTTGTGCTACTCTTATGGCAGAACAGAACACCAGGAAAAATGGTAACAATACATGAAACCTAGAATTTTTAGCCTTTGTTTTATTCATTGTTTTGCAAATACACAGAAGGACTTGGACATTTGGTTACAAGAGTTTACAGTACAACTACATTTTCTATAATATTTTTTTTTTTTCTTTTTAGGGACAAAAAGTCAATAAAATATAAAGTGAAACAAGCCCTATGTGATAACATAGCAGACTGGTCATCCTCTTCAGGAGAAAGAGCATCAACTGTATTTTTGTTGTGAAGGGCTGACAATCAGGGGATGATCTCAGTGATATCCAAATAAACCTCCAGGCATACCATCAACCATGGAAGAGAAATGAGAAGCTCTTATCCCTGTAATAGTGATTACAGCAACCACTGCTCAGAGTATACCTTACATATGAACCACACTTGCATCCACAGAGAAGGAAATACTTAGGAGTGTTTTAACTTCTAATCCTACTTTAGGAATCAATTAAAAAAAACTGGAGTCACAGCTTGTTGCATTAGCTTGTGCGGACATGTGACATTTTCAAAACAATACTAATATTCTACTGCAATACATTGCCGTCAAGATTTAAAAAATTCAAGTGTGACATACAGGTATTTGCACCACTGTTGTATACAGAGAGAGCCTGTTCTCCTTTCTTCCCCAGTTTTCAGTATCATATTGACTTTTTCTCTCTTTCATTAACACTGATACAAGTAAGAGAAGACAGAACATTCAGCATATATGACAGTCTTCCAAGTACTCTTCCACACTCTTGACCAAGTGTGATCTCCAAGCTGAACAGAAGAAATATCCTGTTGCACAGACCTTAGCTGGTTACTCCTCACAACATCCCTGTGAGGTAGGAAGAAGAACATCCCCTTTTCCACCAACATGAGACAAGGCAGAAAGATTAGATACATTTCTCAAGGCAGTAAGTGGAGAACTGGAAAAGCTGAACTCAGGTGTCCTTGGCTCCTGATTCTCTGCCTCAGAAACCAAGGTGCTGAACTCCCAGACATTACTAGGTCATTAGACTTTTAGCAGCCATACATTAATGACAACTATGGCTTCTGTGCGTATGCCAGCAAAACAAAGTTCTTTCGCAGCAGCAGCACACACCTGATGCTGCCCTCAGACACTTCTCCTGTATTTTATATGTTAGTAAATGTTTGTTGCAATTAACTAATCAGTCCTACAACTAATGTAGCACAGGCAATTGCAACAGATCAACATTTCATTTACAGATTTATTTAAGACTTCCCTAGCTATTTAAATATACTTTTTTTCCCCTCTGTATAACATAATAGTAATTCTCTTCCCTTGTATAATAGTTTTCAGACTCCTCCTGGCAAAACCTTTGTGAGCAGAACTTCAGCCCACCTCCACAGCAATAGTAAAGGCCAAACTTTAAGAAACTTACTTGACTGGAAGGAGTGAATAACATAGGGAATATACCAAAATAGAGAAATGAGGTGAAAACTAAAGCTAGGTAAAAGGTAACTTGTGTTATTCCTGGATTGAGATATTCTGGAGCACTTTGATCAATGCAGTTTCAAATCTTGTATGCTAACTATCTATCAACCAGTATGCTTTATCATTAAATTACCACTAGTCATTGTATAACATGTTTGTTTCTCATGGGCTCAGCATCAGGTCTCGCCTAAACATTCAGGCTATATAATTGCCTACCACAGAGTACCACCCATGAGATCAAGCCATATAACTCAGTATTATGGGAGTAATTTTGTACGAGCATAAAAGTGCTTTACAAAGGCATTTTGTTTATTCCTCTGTGGGAAGGAGAGTGCCCTTTTCTGGTATTGACAAGAGATTATAAAAGAATTGTTTAGAGTCAGTCTGACTAATCAGAACAGGTTTTATTGCTATAAAACCCATGTGTGGATAATGACAAATTTTATAACTGTCCCATGAAAGAGAAGCACTTCTGATTTTAAGTGTTTCTATTCATATGAGTTACAGAAACTATTACACTTGAAAAGAACACTATATTTTCCAGTCAATTCATGCCCTGTATAATAAAGATATATAGTGCTGATTTGGGATGTAAGATCCAATATTTTCATACTACCTATCTGCAAAAATAACAGTTGTTTTGAAATTAATAATAGGGAAAGGAAGATCTTTATTGAAGATCAGAACCAGTATGAGCAAATGACATTTCATTTTGATTGTCTCATGGCATTAATTCTAGCTATTATGAGTTTGGGTTCTAAACCTTTTAGTTTTTGATGATGCCTTGATCAGCACATGGTGATCGCTTAACTAACTGTACCCTCAACTAACTGTATTCCCTTCAGAAGAAATCTTCCAAGTGCCCACAATACTCTCTTCCCCTGTTTTTCTGTGCAACACTGGAAGCACAGACCACTCCAGAAACAATATGCATTGGCCTTTGATTAAGGTTTATGGAGCATAAGAGCATAAGAGTGATATGCGTAGGACAACAGTGTGTCTACCAGTTGCCTGCATGAGGACAGAAACCTTTTAATCTACCTCTTTCATGATAGCCCCATTTCAGTTTTTATGACTTACATACAGAGTTGGACTTGGAGAAGTGTCAGCTTTTTAATTCCAACAGACACACATCATGGAAACAGCATATACATTCAGGGCTAGGACTCAATTATTCCCACTGGTATAAAAAGTTTTGTCAGAGACTCATTAAAAAGTTCAGGGCAAGGGAAGTCTATACTCTTGGTACCTCTCTACAGCTACACACATTCGCTGTAGACTCCTCCAGAAAAAATCCCCACATCTTCACAGGAGAATGGGTATGATAAGTGCTACAGTTCCAGAAAAATTGAGTGATTTGTAAGTTTAATTACTTAGACAAAGCAGAGGCAAGTTTTGCATGGTCATTTTCTGAACCCCGTGTAAAAAGTGTAGTATTAGGCAGGGAGACTACAAGGCATTTTTTTGACAACGTTCATTAACATTTAGTATAACATTGTTCAAAATTTAGGGAATGAATTCACCCTTCCATTAAAATTGGTAAGGTTATGAAAGTAAACTACAATTTAGACTCATAGTCACAACCTGAGTTTAACTATCTGCACACTACTTACAAAGCCCTTGTGAAAAAAAAAAGAAAAGACAGAAGTAAAATTGCAAAACAGTCATTGATTTGTCTTCACTGAGCTCCCATTTGGAATGAAGCCTTCTGGCAAGTTAAGCCCAATCTGTATTTCATGTTTAAATCTGCCTCATTGGCATCAGTTTTGGTGAAACCTAGCAAAAAGGAGGGAAAAAACACAACAGTTGGCATATAGATATAGCAGTACAACCCATCATTCACTTCCACCTCTATCAATTGTGTGTTACTGAAGACTAGAGACACACCATTTACTTAAACTGATGTATTTGCGGTATTTCAAAGATAAACAATCCCACAACTAAATTTTGTAATGCAGGAATACAAGACATGTTGTGGTGCTAGTATCCAGCCTCTAAAATAATTTATTTTGAGTTGGGTTATCAATTTAAGAGTGCAAGCAGATTAAATTTTGGGAGGTGAATGCGGTGATATAGTTAATTTTACTTTTTAAAAACTTACCTTTTCCCTTCACATTCATTTTTGTGTCAGAACACTCTTATGTATTCTATTGCTTTAATTTCATTTATTTGCAAAAATAATTAGTGATATTATAAGATATCCAGCAGACCAAAAATAAAACACAATAACCCTAAGTAGGAAACTAGATGAGGAAGGAAGGTGTAAACAGGAGCAATGCTTAGCCTTTGGATGAACCCTAACCATCAGTCTACACATATACCCAGAAGAGGAGCTCTCCACAGACATATCCAAGTGTCTTTACATATCTCCTATTCCCAGCCTTATTTAAATAAGCACCCCGGAATAAAGATAAAAAACAACTCATGTAATCTTACTTGTTCAGGATGCTAAACAGTTACCTGGCTTCTAGTGTTCCACTGAAACATCACATACCACAATCCTTCTGCCACCTTTTTCATTTAACTATACCGTACAGGCTAACACATGAAAGAATGAATGTAATGGCCTTTCCAAGCATTAAAGCCTCTTTCTTTTAGAGGTACAGGGTTGTATTTCCTGTACTAGTCATACTTCTACATTTTCCTTCCTCCAGCTATTACTTATCATCATTTACAACCTTATGAGAAAAGCCACCAAGGAAAGCTTAGTTCATGAAGAGTGTGTTTGGTGTATCAAATGCTAATTAAATGTTTTCAGTGGATGGAACCCGTTCATTGACTTTTCAAAGTTGCATATGAACTAGGAAAATAAATGGATGTAATAGGTACAACAGTAGTCGAGCTGCAGAAATTCCCCGAGTGCACCAGCATTCCTGGACTAGGTCCAGAAATGTCTCAGCATTTCTGACTCGAAGTGCTTCACTTAATTTGGGCCTATTTCTGCTTCACCCAGGGATGGTTACACTGAAGCAAAGGCAAAAACTGGAGGATTAAGATAGCACCATTAAAATCTGTATGCTGCAAATAAAGACAAAAGGCAATTATGGAGATTATTGTTTTTCTGCTGTGGTAGATTTTGGTGCCATCAAAACCTCAAGTGTTTTACATTTGAATGAGCATATTATGTTAAATGCAATGTCTGCACATCTGATGCTAATAGTCGTCATTTCTGCGTACCACCATCCGCTTCAGAAAGGGTCTGATCCCTGTGAGTGCTGAAGTGCCACAATGCCTGTTGAAGATAACAGAGGTGGCAAGAGCCCAGCACCACTCAGAACTGGACCCAAATACAACTGTTTCTCTAAATAAATGTGATTAAATAAGCAGAAAAATGCTAGTGTAACAAAAGGGATGGTTTGTGCTTGGAAAACAAGGAGTAATCAAGTCTGAAATACAGAAAGCCCCCTGAGGTCACTGCTTTAAGTCCCAGTAGAGTCAGTTAATTCAGTATTATCCTGTGCTAAGAGCACATCATGTGATAAGGACTGAATGTGCTTAATGAGGACTATTTTACAGTGGGCACAGAGTTACAAGTTTCTTACAGTACCTCCCAAAACACATGTTAATATTACTTCATTTACATGCAAGTGCTGGAAGCAGTTTGCCTCAGCAGCCCTGCATGCCGTCTCTGAACTGGTAAGAGGACACATAGCCTCAGGGACTCCTTGCAATACAAGCTTGTTGACTCTCTGATTTCCAATACCCAGCTACCCTTTTCAACTACACAAACAGACCTATGCTTATTTAACTGTTTAGGTTTTTTAACAGTAAGCAGTTTCAAGGCTTGATTCTGAATGATGCTGAGTTCTAGTAACTCCAGCGACCTTATCAAGTGTGCAAAAGCAAGTTATTGTTCAAAAATGTAAAAACAGTCCTTCAAAAAACCCCCCAAAGATAACTATGCTCCCTCCCTGGAAGTGTTTGAGACCAGGTTGGATAGGGCTTTGAGCAACCTAATGTAGTGGGAGGTGTCCCACGACAGCTGGAGGGGTGGAACTGGATGGTCTTTAAAGTCCTTTCAAATCCAAACCATCCTATGATTCTAATCAATGCTAGCGTATTTGTTAAAATAATAAAAGTTGCTTATGCCTTGCTAATTCCTAGTTATTTGAAACTGCAGATGAAAACCCCCACGATTCCAGCATTAGCTACTTTTTCAAAAATCTGTTCCTATTATGACTTTTGCAGTGGGGGTGATTGATCAGGCTAAAACACAATATCCATTTAAAAATGTGTTCAATCCTGTAGCAGCCTGTTTCCCCAAAGGAAAATGTACTTCTAGGAAACAAGACCATATCCTCTATTATTCTGTACTCACTGCCTCAAACTTAGACAGTTAATTTCTGTTTAAATATACACTAGTCAACCACTATTCAACTACTTGAATCTTTTTTCAGCAGACGCTTTTCCTAAATTCCATGTTATCTTTCAAGATCATTCTGTAAAACCAGGCTTCTAGATTAAGGGGGAAAAAAAAAAGTGAAGGGGAAACAGTAGCCAGACAGACGTATCCTGATTATTTCTGTAATGAAATACATCTGCAAAAGTATGTTTCTCAGTCTGTTCTCTCATGGTCTCATCAACAGTGTAAACCAGTAAAAGCCCAAACAGATTACCTGCCAAGGTGATCTATACGCTGGGCAGCAGCAAATCTGATTTAAGCATGCAAGATAAGCCAACAATTTGTCTTCACAGCACAGTAAAATTGAGGGCAATTTGTTTATTTTTTACATGGTGCCAGTCTATAATGAAGATTATTGCCTCTAAATCACATTTCCTTTGACATTTTGTTGTTGCAAATGTCCTTTAGGAGATGTTTTCCCATAAAAGTAAGCAGACTGTGAAAAGAGGACTGTATAGCCAAATGTGTCTCAAAGAAAGCCATACAGGTTACAAAATTATCCTCTCCAAAACCAGAGTAGTCTGCATGGGGACAGATAGTTATATATAAAGGTACAGTCATTTCTTAAAATCTTACTTGTAATGAACCTAGAGAAATGTTTTAGTCCAAATTATTCACTGTAGCCATTGAAAAAAGCTGCTATACAGGGTCAACTCCTTATTTTCCACCCATGAATTCAGTTTCAAACTAGCAAAACAATATAATCTAAAAAAATGCTTATACTGTAGCAATACAATTTCACTGAAGTTCTTGTTACTAATATAAACAAGAATAAGATCTCTCATTCATAAGTGAACATAATCATAAGCACAACTGTTACTCTGGCAGGAGAGCCTGAGGCATAGTCCTGAAATGGGGAATAACTGCCTATCACAATGCTCAAATCTCTTATTTTCTTAAGTCCAAATCTAGCAGGTGTTCGCTGTATATGGAAATCAGCTCATCAAATGTCTAATATTATGTAACAGTTGCGGAGGGAGGAAGGGAGGAAGGGAGGGAGGGAGGAGCAGCATTCTTCATGGTTCATTATTCCCATTCTGCAGAGACACGGAGATTTCAGGCACTTTTGGAACTACCAATCTGTGGGTAATGCTGACCCACACACATAGCTAGGCAGAGGTAAACGCTTTGCCCACAGCTCCTTCAGTGCACTGTGTGATTTCATGCATGACCACAGCAGCTGTACAAAGCTGACTGTGCCAGAGTTTGCCTTCTGGAGAACCAGGAAATGGTGCCTGTAAACTATCTTCTCCTGATTTCAGTGAGTCAGATCCCAGAGATCTAGATGGTGGATGGTTGCAAAACTTCCCATCAACTGATAACTTCAGTCTATCCTAAAAACTCAAAATGTTCACTAGTCCTTTGTGACACTGACAGGATGAGAAAACACTAAGTAACAGTGGGTGCTTCTAATCTTTTCTTTGGTCCTTGACCTTGCCTTATCATACCTGCCATGAACCTACCTATCATTTTAAGCTTATCACTTTCCTTGAATTCTTTGGTTATTTTTTCTTTCACTGGCTTGAGCACAGGATGCTGGACTTTACTTTGGGTAACACACACTCATTTAAATACATACGTACTGGTCACCTGAACCAAAATGAAACCAACTCCTTTCAGACAAATAGGTTTGAAACACATAAGGACCAGTGTCTTCTGACAACAAAGTCCTTTCCTTTAGTTTCTTTAGCCTACTTACTAAACATGGCACCTTCAATTTATCATGAAGTTAATCCCCAAATTAAACATACAAGAACAATCAAAGTGACTGACTGCAGTACACACAAAGCTAAAAGGATGCTAGCTGTTTGACAGGCTGATGAGCCGAGGAAATAGAAGTCCTGACATTACTGAAGTTTTAAAAATTTACCTTATTTTCCTAAGCCATAGTCAGAAGCTGAATGATTCCTTTTCAACACAGAAACACAGATGGAAGGTAGCTTCCATCACAAATTAAATAATAACATCATCTTCCATAAGATGTTACATGGAAAATTAATAATAGAGCAAAGTAATTTTGTAGCAGTTCGCTGCACTTTTCAGTTGCAGGTCACTCATCTTTAAGCAAACAATTGTTCTCAGCTATACAAATCCATTTTCAGAATCGAACAGCTCTTTATGTAAAATATTTAAAATTCCACACGAAAAACACCTACTATCATATTTCATTATCACAACAACTCTTTTACAGACACAGAGAATGAATTAAATTCAACCGGTTTGTTGTGCAGAAAGTTTTACTCACTGCCCACAGGATGCTCAATGATTTAATAACAAAACCCTTTCTCGTACTAACTGCTCTGCAGTCTTTCAATCACTTGCCCTACCCCTACCATGAAACCCTGCAAAAAGAAAGAGCATTGCACTTCCTTACCAAATATTCCCAACTATTTTTACAGCACAAGTTGTATGTGTTACTCACTGCCCTTGCCAAATGAAGGTTGACCTGACCTGAAAGGCCTCTCAAGACAGAAGAAAAAAAAATTTCATAATGTGCATGTAGAAGGCCATCTGTATTTGTTATCGACCACACACACAAATCAGTTACAATCTAGTGTGCTACAGCTTTCCATTAACAAGCCAGTTTTGTGTTAACATTAAATAAGACTTAGGAATGAATGTGAAGGTCAAAAGGCAGTGGCTTTCTGGATCAATGCAGAGCATATGTTTCATTTGTACAAGGCAATGGGAGAGAAAAAGCAAAGATATCAGCACTAAAGCATTTAATTGATTTGCACTAGTAACACAGAGTGGATCTGCATAGTTAACCCTGTTGAAAACATTCAGAAAACCCCACCTAAAGATAGCATGAGAACTTAGCAACAGAGAATTAGGTAAATTAATTTGTACAACAGAAAAATATTTGTCCACCTCTCAGATATGAATCAGCTCCCCTCTTCAATGCATCATAATAGTTCCCTTTCAACACTGCCCTTCCACTCTTAGTCACTTCTCCATCTCTCCTCAATTTCCTAGCTTCTAACTCATCCAATATGATCATACTAGATTAAGCATTAGGCCTAAATTACCTTTTTTTTTAAACTGTAAATTCTACAGGCATTCCACGCAGACCTCACTTATAAGGAGGAAACTTACTGCACCTACAAGCCTTCATGTGGTGAGTATTTGTGGAGAATATTTGTTCTGACACCAGACTAACTACATTTGTTTGTAAGATGACTTACTGTGAAGTCACAGCCAGTGCTTTTCTTGATATCATCCACTGTCAGTCCTTCCCAGATTTCAACAAGGGTCAACCCCTTTTTCTTGTCCACATCAAACACAGCCTGTCAGGTTAAAATAGCACACAATTAATTTTTTATTATCAGAGAATGAGTATGTAAGTAGTAATATTGTAGAAAAGGAAGTGCTGAAGTGGTCAGCATTCCCTCAGTAACAAAAGATGCCATTACCAATTGCTTTCATTTTTCACTTCTCTGACTGACCAGTAATGATTTCTGCTATGTTTAACTGAAGAATCTAAAATACAGGATGTGTTAAGTTTTGTGGGAAAAATGTGCAACTGTTCTTGAGTGCATGAAATGAGGATCATGCCTCCTCTTCCAACCTAGTGAGAACTGGGAGGTCCAAGGAAAGGACTGAGTTATTCTTTGCTACAAGACAATGCTCACAAGAGTGATCATGAAAACAAGCAGGAAAAGACAATGGATTTCTAATTCTTCTATTTAGTTTTTAGGCCAGCAGAGAGGTAAAGAGTGGCTGACCACCTTCGCCAGATTATAAGCTTCTCAAATAGCTATCGGACACACAGTGTAAATTTTAGTCTTTTCAGAAGCTAGCAATAGAAACCAAGATTTGTTATTATATTCTAAAGACCAGAGGAAGTGACTAAAGAGGCAAAGGTAGTTTGTTCTGATGTCTCCATTAGATATGCTTTTCACTTCTAGGGCTCACAAGCATGTTAAATAAAAACACCTGTAAAATTATGTGCATTTAAGTAAAAGACCAGTGAGGACTCAACTTGAAAGGCAAGTGAAGTCTTTAGCTCATCACAGAGGCGTACCAACGTTCAGCTGTCCTCTGGCTACCTGAGACTAATTTAAAGGACTGAAAAACAATAGATATTCTAAGAAGCTGAGCATAAGGAACGCACACGCTAACAAGCTAGAAAGGAAGCAGAATTTGCATCAGCAGGTAAGTACTATTGCAGGTTTGTGTCATCTCCTAATAAAGCAACCAGATCTGACAAATGGTAACTCTTAGAGAAATTTATGATTTTTTAAAAATCTTATATCAGTCCTTGTTCAGTCTCCTTTTTTTTGTATGTAACATTTGTATATGGCTAGTTAGTAGAAAACTAGAAATGCTTCCATATTTCCATTTATTTTCCCTTACTTTGTGGAGAAAAAAAACATTTTAAATTACAGTAGCAATATACCACTAGCAGAAAGCAAATTCTACATCAGCACCTTTGATGCATTCTACTTAGTATGACAGATAGCTCACAGAGGGACTACCCTAAGCCCTTAAAAATCTAAACACTGATAATAAAAGGAGTATGATTACAGCAAAAACCTTAAGTCACTTATCCTTTGCTCAAAAGATCCACTAATGTACTTTGAACAGCAGCGATATCAGATGCTCACATGTACTTGCACTAGAGAAAATTGCTTCACAAATGGAATCAAGGAAGGACAAAAGAAATGAAGCCCCAGTACAGTCACAGGTTGTGTTTCTCTGAAGAAGTCTGTAGTATACAGCAAGGAAAATGCCAATTGTTTCACATATATGTGCTACACAGTTGTTGCTCTACAGAAGAAGAAATGAGCTGTGAGTACAACTGTGCTTCAGGATTTGTATCTCATATGGCAAATTTTCAGGAATACTTTGGGAAAAACAAGGAGATAAACACTTCACATACTTCTCATGTGTGGCATCTTTGTTCTGAAGGTGTGTAAGAGTACAATCCAGTATGCTAGATGTCAACAGTCAAAGCTTTAAAAGAAAAAGTAGGAGCCTTCTGACCTCTGGAATTGAACCCAAAGGGAATCTTTGCCCTTCATTGGCAAGAGATACCAAATATATTTTTCAATTTTACTAAGCTTTACTAATTTTAGTGAGTGCCCTTTCTTAAGGATAGAGGAGGGGAGTATTGACAAAGATTCAAGAAAAGCACTTTACCTTCTCTGTGATGATGCGGTTTACACATTGTTTCCCAGTAAGTGGTAAACTGCACTTCTCCAAGATTTTATGGACATTGCCCTGTGTTTAACAACATATAGGCAAACATTAATTTTCAAAACAAACACAAATTATTTGGAATTCAAATATGTACACAAAAAGGAAAACCACATCTGTCACAATTCAGTGTTACTGTTTATAACAACTGGTATGTGCAGGGTCAGACATACATGCAGGCACTTCAGATGCCCAGGCCTCAAGCACATAGTCACATTCTGAAAAGAGTAATTCTTTACACATATTGAATTCCCATTCCCTCTATATCTCCAGGAAAGCCCCAAAGCAGATTAAGACATGAGTGCAATATGCACACCTTCCCATGATAAACAGAAGTTACATTATCTGCGTTTTCAACAGAAGACATGAGCATGCAAATATAGTAGAAAAGAATGTATACATAAAGAATAGAATTTACTTTAAGATACTTCCTTTTCTGGGGCTTCAAATACCAGCTACTCTAAATTTCAGGGAAAAATACTACCTAATGAGAAGACACAGCTTCTGACATGAAGCTGACCATGTAAAGTTTAGGTAGTAAGTTTTTTCCTTCATTTTTTTTCTCCTTTTTTTTTTTTTACAATTTTTCAAATAGGAGTTCACAAATGCTTTACATACTGCTAAAGGTAGTCTGCAAGAACTCTGAATGGATATAAAAGAGATGGATCCCTACATTTTTAGGCAGTATTTGTGTGTATTTTACATAGATAGCATTAAGTGCACACTTCTCCCATTATCATGGCTTTATTTTTTACCTAATTATCAATTTTCTGTTATGCATGTCATCAGTCTACTTTAAGACCTAATATAAACTCAGAAAACATCACTCAGCCTTTTTGACTCTTGAGCGATAACAAAATGAGCAATCCATGCCCTTTTGGATTGATCTTTTTCTATGAAGAACTGTTTCTTCATCCTAATTTTAATTCTGCTGGCAAAATCCACTTATGTCATGAGGCAACTACTCTGATGAAACACACCCACTGTTAGTGAAAATAATTTCTAGTGATAGTGTTAACTTTGACTGATCTATTTATCTCTCATCCATCCAGAGGACCTTCCTGTTGGGACTGTTCTTCTAAGTGCCCTGGCAGGGCGGAGCTGGGACTTTGGATGACTCTGTTGTGTTATGTTAATGGAGTGGTTTGCAGGGGGGCAAGAGCTTTTCAGGCCTGCTGGCGGCAGAGAGATTTTGGGATGGGTGGTTGCCATGAGAGGCTGGTTGCTAGGGCAGTGACCAATGAGTTTACCTGATGTTTTTGGCCTGCTTGCCCTATATAAACGGGTTAACCCTCAATAGTTGGACTTCATTTGAAATCATATTGATTTGTCCGTGAAGCTCTCTGGCCCTCGCCACGTTACCTTCCTGCAACACTTTGCCTAAGAGCCAATATTAATCTCTGCTATTTGCAATACCTTCAGTAATGCATCAGGTATGCTTCTTAGCTGTATGAAATGAAGTATCCCTTATTGGTACCCAACTGAGATTGAAACGCATGGAATTTCAGAGGTGACAGTTTGAATGTTTTCTGTGACCCTGAGAACTGATATATTCCAACTTCTTAAGAACTGAGCTGAGGATTACTGTATTACGAATGAGTATTAGAGGTGTCTTTTGGAAGACATCAATCAGGGCACTATCAGAATAGGAATCCAAATAGAACTGCACGGATTTTTACTGTCTGAATTGATATGGGCTTTGTTCAGCTAAAGGAAAAAAAATGTTGTGCAGATGCTAAAATCTTAAAGTGTTTCAGCCTGCTTTAAATAAAAAAAAATCTGATGTTGAAGAACAAAAATGTCCTTAATCTTCCACAACACACTGATAGAAAGGAGTCTGCAATTCAGTGCTCCATGTTTCAATCATGGCCAGATGCAAGTACTTGGAGCTAGCTTCCATTCTATTGTTTTGAATGGCATAAACAACTACTTCACATGTAACAATTACAAGCCATTACTTTTGCAGAACATGTCAATGATGGTATAGAGGTAAGAGCTTGACTTATTTCTCTTGGTATTTAGCAAATTAGGCACAGAGGCACAGTGACTACTTAGAGATTAAATAACAACCTTACTTTCTATTACTTTTCTTAGTGGTTATGACAAAAAAAAATTAGAAAAAAACACATTAAGAAATACCATAACAAATTAGACACAAGGTCCATTTGCCAAGTGCCTCACAGTGGGCTAAGTATATAGAGCAAAAATGCATCCACCCTTCCACAGATATGTCCTCCTGGTGCCTGGCATGCTGTGATGTACAGATCTTCTGAGCTAGAGACTGCTCCTGGGTAATGCTACTTAGTTGTTACTGATGAATTTCACCTCATGAAACAGTTTAGTCCCTTTCATATAAACTTAATTCTTTGAGCTCCCGTATCATCCTGCCCATCATCCACAACTACATTAGCTGGCTATAAAAGTGTTTCTTCTTGTTTTAAACATGCTGGCTGCCAATTTCATTTGGCTACACCTTCCTCTTTTATAAGGCAGTGACTAGCCATTCTGTATTCAACTTCTCCTTGCTCTTATTATTTTATGTACTGCTATATTCCCTTTCCTAAATAGCATTTCTCAAGCTAGAGTCTTCTGCAAAGCAAATTTCCTGTTCTGTCACCTTTGTTTTTCACCACACAAAAATTTTTAGAAATTAAAAAATGTAAATAATAGGGGCAGAGAGTATTTAGTTTTACTTGTAATGTACTGTATTTAAAAAGAGGAAAATATATACTACATTTAAAAAGAGGAAAATTCTTTGAGTATTTGTTTGAATGTTAAGATAGATATCAGTTGTACACTCAGACTTATGTACATTTTGCCTGCACCTCAAGGACTCAGCCTTTCTTTACAAAAAACCTGAAAAGGGTTAAATGATTCTTCATAAGATCACAAATCAGACCAAAATTGCTGCAAGAACTACCTGTTGCAGCAACTCTTTAACATGTCCGCTGTAGGTACTGTGTATATTCTACACACTTCCACAGTACTCCCATCCATAAAGTCCTGTTGACTGTTGATTTACAGGAGACTTTGGCATCTAATGACAGATTTCTTATTATTTATTTGGAATAAGATGACATAAAAGCCCCTGTACTTAAAAGCCAGCAGACACAACAGATTGTCACTGTATGTGCAGACATTTCCTTCACTCAGTAGCACGCTGGGCTTTTGGCAGGACAAAAGATCGTTCCTGTGATGCACAAATACAGATTAAATGAGTTTGTGAGAAAATCTTTGGTGTAAAGAATTAAAAGGTGTGAATATAAAATTGGCTCCGTAAAAAGCAGTCATCCCAGTAAAAGGCTGCCGACTTTCAGAGCTGGGTGCCATATTTGGTTGCGTACTACGGAAAAACAAAAAAAAAGAGGAGAACCAGAAAATGTGTAGCAGCAGCTTCTGATTTCCGAACATTAGATTTCCATATTTTACCACCTCCACTTCTGAGCAAACAAGAAGGAGACCACAAGAAAAGACCAGGCAAGACAAAAGAGTGGCCAAGAACACTACCCATTTTAAAACAAGAATAAAATAGTTTTGCTGTGCCTTTTCACAAATGCAGGGGAAATAATTTATAAAAGCTGTAAATGGCTCTTTATGCATGCACACCATGTACATAAGAGTCCAATTTATGTATGCATACATCAAACTATTAAGACTATTAATAAATTTATTGTCTATGCCTGAGCTGTTTCTAACAGTGAACCTAGCTCTGTTTCCATCACGCAAACAACTTTCAAACACCACAGTGAAAAACAATTTTAGTAATAATACTTTGAAGAAGAAAACCAGAATGAATAATTAGGCTGTGTGTGGACTCTGAGCCTTAACTAAATTCCACAGTAATTAGAAATTTAGCATATCACTCTGATCACATTAACACCTGAAGCTTGTGTCTAAGCAAACACACAACTGCATATCCACTTTAGGGAGGCTGTGATAGGTATGTGAGTCATATAGATGAATTTGCTTTTTGTTTACTTATTTACACATGTACATGCAAAAACTATTGGATCAGGCTCAGTCCTGTTACGAAACTGTGAAATTCTGATGTTTTTCAACTCTTTTTAAAGTGAAAATTCATTATTCAAATCACATTTAAAAAACACACAACTGTTAATATACTTAGCTTTCCTATTTTCATATATACTACAGTTTACCATGTAAATTCTTTATATTTTCCCCTTACATATTCTGACAGGGATATCATCTTGAACAATAAACAACTAATTCTTATTGCAGGCATGTAACAAATCTGGAATAACAGAAACACAGAAATTTTTTAAAAAATATTTTTAAACATCTGGTATAATTCTCTGAAAACAGATACTTTTGTCCAGAAGTCCATTTTTCTCATAGTCAGTCCAGTCTTCTCTCTCACACCCACTCCTGTTTTAGAAGTTTCAGATTACAAGTTTCCTATGATCTTCTGTGGGATGCTGTTTATATCCATAAACCCCCACAACAAAGAAGTCTCTAGATCAAACTCTATCACATATGATGGAAGGCAGCCCACATTTCATCATGCCAAAAAGATCTGGTTTACTAATCTGTCAGCATCAATTTGACTGGCAACTTCAGAGGGAAATACCTCTCTATCGTAGCAAGTATTTAACCCTGGTGAACCTCATTTCTCAAATCATTCTAAGGTGAAGAGAAATATCTCTGAGACAGCAAGTGCTGTAGCTCTGGCAATTGCCACTCTCATTAAATTTGCATGAAGTAACTAAAAACCATGTACAGCTTTTAAACATTAAGTTAATATTTCATTTTTTCCATGGTGAATGATTCATTTACAAGAGGAAAGGAACAATACTATAACCTAGCCTCCTGTTGCACCTCCATAATAACTAACAGCAAAACTATCAAATCCCCCCAAAAGCAGCACAATGAATTTAAGATGTCTTTTTTTCTTCTTTGTTTTTTTTGGTACCGGACAAAACTCTTATTTAAGAAAGCAGCTGAGCCTTACCTTGGCTGAGTGCTCCATGGTAACAACCACTTTGGTCTGCGCACTTGATACAAGGTCCATGGCACCCCCCATTCCTTTCACCATCTTACCCTAAAATTAAAAATTTAATGGAAATGTAACATGTTTAACATTTAAAAAAAAAAAAAAAAAGAATTTATTGCCTGGAATTACCGGATGTGATATTCAGCTTTTTCTGCACCTATTTCACTGCCACTATATTTACTATATTCAAAAGCTAACTGAGCTTCACTAGAGCAAAAACCGCTGTCTCATTCTAGGCTCTGTATGATGTAAACAGAAGAATCATGAGCAGAATAAGGATCCACTGCCAAGGCTGGTGCCCTGGGGTTTAACTTAAAGCTCAGTAGTAGCATAGGTCTAACAGAAGCCCTGACACTAAGGAGTGATAAATTTACTTCCAACTGTTCTAGCATTAGAAATGCAAACTGTTCATTCTCCTGTCAAGAGAAATATCATTACTTCCTCTAAGAAAACTCTGCCTATGAAACGTAACAACAAGAACATCTGAGTACTCCCCACCTGCCAGTTTAGAAAGCCATGGCTCTTATCACTGTATCAGTACAGACTGATCTATTTGTTCCATTCCAGATGTCTGTGGATGTCATTTCAGAACATGGACAAATAAATGAACGTGCATCAGTATTCACTTCTATTTGTCACTCAAAAGAAGCAATGCTTTCTGCCTCTGTGATTCATGCTTCTCTTAAAGAGTGTCAGAATTGCACCTTTTATCACAGAAGCCATACTGTGGCTCGGTGTTCAACTACGTCAATTTCTACTCTCTATAAAGCTGTCTCTACCTGCTGCTTCCACCACCTTAAATTGAACGTATCTGATCTCAGAAGGTAAGAATCATATAATCACAGAACAACCAGGTTGGAAGAGACCTACCAGATCATCCAGTCCAACCATTCCTATCAATCACTAAACCATGCCCCTCAGCACCTCATCCACCCGTGCCATAAACACCTCCAGGGAAGGTGAATCAACCACGTCCCTGGGCAGCCAACGCCCAATGACCCTTTCTGTGAAAAACTTCCTCCTAATCTCTAGCCTAAATNAGACCTGGTGAACTTCTGACAGTAAATGACCATAAATACAAAGTTCTATTAGTCTGAGCAGAGCAGTC
This sequence comes from Piaya cayana, assembly GCA_013389865.1. Taxonomy (NCBI): domain Eukaryota; kingdom Metazoa; phylum Chordata; class Aves; order Cuculiformes; family Coccyzidae; genus Piaya; species Piaya cayana. The sequence continues at coordinate 22,036 of WAAB01024973.1, forward strand.
ATTTTTGGACAAGCACTAGACCCGGAAAAACAAGGCAACAACCTCATATGCCACTGCAGAGCTGGCAAGGTGGACAGAAATGGGAGTGGTACATCAAGGTACATGCATGATAGAGTAGTTTAATAGAAAACACGAGGCAAGGAATTTTACCAGATTAATACAAATTAATTTCTGTCTCAAGAATTCTGTATTTGCTTTATTTTGCCTTGTTATTATTTGTAAATAAAATAAAGTATGGACAGCAATATAATGCACACTGTCTTATAAATAAAACCCAAAAGTATACAGCTAACTGACTAGAAAACTTCCTAGTATAAAGGGTTTCCACTTATATTTCTTTCTATTAGCTATGTGATTCACTACCTTACTAGTAACAGTACCAATTGTCTACTGATATAAAACATATGGAAGAGGTCTATCCCACTAAGCTGCAGGCCAGCAACTTACTGGTCTCTTGATCATAATGAAAGGAACACATGTACATATGCCCCCTCCAAGATCATATTTAATTATGATTTGCACAGCAAAGAATAAATCATGCCTTCTTACATCTATAAACAAACCCTCTGGAATTTCTCGGGTCAGATTAATAGTTAATATTAACTACATTAATTAAAATTACTGCTAAATATTTCTTTGCAAATACAAACCTAAAAGGAATGAGAGGTTTTATTTCTGTCTTTAACTTCATGGCACTGCTCAGATCATTCTCCATCCTGCCTGGAATTATAGAGCTCTTATAGAGACTGCAGTGACTTCTCATCAACCTGCCAGAGGCTCACTGACAAGATCACAGAATCATAGAATGGTGAGGGCTGAAAGGTGCCTTAAAGACCATCCTGTTCCAACCCCCCTGCCATGGGCAGGGACACCTCCCACTAGACCAGTCTGCTCAAGGCTCCATCCAGCTGGGCCTTGAACACTTCCAGGGAGGGGGCAAACGCAAATAATGCAGGGTAGCTGAAGATGATGCATTATCTCCTGAGTAACTCAGACTATGTTTGCAGTGAGGATTATGCTATCAATACACCTGACCTGACAATGCCATTAGTTCATTTCCCAGGCCTTTTAGTTCTACAAGCTAGTAAAGTCCTACAGTGATAAGGAAATATCTAAAGAAATAAGTGCTGATGAATGACAACTACAAGTCTACTGCCAAAGAAGCTGCCAGTCAGGACAGAGACTTCACCCCTTGCATACACAGAAGCAGGCAAATGCAAGTTAGGCTGAAGAGAGGGACTTAGGGACCTTTAAATCTGCTCCTACTCTTTAGGCAAACATACACAACACTGCAGGGTGCCTGATAAAGCAAATCAATTAAGCATTAACTCCAGCTAGCTGGGTTATTATATGCTTTTATTTTGAGGAGTATCCAAACCACAAAAGTCTTACATCCGTCTCCATGCACCTACAATGCCCCTGCCACTTACACTTTTCCCCACACCATACTAACATAGGAATAACCACATCCTAAATTTGAATTAAAATGCTCAAGAATAAAAGGTGATGCCCAAAAGACATTTTGTTCAGTTTTGCCTAGGATAAGCATTCAGACCAAAACAGTTTTGATATTTATAACCACCACACATTTACAAGTAACAAGCTATTTCCATTTCTTTGAAATTTTAATTGTGTGTTTAATTGCATCTGACATGTCAGGTTGCTTTATTTGAATACTTATTGCATGTAATAGGCAGCTTGTCATAAAAACAGACATTTTCTCCTGAAGACCACTTGTCACAACCACCTCTACTACGAAATCTCTGAAAATAACCTAAATTAGCTTTATAGTGCTGGATACTAACTCAAGTGAGAACTACACATTTCACTTTAAAAAATTGTGTTAGTTTTTACTTTTATTTTATTGAAGAGAGCAAATTGCAGACAGTAAAACTGTTGACTCTTGGATACTTAATAAGGCATTTCAGTGTAAAGTAATAACCAATACAAGGCTCAATTGCTTTAGACATTCACGGAAAAAAAGGGGGAGAGAGGATACTTCAAATAAGCAACTGCAAGAATACATTACAGTATCCTGCTCTGTCCTACCATGTCAGCAAGGCCCAGAGTTTGCATGTCCCCTGCCCTCATTTATTTATTTAAGACTATTTCCATTACATTGGTGCTCCTAGCTTAAGAAACCAGAAAGAATGAAGTAGTTTAGTGGTAGAGCACCGGTATCGTGAAGAACTATTATAAAGATCATTTCATCAACAAGAAGCTGAAGTGAGAAGAAAAGTCATTTTTGATTAGAACAAGCGCTTCGTGGGAGGTTCAATGTTGGCAATATTTATACAGAGGGTTAAGTAGAAGACAGGAAAAAAAATGACAATTTCCTTGTAGCCCTTTTGTTCCATTACAACAAAACATCTGTAATGCAGGGAGAAATTCTGTTTCCCATTGTGCTTCATCAGCAGTTGCTAAGTTTCCACCCATATAACTTTGGGATGCAAGAGGTGCAAAATCATGGACCTAATAGATTTTTTTTTAAATTAAGCTCTTCTGCTTCTTTACAGCTGTCAAAACACACAAAATTAGTGGAGTTTTTTATAATGTCTACTTATTGCAAAATTAATTATTTTGTTACTCTATTGATGGGGCATCTTTAGGAAAATATGAGAGAAGAGCACATATTTTTTCATGTGATGTCTTCATAGCTAACCACCATTCAAACGGACACGTATGGTTGGACTTGATGATCTCAAAGGTCTTTTCCAAGCAAGTGATTGTACAATTCTATGAAAACATGATATTAAAGAGCCTGAGAAATTAATTTAGCCTAACAGTAATTCATAAACAGAAATCTTCCTGTCAGTTTGGTCACTTGTGGCATCCAAAGCAATTCCAACAGAACCTTTTGAGGTCCAAGGTCAATGTATTTTCAAGATATTTTGCACAATGGTATTGCAAGCTATAAAGGAGCTATATAGCAAGCAGGGAACAATTATAGGAAAACGTAAACAGACTACAAAGAGACAGCTGATGAAAAGAGAGAAAAACTCAGGAGCCTTCAAACACTATTAAGGTTTGAATCCATGCTGGTGCCTGGCACCTTTCCTCTATAGTGCCAATGGGAAAGACTTTTCTTCCATAGCTGATTTTTATAGCTACTCCCAATGTCACAGGTAAAATGCATTTAAACTGATCTGGTTAGGATAAAAGAACATCATCTTTTGAGACAAACATATCATATCAATAGCAAAACAAAACTGATGCTTGTAACATGTTCAAGAAACAGTGAAAACATCAGTGTTAAGCACAGAGTTTTAACGATTTGAACAGAGATGGAAATAAAAGTTTCACTAATTCAATTTAAAATTGAATACCAAAGGTCAATCAAGGTGAAAATGTATAGCTGTTTGAAAAAAAAACAAAAAAACTCTACTTCCCTGTTAAGAATCCTTGCCCACACTGCCAACTGATTACTGTATTGAATAAACAGCACCACTCTGAAATGTCTTTTTCCTTCCATTAAATAAAAGAATATATATGCCTCATACTATACTCTAAATTAGTAAAACTACTATTTCAAAAATGCATAAGACAATCAGTTCTTCCAGTTTAAACTACAGTACTCATGCAGGCTTCCCATTCACATGAATTTTCAGGCATCCCTCTGGAATACCTTGAACAAGCTACCTAGGGTAAGACAGTAAAATTTTACAAGTGTCCATATGGTTTCTGACAGCCACAGACTTGGTGACAGGTACAGAATCCACCATCAGACTCAGCTTCCTTATGAAAGGAAATAATTACATCATGCCAGGGACAGCTACTAAAATTCAGAGCAACTGGAACAGTGTTAACCCCACAGAGAAAAGCATAAATGAAGGTAATGCAATGGATACAGGATACTTTCATCACCATTACCAGTGGCACTAATGCTGCAGTCAAAAAGGATGAACTTAGGACCCCTTCAAAATAATCTGCTCTGCTCCTCTCTGCTGTGTATACACTACTGACACATAAGCCACACCTGTCTCCCACTCCATATAGGTACTGTCTGTATTAACAGATGTGCCAGGTTGAAATGACGTGTCCAGCACAAGTAAGGTTATCAGAATCATACAAGTATTCAGTAAAAACATCTTATCAGTTGTTGTGGGTTAGGTGCAGATGGTTTGTTTTTTTTTCATTTGTTTGAAGGGGTGCATAGTAGCACAGCCCTTAGCTTTCTGCAAAAAAGATACCAATCAAAAGGTAATATTAAAAAAAATACATACACATAAATCTGCTCTAACTACATAAAAATGTAGATAACAATTCTTTGCCCATTGCTAACAGTTCTGCCCAGTGTTTACAGGAAAAGTATGCTTATAGTTGATTCTAAAATGACAGTCACAGCTCTTCCAGATTTCACTTTCCATTTCTTCACTGAAAGACTGGATGAAGACTGTAAAAAAGATAGATAAAGCTGAAGATAAATATTCTGAAATATACTTCCTTGTCCTATTTTCCACTGATTTTATGTACTTACACGGCACAATGATTGTAATTATACTGTCAACTATGACTGTGAGATTAGATTTTACTCTACAACTGAATAAACGTTACCAAGAAACAGTGGGAAATTATTAATGGGATTTCTGAATCAGTAGAGTTGGTAATGTAACAATACAACAAAGAGTTAACACTGGCTGAATATATCAAAGCTGAGCACACCGTACATGCATTGCATGGTGAAGACATTTTTAAAAGGATGTCCAAAATAAAACATTTAGTTAGATGGCCTAGAGAAAATGACCTATCTTCAAGAATGCTAATCATATATTTCCTAACACACATAATGAAAGGCAAAAATCATAATTTTTGAAAGAATGGAACTTAAGTCTTCAGAGACTGACACTTCTTCACAAAAATTATTAATAACTCTTCCCTAAGATGTAGCATATATAAAAATGTGCAGTAAACCACATTTTTTTACTTTCCATCATCAGAAAATTTAGACAGTATAAAATATGTGCCAAGAAAGTTGGTCAAATTTACTATTCTCCCATATAACTTGGCAACAGCTTCAAATGACTGAATGAAATTCAAATGAAAACACTGAGAAACAGCATCTCAGGAGCAACTCAAAAGAATTTGTGACATGCTTCATTGAAATGGATTTGCTTTACAGTGATGAACATTATTCCTGTATTCATGTTTGCATGCAATTTCGAAATCATGCAGCACAGCATGCAATAATTAAATATTACTGCCAACATAATACTAGTCTCACTTGAAAGTTATGGTTCCATATTGTAGTCATGATTGTTACCACTAACCCACAGACCAGGACTCTTTTGACACCCCCTTGTACTTTTGAGACAAGCAGAATTTCTTCAGTTGCTCTCATTATACAGATGCCTAATGCATAGCTGCCAATTCCCACACTGAAAATTTGAGAGAACAGGAATAAAACACCAACAGTGAGCTCCTACATTCCCTCCATACAGTCTGAAAAAAAAAACCAAACCATACACAAAAATCATTTTAAAAGCCTGCAAAAAAGTGGAAGACACAGAGCTAACATAATACACTCTGCTTCTCCTTTGAGGCTCCAAAACTCTTCCAGTGGTGGTAATTATGTGCTGCGAGGGCTTTGCAGGGCTTCCACACATGTTTATGGAGAGACAAGCAGTAAGCTGATATACTACTGTGTGTCTGATTCCAAGACACGTGTCTGAAAAAATAATATCTCTTCATATTGAAATACTGTCTCACTGAAATTTTCCAAGATTTCCAAGGAGACCCTAAGTAACTGCAGGTTCTTCCACTATGTTCAGCTACTCCTGTGTAAGCTTTACTCAGTCATGACCTAGATATTGGACAATTTCCCTTTACTACTAAAAGAAAACAAGTTATGGAACATAATTAATCTGCATATTTTCTATTCATACTGATTTGTAATGCTTCATTCATTTTACAGTTAATCATCAAAACACGTTGCTTAAAATTTCCTGCAGTACTGTGCACTTGAAACAAAACAGAGGTTGACGCACTCAGTGCAAAAGAAATACCAGAAGAGAGTTACTAGACAGCATGTTTGAATTCAAACCTTGTGCAAAGACATATCTACTCAAGCAAAGCGGCAAATAGCCTGCAATAGGCCTCCTTGGACTAGAGTGCTCTCAGGCATTCAGGGATATGTGTCCTTTCTCTCATCATTAAAAACTGTAATTTCAACTCAGAAAAGCTCTTGCTGTGGGGCACTCTGTTCTCAGGTTTGGAACTACCAATACAAATTAAAACCAAACCCAAAACACCCTCCCACAGTCACACACTCAGTTGGCTCCTGGTGGTTTACTTTAATTTAAGAAATGTCTCTTAAAATGAACATGCAGTTCATCTCCTGGTCAAAGTGTCCAAAACTGTGCAAAAGATGTTCTTCAAAGCTCTGTAGAAAAACCACCAATAATGTTTAAAACTATATTCCTAACACCTTAGGTTATACTGACCTCTACAGATGGTAAATTAGAAGAGTTATTACTAAATTTGAATTAGGTTTCCTCGTGTTGTTTTCAGATAATCTTCTTCGACAAAACTTAAAAATTTTAGTATTATTATTCTTTTGTCATTGTTTACACTTTAATTCTTTAAGTTTAGCAATGCCAAGTCAAAGCATTAAAAAAAAGGCCACTACTTCTAAAATTCTGTTATTTATTTATATCTAAGAACAATCTGGAGCTATGTATCCAGACTGTATCACCCTGCAGAAATTACATCATCCCTGCTTGCTCATCCCTGTAACTGCATTACCTTACCTATCAACACATGAATTTTACACTCAAATAGAAGAATATACAAAGCTAGAGCAAAATTTCTTGCTCAATATTGTATTGGGTTTATGTTGTTTGCAGAGAATAGACGTGTTAAGTAGTATCAGCCACAATATTATCCCCGATCCTGCTGCTTTTAGCTTAGCAGCTTTAAGCCCGGTGATTTAACAAATAACCAGCTTCCTTGGCATCTTTGGATGTATCCTATCTGCCCTCAACCACTTACATATGCCCAGGTTATTTTATGAGTCATCAGTCCTCTTCTGTGGTGGGTACTATCAGCCCTTGCCTAAATTCTACCACCAACCACGCTGTTAAAGTCTAAGGCAAAGATGATGAGTACCTCAGACTCCATCCAGAAGTATGTTATCTTCTCATTAATTATATGATTCACAGTCATTCAACTGTTTTCCTGCTGGTACATCATGTCATCAGTATCAGTAGTTACATTATTAGTGTTGCTCAATGACTAAGAGATGTTCAGAAATGCATGTTGAGAAGACAGAATCCCTGGTATCACAGGAGAACTTTTCAGACAGTCTGGTGTTTTGTTTTGACCTGTGTCTAGTCTCTGATATACATCACAGCAGCAGCCAGTCATGTGCCTTCCATCAGGAAAGCTGAAGAAAATCAAGCTGTACTTTGTAGCAAAGTGTAGCCACTAGAAAGATAGCAGAAACAGTTTCATAAAATGTTTCTGCTCTGACAGTCTCAAACATCACTGGCAGAAAAGAACTACAAATAAAGTACAGGCAGGCAGATATGCAGTCAGTCCCACAACTTTTAAAATCCCAAGTTAGACAATTTAAACCACTATAGGAGCCAGGACTGCTGTGGCAATGCAGGTTTGTGCTGCTGCTCTACAGGTGCAGCAAAGCTACCTGGCTAGCAGCAATTCGACAGGAGCTTGAGAGACACAGATAAATCAGATGGTGTCCTTCACCCATGAAGTGCAACATGGCTCCATCCGATATGTTCCAGCAGCCATGGGCTCCCACCTGCTCTGCCCTGTCTGCCCTACTCTACAGCTGTTTCTTCAGTGTTTCTCTTCCACCTCTCTTGGCCACCTTTCTCCCAGCTGCTCTCTGTTCCTAGGGGCTCCTCAGAAGTTTGCCACCTCCTTTTCCTTCCCCTCCCCAGGAGCCCTCTTCTTAGTTGGAGAAATACTAAAGGGAAGAAGACTGAAAAGTCATAAAATAGTAGTGCTTTTTCGAATGAAACTAGCAGTGATGTAACTGGAGGTAACTTCTGCCTAAGCAAACAGTATCGTTTACTGCATGTACTTAAAATACTGTCCTCCCTTTCTTCCTTTACTGAGGGGATTCTCCTCTCCATTTGAAATTAGCTGACAAGAGCAAAGAAAGGGCTGTAATTATTGCAATAAGCTTCCTCAGCTCAGTTCCTAATAGTAAGTGCAAGTAAAACCAGATGTGAACACACTAGGGCTCAATTGTTATCAAGCTGTATGGGACAGAAAAGTTAACTTCATGATGGTACTTTTCCAAAACACGAAATTTGAAGCTATTATATTACTTGCCTCTGAAAAAACAGTAAACATCACTAATACATGAACCCAAAAGCTACAGCCTGTAAGAAATACTTAAACCAACCCCAAATGTAAAGCTAAGTGAATAATACTATACAACTTAAAGCTCTCCTTACACTATGAGCTTTCAGCAAAGTTGATCATTGTATTGTACCACCCCACACAAATCTTGTGACTAAAAAAGAAGCATCTTACTGACAATTCAAATCAACTGATGATAGCATATCATCTTATTAACAGGAAAAGCATGATGATCTGTGTTGCCTACATGCTGGCTAGTCCCATTTAAAGAATCTGTTCCATAGAACTGTAACAATAACAGCAGTTAAGGAGATTAAGAATCACCTCACCAATGGATCTCTAAACAAAGTAACTGCTGATTGTAAAGGCTCCTGACTAGGTTTATGGAGTGTCATGAGGCATATTTACTCAGAAGTAAATACAAAATCCTTGCAAAAAAAAATTGCAGTCAAAGGTTAGTAAGAGCAGTAAATGAGGACAGCAAAAAGTCACACAGATCCATGTGGTGTATGCTAGCAAAAAGGTACACTTCAAAGGTAAAAGACAAATAAAAGCTACCCAAAGTTGTATTTTATACTTCACTGTTTTGGAAACTTACCTGTCATTTATAAATTCGGCGCTTTGGTAAAGTGGTACCTTTATAAATCAAATTAGGAATTTCAGAAGTGGAAAATAATGCCCTTCATAGGATGCAAAACTAAAATCAGCAGTTTTCTAGAGAACATTAAACAGGAAGGATTATGTAAGTTTGCATGGTTTTGAGAAAAACTCCGAATACAACCTAAGCTTCAACATTTCAAAAGAAATATGTTTGTCAATGAATATGTTTTATTTGTGCAAAATGCTAGCTTCATCTTTTGGTAGTTCAAATCTTGAAAGATAAGTCATAAAAACTGTCAATTAAACAAGCTGAACATCATAAATAGAAAAATGAGTTTAACTTAACTTCTATGTGGCAAAAAGTATTCTGAAGGAAAGCAAGTGCATGTAAAAAAAAAAAGAAGTGACTTTGTCCCTGAAAGCATTGTGTGGTATTCTAAGTGTCATTTGTGCCTGCAGTGTCTGTGAATGCTGTGCTTTTGTTCAGTCTAAGTCTAGGACAAAAGCTAAAGTTGTGTTTTTAGAAGCAATGTAAATTGCTAAATGTTCTGCTTCAACACAGATGTTACTAGCAAAAGCACAAAAAAATTCTGATAGTCTCCAATTGTGATATTTATTTGGAAACTGATGCTAACAGAAATCAAACAAGCTCTGTGTAATGGTTTTGATTTTTGGACCCTCCTTGATGGCCAGGTTGTGGCTGGGGAAGAACTCGATCTCCCAGTATTCCATGCAATTTTCTACGTAATTTTTGAATTTCTGCTGGTTTGCTAAGACTACTTTACACTACGGATCTTTATTTATTACTTGTTCACTCAGATATTTTGAAGAATATTTCTCTTGCTGCTTCAATTTACAAAAGCATTGTAAAAGAAAACAAAGCAAATCTTCTTACCTAAAATTCAACCCACCCTGTTCTGCTTTCTAATAGGCCTTTCAGAAAATTGCTGGGTACAGAAGGCTATACTTGGTGCAGTAACATTTAATACTGCTTTTGCAGGACCAAAAGACTGTTAAAAAAGAAAACTTTTAAATTAAGTTATGTAATCTTGAATGTAAAGGACAGTTTAGGGACACAGTTATATACTGACCTTCATTTTGTAGAAGTATAAAGAGAATATCAGTGTAAAACCTAGAATCTATCTGTCAATTGAAATAAAAAGATGTATACATTAAAACAACCTCCACCTGTGCCCATTAGAAAATCTCTACATACTATTTACCAGAACCAATTGAGTTTATAGTATAACTTCTTGTTAAATATTTTTCAGTCTATTTTGAATTTCGTAGTAATGTAGTAATTTAGAATAATTTTTAAAAGCCACTTTGTAAGCTAGTAATTTCTACTTGACTACAACAATACACAGCACAGCCACAAGTTAACATGAAGGAAGCATTTTCACAAAACCAGAGCTACTCAACCCAGTTTAAGAAAAGGGTAGTTTTTAGACTGCTAGGAAGGAAAAAACATCATGATCATCTTCTCGGTAACATAAAACTGCGCTATTGGACTGACAGTATAGATTACTTACACCATTACTTACTTTATATCAATCATATGAAAAAATATACTTACTAAACGGAAGTTTTTAAAAGTTAGCTATTTAAAATATACAGAGTTTGTGTGATATCATGCCTTTGAGATATAGAGCCATGGATAAACTCCAATTTTAGATACTAGAGGTTTTGACTCCTTCAAAACTTACGCTAATATGCTTTTGCCATGGCTCAAACAAACAACTCATGGTAAAAACCATAATTGGATTTATCCCTTACACTTCAAAGTGTATGTAGGTTTATCCATAGAGGCTGCTTTCATTGTTTTGGGACCTAGTGACAAGTAACTGAGGACAAAAAGAAAACATTGGAAAATGAAACGCTAACCAGTATTACCTTAATGAATGTCATACTTGGACAGCTACAGTATGTCTGACCATCAGATTTTGTTTCAAACACAGATTTCTACCAAAAGACACAGAACAGCAATGGAAGAGTGTGCCCAGGATCCCAGAGTGATGCACCTGCACTAATTTTCAGACCCCATTTTTCACAATATTAACTGGATAACATTCCAAGTAGAAGACAGTCTTGAAAAAGCAAGCATGCATATTAGTGGGGTCTGAAAAGATATAGTCAGCAGTGGTCTGTGTCCTCAGATGTGTGATCACAAACTCAGGTTGTGCTGCTTCCTTAAGTTTTTTTTCCTATGTGCCATATTCCAACCTAGATATAACCCCTTCACATCCCTCATAACCACCCACAGATATCTGGAATAGTTCAAATAAACCTTTCTCCCACACCTGCCTGTACAGACCCTGGTTTTATCCTCTTCTCACTAAAACCAGCTGATTCTCCAGTCACAGCTCCATGAAGTCACACAGACTGCTGGACTCAATGAACACCTCCCCAAGAGATAGGACATTCCTTTTTTTTTTTTCCCTCTTCTACTCAGCTTTCAAATACTTCCCAAGACTTTAAGCACTGCTCAGATAGAAAAAAGCCTCATTACCTTAAACAAGGCTAAAATTTGTTTCTAGACACCTCTGATACAATATGTAAGTACCACATTGAAAGCCATTGAAAATATCAAATTTGTAAACCACATGAAAGACATGCATTGTTTCATGTCAAAACATTAAATGTGTTCAAAGAATGGCTTCATGCCTTCAGCTGCTTAAATAATACTGGGATTAACTTATACTTCTACAGTTGAAAACTGTAGGACTATTAAGGTAGATAAAATAGAATCGTGTCCTTTCAGATGTATTCAAAATGGTAGTTCTGAGATCATTTGACAAGGAACACTGACAAAAACAATGCAGACTTTTAAAATAATTTTATGACAATTTACATGCTATTTTACACCTTCAAGTTCTTGCTCCATGTACAATTATATAAGCACTGTCACTCTCAAGAAAAAGCCTCAGTCCTCAGAAAAAAAACCAGTGACATTTAAAAGGCACAAGAAGGAAAAAGGCATACATAAATCATGCTTAGTTTTTCGCAATGCCTCGCACAACCTTAATTTTATGTGCTTGTTGCCTGACAATGGATTGTTTGGTGTCAGCAGCACTGAACAAAACCTGTCAACCCTAAAGCTGTCCATATCCTGTATTTTAATGCTTTGAACTTCACAACATTTATTCTGCTTCAGCCCTTTTCTCCTTTGTCTGACCCTTTGCTACCTTTATATCATCCTAAATATAGTGCACTGACAGTAGTACAAACACTTACTTACAGGAATCATCCAGTTGGCTAGGTCACCATACTTAGACACCTGCATAGCTCCGAGCATTGTCAAATCAACATGGCCTCTGGCAACAGAAAAGTGTGTAATTAGTGTATCGTGTACAAGTAACAGTCTACAAATCTTAACAAGCTTTCGTTCACATTCTCATTACATCAGTACAAAACTGGTAGCATATCACAGAAGTGGCAACTACTTTGTCACACATGTAGTAGGGTTTTTCTTCCCTCTAGATGTACCGCTGATGCAAATTTTTCTGTCTGCCTACTGAGCCTCAAAAATGTTACTACTTTTGTCGGCTTTTGGTTAATTGCATGCAGTCAATCAGCTCTGAATTCATACCTTTTAAGTGCACTCCTTCACATATTTACTTGCACTCATTATCTTTTCAGAGCCATTAGGATTTAGTGTTTGTTTGCATCCAATTCCCTTCCCAAAAAACAAACAAAAACCAGGTGCAGACAGTAAATTTCCATTAGGGAGGTCAAATGAGGATCACAATTGCAAACTGTGCAAAAAGGATATATAGAGTGCAAGAACAGATTAGATACTTGGAAACAACCGCAAAGTAGTTGTTAAAACATAGTTATAAATGGGTTTATATATGGTCAGGTGGTGGTAGACATAAACATCACTATAGTATCCATTAGTGATTCCCTATTTCCAATAGCTAGACGTAATCCTCTGTAAATCATGAGTGATTACATCCACAATCATTTTAGATGCTAACCACATTTCAAAGAATTGCTAATGAGTTCAGTCACTGACTCAGTTTACTCTTTTCATGTTTAAAAAAAATCAGGATTTATGCTGCTACATACCCTCTTATCATGGCAAATGATTCGTCGCTAGAGAAATAAGAAGAACCTGGAAGAACAGTGACTGTCTCCTTACCTGTAAAAGAAATAAAAGAAATAGTGTGTATGTATTTTGCTGCTTTGACAAAGTCACAGCTGTTAACCAAGAAATTAAGGGGTTTTACCTTTGAATTCTGAACAACTAAGGATCTTACTTTGTCACATGCAAACCTAACCAATCATAATGAATTTTTGAAGCACTTTATTTCAATTTTTACTAACAGGATTGCCAGATTTTTGACTACCAGCATTTTCAGGCAAAACAGCACTGACATTAGAGGCTAAGAAATGTCTGTGGACTTCAGCTTTCTGCTCTATCCACAGAAAAAGCAAGAGACAACTCTCCTCTGAAACAGAGAAAGAGCATCTTCAGGTGGTTGCAAGGAACAGTAAGCAGACCAGACTGAACAGCCTAGAGTGATAATTATGTACAATAAAGACAAATAAATGACAGAACTAGACTACTCTTGCTTTGTTACAATGCACAAATAAGAATGTTCTGTGTGATGTACTGTGCTCTGCAAAGTGGTTGAGTCAAGCTAGAAAGCACACATGAAAGCATCTTTTTTTTCACTCTATCCAGAGCCCTCTCTTTCCTTTCCTACTAGGACTTCAAATCAGTCTAAGCAACAACCACATATACAAAGTGCTTCTGGAAAGTCAAAAGAAACATAGACAAAGGTTAAATTGTAAATCATGTAAACCAAGCACAGGAAACTAGGGAGAAATAAATTATATATACATATATATACACTTTAGCACCAGATGTTGCACAACCAGTACGGGAGAGAAATTGGACATAATTAAAAATTTCCCAGAAATCAAGGGAAAAGGGATAATAAGACTCACTAAGAGGGTAGGAAGAGGGAAGGAAACACTGTAGGAAAGTTGAAAGAGAGACCAAAGTTACCTGCTTTAATTTACTCAGTTCATTTGATGTATATTGTATGTCAATATACTGTATGGAAATTACATTTTGACACACAGTGTAGCATTAACATCTTAGTCTTGAGTCAGATCACTGTAGTAACCCAGACCTGCTGAGACTGCCTGAATTGTCTCTCCCTACCAGGCACCCACCCAAGGCAGTGGGAGAGACCACGCGGGCTGCAAGCAGCATAATGGAACAAGAACACTGGGATAAAGTAACAAACTAAAGCAACTATGAGAAGAGAGACACAGTTGGAAGACCGCAGAATAATGTAACTGTATTACCCACTTCTTGAAAATCCTCTCAGGAAGAGAGTAAATAATTCTGCTGCTAAAAGAGAAGCCTGCATTTCAATTACAGTGAAGATAAACTTCATGCGAGATATTCAGAAAAGAGGACAAACAAAACCCCTATATGTACTTTAGAGAAGTATAATTAAGTTTTCAGATAAAAATTTGGCAAAAGCCTAAACCAGGAGTATATTTTGAAAACATGACTCTAGGGGTTGATACTGGATTCTAGTCAATGAATGTAGACAGAATGAGATCATATTCCTTTGCCATTTAGCTTCTGTTTTCTTCACGTGACTTTATAAATTTGGCTGGAAAGCACCTAGAATGGTTAATCCAACTAACTGTCAGTGGGATTTAGCAGCTTCTGAATGTTTCAGCTAACAATAATTTTGGTGGTAGAGCTGAGGTTAGTGTACCCTGTGTCCTGTCTACTGCAGCTTCAGGGTAAGATGTGCTTAACACAGAATTACCAATACTAGAATAATCTGATTTCCATGTTGCACAGTGACCTCTTAAAGTTAGCTTCATCTCTGCAAGGTTATCTATTCAGAAGTATTTATGAGCAATAAATAACAGTTCAAGATCATCTTGATATCCATTAAAATGTACGTTGATTTTTCAAAGAATTTATCAAAGTTCTTGCATTTTATCAGTCTACTAGCAAGTTCACTTCTAATGCACTATTAGAACTTAGTTCTAATGTGTATGCATATAATTTCAACTTCTATAATAAATGTTTTTCATTCCAGTGACACTTGCAATATATATATTTTTAGATCCACTTCAATTTCTGTTCAAGAATTAACACATCTCTTATGTACCTCTTAAATTTTCCTCCATACAGTGTATCACAACAGCTACCTTGCTACTAATGTAATGTTAGACTCAATTCATTAACAAACTTGTCCTTCAAATGAGAACTCCTTATAATATTGAAACAGAGGCAATAATATAGCACTATGAGAATGGTAACAGTTAAACAGGTAGTAAATGTTTCAAGTCAGTGAACAATTGCTGGACTGCACCCTGATACAAAATTATGGTTTTTTGGCATCAGTGTTTTATCTCCTTTGAATTTTCAGCTTAATTGTACTTGCCAGCAATTCTGTGAAAGAGAAAGATAGTGTCTCTAAATACATACATATACACCAGACATATATATGTATACATGTGTATGTTTATATAAATAAAAAATACAAAATGCATAGGTTTTCCATATGAAAAAACAAGCCTAAGATGTTATAACCTATCCATGAAAATTTATATGGTGCCAAGGTCTACTTCTGCTTGTCACAAAGCAGTATATAAGTGTAATTTTATATGGAATCAGAATCACAGAATCACAGAATCACCAGGTTGGAAGAGACCCACTGGATCATCGAGTCCAACCACTCCCACAAAACACTAAACCATGTCCCTCAGGACCTTGTCCACCTGTGTCTTAAACACCTCCAGGGAAGGCGAATCAACCACCTCCCTGGGCAGCATATTCCAGTGCCTAATGACCCTTTCCGTAAAAAACTTCCTCCTAATCTC